>JAUYWH010000004.1:5907852-5930513 GCA_034779795.1 Ctenopoma multispine
GGCTAAGGTGAGGGAGGAGCAGAAAGACATGGAAAAAGAGACAAAGCAAGGCAAGGGGAAGACATGACACTGACAGTCGCTGGATACTACTGCTCTTCAATCATAGTCACATTGCTTCCATTTTTGTGATTTCCTCTCAGTCACTCATATTTAATATGTTGCATGATTGACAGCGCTGACTTAGGTGTTAATGTTACTGGATCATGAAATTGTAATGATTATGTCTTACTGTGTTTTGTACAGGGAGTACAGGTACAAAGACAATGTGACAATGCTGGAAAATGACACAATGGTGTCTGCGTACAACGTCAAAAGCTTTGTGTTCCTGAGAGACAAATCTGTGGGTGACCCAGCTGAGGATAACATCACCACTGTCAACATTCCTGCCTGGGTGAGTAATGACCCTAAGGTCAAGTAGAGAACAGTGGGTGTCTGAGCGTGGGAATGTTGAGCGCTTGTTCTTGTATGATTGTATGATTTCCTTCTGCACTTTGTTTTTTCGCACTCCTTCCTTAATGCTTACCACCTCATCCTGCTCCTCATTCTCTTCCATCCTCTTCTTTTTTCTAGGCTGTAATGAACAAGGTGAAAGGGAGTATGTTCCGGGCCACCATGGCTTCCATGATGATGAACAGTGTAAAGTCTGAATTCTTCACTACTCGCACTGTGGATGAATTGCTGTGGGGCTATGAAGATCCTTTGCTAGCTCGTGTCTCTAAAACCAGTCCTGAGGTGGAGAAGATATTTGGGCTCATGTACAAGGCACGTAAAGCTCTACAAATGAACAAGCTCGGCTGGATTTTGCTAATAGCTTACGAAACAATCTAGTTCCTGGTTTAATCCGTGATTGCATCCTGTCACTCTGACGGCCACAGAAACACATTTAACAATTACAATCTTTGTTTCATTTAGAAAAATGGATCCCATGATGGTGAATTTATCTACCACACCGGGGTGGAGGACTACTTGGACTATGGCCGAGTCAAAACATGGAAAGGTCAAAGGTAGTGCAGATGCAGTCTCACACACTTGCTCTCTTTCTCTTTCTACAGTGGTGAAATTTCACAGCGTAACCTTTGGATTAAATGTTTCTCAAATCATCTCGGCTTTTTGCCAATAATAGGACAGTACTGGCTGGCCTGTTGGTTTGCCCCTTAGTCTGGGCTTTTGCCCTAAGCACAGAGTACAGGGCAGGGCATCCTGATACTTAGAATGTGTTAATAGCAGCTTTTTAGTGAGCCCACTTATCACATTTCATTTTCTCAGTTCTCCTGCAGCCCCTAATTACCCCTGGTTCTTCTGGGAACTTCCTTTTTCAACTGCGTCTTTCAGATAAAACCATGTTTGATCATCAAAACATTTCAGTCAAATGCAAAGTTATGTACATGGAGATGAAAGTAGGGTCTCAGAAAAAAGCAAATGTTGTTGTTTTTTTGTTTGTTTTCTGGAGTATTTAATTATTGCCCAAAGAAATACCTTCTTTATGAACATGTGTTCTGTTTTTTTTCTTAGTGCAATTTCTAATGTTTGTGGCATTTTTATATTTTGCAGCAAACTGGACTTCTGGACAGGTGACTACAGCAACAGCATCAATGGATCAGATGGAAGTGCTTTCCATCCCTTCCTGACCAAAAATGAAACCATTTACATCTTCACCCCAGACCTCTGCAGGTACAGTTTAGCACCACATTGTCTTCTTTTAGCCTACTCCTCCCATGTGGGATGATATTACACACCCCTACGCTTTTATTCTTACTTACTGGTGAGTGACGAAATATTAATTAGTGAATGCCCCAGTAGTAAGTTGGCCATGTACTGTATGTGGTCTGGCTCAGTGGGTGTCAGTGTCAGTCTGTTGCCGTGTGAATGCATGAAATTTCATGTCCATTGTGACTATTGTACGATTACCCCTTCATTCATGAGCATGTAGCAGAAAAAGTGTTTTTTTCTGCTACATGCAACATTATTGTTTTCACACAGCACAGTGTTGTTATAGTTTATTGACAAGGAATATATTGTGTTTTTCTGAGGACAGATAATCAGGCTCTAATTGTTTCTCTAGTGCAGGGGTAGGCAACCCTGGTCCTAGAGAGCTGCGACCCTGCTTGTTTTCCTTTTACCTTGTAATATGTGTCATCACAGATCGGTTGTGTTGCAGCAGTAGTGATTTTCATCCTTCCATTTGCCCCGCTGTTATCTAGCATCCCATATGATTTTTTTTAACAGAAACTGGAGTGGCTGTGGTTTTAAAGTTATGGTTATGAAGCGTTGTCTATTCCTGGTACACCACTTCAGGGCGGGGTTTTCATCATACCATGTCGGTATGTTCACAGGCCTTGGGTCCCATGGATTGTTTTCATAACATCCTGATCACTTACAAACAGCACTGCAGGTGACCTCTGTTTTCTCGCAGAGGCTTTACTGCCTATACTATGAGAACTCTTTCCAGGAAACATTTTATGGAAAGGCTTGCCTAAAGAAAAATGTTGGTCTAGGGGCCGGCCAGTGAGGAAGGAGAAAATTATGGGAAGGAGAATTAGAAAAAGAGAACGAGTATTCAGTGGTTGTTGATAAGCTCTGATTTGTGCTTATCAACAGCGATTAACAGACATTAAGGTTTCTATTCTTAACCAACTGGAACAGTTTAATTAATTTTTTCCATGTGAAATGTCCTGTGTGCAACCGTCCTGTTTTTCAAAATACTTCTGCCAGACAATACTATTGCTCTTGAGGACACTGAAATTTCTGAATGATCCTCTGGAGGTTTTCAGGATCAGGATGTCTTCACTGAAAAATTACCTCTCACACACTGGCTAAATGATGAATAACTGCAGCTTTGGGGTTTTATTTCTCAAAAACACAACCTTATCTATTGCAAAATAAAAGTGTCCACTGATGAAAGTGTGTCTTCTGAATTAGAACAGCTAAATTGAAAAATAACCCTGGCCTACAGAAATATAAGCTGCTGCAGACTTTTTTTTAAACCTTTTTGCTGCAAAGAATCTGTCAGAGTATCTCAGCTGTACCTTCGACTCTGATTGGACGTAAGTCAAAAACCTCTGTCCCAAATGTTTATGAACACTTTCACCTACTTCTTCATTGCCTGGTGGCTTCACTGTTCCATTGTGATAAAAGGGAAGGAACCCTTCCTGTATCCTGTATATTGACCATAATCTAAAGAGGAAATGTTCTATTAAGACACAACTATGATAACCTTTCACACAACAGTTTGAATCAGGGTTTTTTCATCCTCAAGCCACAGTAAAAGCAGCATTAAAGCATGTGGTTTGTTACATGACGTGACATCTGGCTTGGATGTAGAGGAGAAAAAAAACTGTGCTACAAATCTGTAACCTCACTTGACAGTAGAACAAAGATGAGCCACAAACAATTTTGATGGATTTTAGCCAGGTGTCATTTTCCACGTGTTAGTGCTTGCTATCGGCTTGGTCAAGATTTTGGTTTAATTTTGTTGTTTTGCAATTTTGGAGAGGTGAGATCAAGAGCAGAGATGTAACTACACTTCACTACAGAGCTAACAGGAGAGTTGATAATAATAATAATAATCCAACCATTATCTACCGCTTAATCCAAGTTCGGGTAATAATAATAATAATAATAATTGTAATAGATGTACTGTATCTCAGACCATCTGTTATGCTTTTTTAAAATTATGTCTCTCACACCCTGAAAGGATTCTTTATCCAAAAGAACCACATCTTGTTTTCGTCTATCTGAAATGAAGTCTCAGAGGTTTTCAGTCCTTCTCTGGTGAAGAAACACATAAGGCTTTTTTTACTTGCCCCGCTCTCACAAAGGTCGAGGGAAAGGCCTTTACAGTTGTTGGCCTGCGTAGCAAAGGGCCACATACTCCCAGCCAATTGGCATGCACTGTATAGACTCCCTTGTTCTCACAGAGAGTCGTCAGGATTCCCTAGACAGGGCAGAACTACAGATACATATGACAAGGATGACCTGCTCACAGTAACGTACTTCTCTCACAAGCTGTAAAAACACAAGCATTAATATGTAATTAAAGCAGCAAAATTTCTCCAGCCTTAGGACAAAATGAAGGTCAAGACCACAACAGAGTATTAATTCCACTATGTGCTCCACCAGCATGTTTCATTGTAATGTTTAAGATGATGATGCTTTTCTGTTGAGCTGACTTTCAAGCTGGAGGATTTGTATAAAGTAATGGGTGTAAACGATTCACTTCTTGTTTCTTTGGTGGCCATTTGTTCCACCATCGGATCTGCAGGTAAATTCAGTCGACGAGCAGTTTACCAACAGTGAAGCTTTTGCTGATTTATATTTATTTATTTATGCAGACTATATATTAGCGACACACCACTAATGTTCAGTGTTCTGACTTTTTAATTATTAGATTAGATCTGTTTGTGCTGTCTGTGTTTTTATTTGTCATTATAATATTCCCTCTGTATTCATATTTTATGCAGTGCTTTTAACAGTTTACCTTTGGAAAGAGATTAATATTTTGTTTATTTAATGTCTTTATTTGACATCACAGCGCACAATAAAACATAAAACACAAACATATATGATAGGGACAATGTATGACAGCTTAAATAAGCCAAGAACAGGGAATTTTAAATTGTTTAGGAGAATATATTTAATTGAAATCGGTCTTTCATACCATATTCTTTAACTTATTTAAATTAACTGTTCCATGTAGCTTGAACAGAAAACACTAAGGCCTTTTTAACATCTTTTACACCTGAAGCACATATGTGTGAATGTAAATGTAAAACCTTATTTTCTAACGTGATCTTCTTGCCGTCTCTCTTCTCCAGGACGATCTACATGGAGTTTGAGAAAGAAGTTGAGGTGAAAGGGATCCCAGCCTACCGCTTTACACCACCGCGCTCTGTTTTGGCCAGCAAAGACGATAACCCAGACAACGAGGGCTTCTGTGTCACCCCACAGGAGTGCCTGGGAACTGGCCTCCTTAAAGTCAGCCCCTGTCGGAAAGGTAGATGTCAGCTTGTGCAGCATATTTTCTCACCCGTACACTTTGACCTTTCACACATTTCTCACAAATTTACTCACTACTCCTTTTGTAGTTCCTCTTATAATCCCATTTTTTTCCTATTTTTCTCTCTTCTTTGTTTTTAATTAGCTCCATCCTACACAAAACCCTCCGTCTCACGCTCCGACCTTTGAGTAAACACATAAATTCATCCATACAATCTGAGATTTTTGTTGTTCTCTCTACCCATGACATTTTAGATATTTGAACCCTGGCTGGTGACACACCACAGTAATCCTTATATCACTTGAATCTTCCTTGTATTTATTTTTTCCTGCTGTCGCCAGTATTGCTAATACCCTCTAAATGACCCATGTGACACAGCCCTCTCCACACTTCAGGCACCATCTGACCATGACTGGCCCAGTAGCTGAGGGGGCGATAAGCCCTGTCACCTGATCCTAGCCTTGAATATGTCCAGGCATTACCTCAGTGCCTTTGTTCTCTGCCCAGTTGTCCTTCATAAAGAAGTCAAGTATTTATTTCTGAAAGATTATTATTCCATGAGAATGAATAATAAGATTGTTTTAACATGTTTAACACATTTACTAAAAGTAATTTGTCATTTTTGTGGCAGCTGCTACTTTCTGTTCATTTGACTATCAGCATGCAGAGACTTGTAACTTGTTTCGGAGAAGTATTTCGACACAAGTGAACATCGTGTCTACTTTTTTATGTTTCAAATTTGCATTGTTGCTGTTGTGTTGACGGGCACACTGCGTCGTGCAGAACAATATGAATAATGTTGACGGAACCAGACACAGAGTTGAACAGAAACCAAACACTGCAGTAAACATAAAACATGCTCACACTCATCCACTCGCAGTCATCCAGTAGCACACATTTAGTTTTTATGTAGTTACAGAAATGCGGTGGATTTAGAAGAGCATGCAGAGGGACAGGTTTGGGGTCAGGTGTTGTATACCAGTACAGTTTTATGTGTCTGCGTGTGTTTGCGCTACAGTGACCTTGTGGGTTGTCACGGGAACAGCCTCTCAGGTGACTGCGGGTGTCCAGTGTTTTTGTTAAACGTCTGTTGCCAAACACAAGAGCAGGAAAACTGTCACCTCTGCCCCACTTCATCAGCACCTCTAACCGTGCCACCATCTGACTTTGCTGTTTGCTGCCGAGACACATGTGGTTCTTGCAGAGCTGGAGCGCCGACAGTGCAGGCTGACTTAAATCAGAAATGCACAGGTGGAACCCAACCGCGAATGTTTCACTTCAGTGCACTGTTCTCTATCGTCACTACCATCATATTGTATGGATACAATGTCTCCTGTTGATAATGTGAGGAAGGAACTCAACAAGAATACAACTGTTAAAGTAATTTTAGAGCAGGATGGTTGTTCATTAATGCACCAGTGGTTTATTGTCTTTGGAAGAGTGACCCTGAGTAACATGCTCCTGCGACAGGGGCCAGATTATATCTTCACCGTCGTTTGAGGACTGTTCCAAGATGTTTGGCTGTTCGTTGTGTTCTGATAAGATCCTACATCAAACAGCAGGAAATGTTAGATTACATGAAAATATTGTTTTCTATGCTGCCTCTCTGATATGCTTCTGAACATTTGTGCCAGGAATGGTGGGAGTTTGTATGTCGCGCCATCATGGTGTCATCTGTTGTTCAGCCTTCATACCGACACGCTGTATTGAGTGTTGTAGAGCAGATATAGGAGGCCATTGCTGCGCAAATTAGCAGGTTAATCCTTGAAACACCTTGAAGATACACTTCAGAGGTCATCTTAGTATTGCGTGTGTGTATATGTATGTTGACTTCAGCATGCACACTAGTTAATGTGTGAATTAGCCAGAAAGGAAAACTTAGAGATGCTTATTTCATTATTGCTTTGCTTCGCTTAATATTGCCAATTCTTTTATCTCCTCCTCTCTCACAGGTGCTCCCGTGGTTGCCTCTTTTCCTCATTTCTATCTTGCAGATGACAAATATGTGGCTGCCATTGATGGAATGTCTCCACACAGAACCCATCACCAAACGTTCCTGGACCTGAACCCGGTAAGCCACAGCCCTCAGTTTAACAGCCTCGTATCCAGTATTTACTCTGCAGTTATTATCAGTTATATTAATACTGTGATTCGTTGTGAAGCACTCTGCACATCTGCACATTTAACTGCGCTGTCAGTCCACATTAAGATGTTCTACTGCGCCACCTAGTGGTGAATAAGTATTAGTACAGTAGTTTATTATCTCTTTAGGCATCTTCAATAATCTCATTTAGCATTTCCTGACTGTAATTCTATTTAGATGTTTTCTTATTTCTAGTGACTTTTGAATTCTTTTTTTTGATTTGCTTATTTTTCTGTGTGGAAACAATAAAGTACAACAAAGCCAGAGAGATATACAATAAACCCTGTGTCTGTTAGATTTTAATAACTTAATAACTTTAATAACTAATTGTTCAAAATAACTCTATAACCATAACCAATTAAAATATAATACGTTTTGTTGTCTGCTCTGTTGATACAGTTCTTTTTCTTTACATTTTCAACACTTTATTTTGTTTGTTGCTCACAGACCACTGGAGTGATTGTACGTGCCAACAAGAGAGCACAGATTAACATCTTGATCAACAGACTTTCTGGATTCCAGTGAGTAGCCAGACACCATTATTTATCTATAACATGTACCTGTATGTGATTGTCTTATACCTTTTTTTATTGTATTCATAACAGCAAAACGAAAGTGTTCAACGATACGATCTTTCCTGTCATGTTCATCAATGAGGTAAGAAATGTTAAAGACACGAGGAAATGCTCACTTGTATCCTGTAACTAAAAACAGTTTGGTTCAACAAAATTAGTTGATTTTTATGAACAAAATGATTTCAGTTTTTCTTTAGGAAAACAGCTTGAAACAATACAACTCAGTCATAACATACGTTGTGTGTGTTTTAATACTTTAAAGAGCGTGGTGATTGACGATGTGTCTGCAGTGAGAGTCAATAAGCTGCTGCTGATTGTCTCACTCGCGCCCAACTTACCGCTCATCATTGTGGGACTTGGTGGGATTTTGCTCATAGTCTTCATCATCCTTTTGCTTCGGGCCCGCAATCAGAAGGTACGATGCTGCTTCTTATACGTCACTTCACTCTGACAGATTAGAATTTGCTTGCTTTGTCCTAATACGTAATTAATGATAATTTTTACATAATTCATTCAGTTATCTAACCACACACTAATGGCACTGTGCATGTATTTATTATTATTATCTCTGTGCAGAATGAAGTTAAGCGCATTGTGTTTATCAAGCCTTCCCATACTGTAAGTTTTTATGGTCGTTTTTTTATGGTCGTTTGACTGCTTTTATTTTCTACATTTTATTTGCCTTGTTCAGCTTTTGCTTTATTCAGCCTTCTGTCTTACTATTTTGGGTTCTGGTCATGTGTCTGGTTTAACACATTAACATGGTGTAGTAATACTAAGTATTTACATTCTTCACAGAAGCTTTTGACTGACAAAGTTGAACTTGTTTTTGATAGGGTAACATCTCTAAATTATAAGATGAGCTTTTAATACTGTTTATCCTTAAAATACAGACGTCTGCTGATGATGACACCTCGTACTCTCCGGTCAATGACAAGGAAAAGGATGATCCCCAGAATGGAACCTATATTGGTTTGACACCTAAATCTGACCCACAAGCCTGAGGAGCATTAAGGGAATGATTAGAAATGAGCTTTGTATATTGACAACCTTCAGAATTACAAAGAGGGATTTAGGATTCAGGGAGGGAAAACACACCACAAAAAAATGTCAGTATCTCCTTTATAATTGGAAAACTGACTTCATTGTTTTACTTTGGGGTTGGGGAAGATTTGGGGGAAACGTTAGGGTTTTTAGTCTCAAACATTGTGTACTGACTGTACTTAGTTTTACTCATGGGGAGCTACCTAAAGTCCAGGCCTGCAGCACACTATCATCTAACACTAATCTGACATTCATTAAAAAACACTGTTGCCGATCAAGTAAAATTAGTGACAGCAGGCTAAACAAACAGAACATACCCTTTACAGGAAATGCGAGGTTTAGGATGAATTATAGTTCAATGCTGTGGAAGTGCACCATTCTCTGATTCCCCGGAAAACAATAGATTAGAGCCTTGCTTTGCTTTAAGCCTTTCAGATTTTAGCGATTGATTATCACATAATGCAGCATAGAGGGTAACTTGGGACCAGGGTTATGAAATCCATAAACTGTGAGTTTTTAGATACCATACGTCACTCTCAGGGGGTCTCTGCTTAGATGTTATAACACATTATGAAGGCAGAAGAGAGGAGCAAAACATACACCAGTCCTTTTTGAAATAGTTTGAATCAGTTCAGTATTACTGTGTTTCATTTGCATTTCATCCTAAACTAAATGTTACAAATCACTTCAAAGGTCCATGGCATTTGTATATATAAAAGTATACAGTGGAAAAAGTGTTGAACTGCTTGCATTCCTTTCAGTTTATGACAGGAATGAATATCAGACAAAACGCTGTATATTTTGAATACTTTAATTTGTTGTAAAATAAGACATCCTTCTTGTGTTTTTTTGTAAATGTTGTAGAAATGTTTAAATGAAAACATTTTAAGTTAGAGCTTCACAAATGTCTTTGAGTGCCATAAAGAGCGACACTATTCATCTAAATCCCTGAATACAACAGGATTTT
Organism: Ctenopoma multispine; assembly: GCA_034779795.1. Lineage (NCBI taxonomy): Eukaryota > Metazoa > Chordata > Actinopteri > Anabantiformes > Anabantidae > Ctenopoma > Ctenopoma multispine. The sequence goes on from JAUYWH010000004.1 coordinate 5,917,578, forward strand.
GTGGGTGAAATCGTGATTCATACTGTACTGAATTTGTGTGTTGACAGTATTTTTTGCCCTGTGTAGCTGCTTATACTAACTGACACCATATCAAAATGTAATTCAGCTTATTATCATTTCAAAATGTACTTTTTTGATGCTGCTGTTTAAGGCCTTACTACCCATTGTTGAGGTTGATGGTAATACTCAGAAAATCAGTGTTTTCAGTGTTAGTGAAAAATGTGAAAAACAATGCTGTAGTTTTGCATTGAAAATAATCAATTTTACTGAATTAAATGTTCACATATTTTGTGAAAGGAACACTGTGCCATACCAACAGATCTACTCTCAAGTGCATTTTATTTTTCTTCAAGCCACCAAACAAATATTAAGTACAGAAATGATAGACGTTACAGTTTGTAGAGGCAGCAGGGTCAGAGTGCACTTTGAAACTTTGCTTGAATGATAGACTGTTGTACAGGGATACAACTTTCTTCGCTCAAGGCTGGTGAAAATGTTCAATTTCAGGTGCCATTTAATGTAGTATATAAAATGCAGAATTGCATAAGTTGATGAGCTTTTATTACTGCTCTTATTTGTTGTTTTAACATTTTAATAAGGATGAATGAGTTTCTGCACATCTTTATTACATGCACAATAATCAACAATGAATATATCAGACTATAATGGATAAGCTGTAGCTTGTTTCCTTTAGAGATTCCGTGTGATTTTTAAATTTGTATTTGATGTTTAGTTTAAATCAAATATGTAATAACAATGAAAATAGATAACATTGCAAGTGCATGTAGTGTTATAAATTCAAAGAGGTTGAATGAATGGACACCAATAACTGTTTGTTACAAAAAACACAGTATTACACATTATAAGTGTAGTGGTTAAACAGAATAAATTATTTTGTTACACTGATAAAACCAAAACAAAGAAAGCACCATATGGACTGTACACTGGGATACTTTGTGCCATATTTTGATTACAGATTGTACTTTTGGAAATTGTTGATCCACACAGGTTTTAAAATGTTGACTTCCAATAATGTTTTTACTGTGTACACAAAAATAAAAGTAGTTTCAGTAAATATGACTTCATTTCCTCATGCCTTTGTGTCATAAAGATGGTCGAATGCCACAAAATTTAAAACAAAGATCACTTTCACATTCATCTACAGGAAGTGGAGTTTGCGCTTTGGACCTGCAAACATGATTTGTTACGTTGCAGTTATTTTGGAAGCTGACTGGCAAATTGCACATACATTGTGAATGGCTTTGTTAAACTTTTGTAATGAAACATAATTGCATATTTATACCAAAGTATTTTCAATGAGAGAAGAGGTATAGATGTCCTTTTAAGAATTTCTAATCCTGTTATTTAACTTTATGTGGGAAACAGATATATTAGATGCTAAATATAATCGAAAACATTATAGAAGGTAATTTAAAATAACTTAAACTTCAAATAATTTTTATGAGTCATTGACAGTATTTTGTCTGATCACTGCAGTAGTAGCTAGTTGCCATGTCTAGTCCAGACTCTTGGTGGCGGTAATGCGTCATCACGCTGGATGATTCCTATCCAACCTCAAGAAGACGCAGAAGAAGAAGCGTTTCCGGTGACAGGCAACATGGCGTTCAGTTTTGGCGGCGCCACGGGCAACACAGCGGCAAGTATGGACTTTTTTTGCTATGGAAGTATTTTAATAATAATGGTAAAATGTGTCATTCATATACTGTTAAGTTTGCTGTACTTTGCTGGTTAAAAATTTGTTATATAACGTTATATTTGGCCAGCTGGTAGCTCACACCAAGCTGCTGTTAGCTAGTGGTGACAGTAGGCTCATGTAACGTACTGGCAAAGGACCTACTTTAAATGTACAGATGTCTGTATTTGAGTAATCTAGTTAACTGTTTAGCAAGACATGTGGTAACATTATGTTGGAGTATCCTTCAATTAATCATCGCTGAGTTGCTAGTCACGCTTTATTATTACAGTATATGAGTAACGTTACTCTTACGATGTGTTTCGGCTAACGTTAGCTGATTCGTCTAACAAATAACTTAACGTTAGTCCTGGTAAGTTGTTTGTCAGATGCCGTACCTTTTCACTAAACACTGACACTAAACGTTTAAACCGCTTTCTGTGTTTTTGCTAAGGCACGTCCGGGTTCTCATTCGGTTCATTTGGTGCCAAGACCACAGCATCTTCAGCTTTCGGCTTTGGCACCCCAGCAACCACCACCACCGCCTCATCCGGATTCGGCAGTAAGTCCAGGGCTCTGATCCTCATTGATAGGTTTTCTCTGCTCACTCTTGATCGGTAGTAATCCTGCTCGTCTGTGGTGTTGGTCTGGGATCAATGGAGAGATAGATCCGTCTTGTTATCTCCGTTTAAAATAGTTGGGAAGCAGCTTTTTTTTTGATGTATCCTTAAATCCACAAATATGTTTAAGCAGTATGATATAATTTGGTTTCACATGAGTGACTAAGTGGTTGTTGTTGAAAATATGCGTTACAGTGCAGTCTGATGCCCTGATGCTTGCAACAGCATACCTTAAAACTGTAAATGTGTGGAATAAAGAGGGCTGATTTTAAGTAACAATAAATATTGATTTGATTTGTGTTTTTCAGTTACCACACTTGGTAAGAAGGTAATTAATACCGTAATTAACTGAAAACAATTCACTGCATTATTTCTGAAAGCACCTTTACTTTTCTTTTAATGCTTAAAATATTTGTACAGCACTGTACATCCACAGCTTTGATAAGCTACAGCAGTGAGTGGCAATAGAATATTGGTTTGGTGGTTTTGATTATTTTGTTTGCTCTTTAGGCTCCTGGGGGTGTGACGGATACTCAAGTATAACTAACAGTAGATTAGAATGACAAATGACAGCAAGAGTCAGTCTATAAATGTTTTACTGTAACACAAATTGCATATACTGCAATATGTGGAGTTAACATACAGTGCTCTGAAAAAGTATTTGCCCCCTCCCTGAAATTTAACTTTTTTTGCATGTTTGTCACATTTAAATGATTTAGATCATCAAACCAATTTTAATATTACACAAAAATAGTCTGAAAAAGCACAAAATACAGTTTTTAAATTACTATTTCACTAACTAAGTGAAAAAGCTGTCCAGACCTGCCTGGCCCCATGTGAAAAATAAAATTGTAAAGTTTCTGGACTTTTCATGAGGTGTGCGTCCCATTACATCTGGCAGGACAATGATCGGAAACACGCTAGCAAGTCAACCTCTGAATGGCACAAAAAAAATACAAAATTAAGGTTTTGGAGTGGTCTGATCAAGGTCCAGACATAAATCTAATTGAAATGCTGTGGCGTGGCTTTAGGCAGGCCATTCATGCTCGAAAAACCCTCCAGTGTCTCTAAGTTATCGTAAATGCTTTATTGCAGTTGTTGCCACCAAGGGTGACACAAACGGTTATTAGGTTTAGGAGGCAATTACTTTTTCACATAATGTCAGGTAGGTTTCCTTTTTTCCTCTAATAAATGAAATAATCATTTAAGAACAGCATTTTGTGTTCATTTTTGTTATCTTAGTGTAATATTAAATTTGTTTGATGATCTAAATCATTTAAATGTGACAAATATTTAAGAAAGTAATGAACAGGACTGGGGCAAATACTTTTTCACAGCACTGTATACTGTAGTACTTGAAGTTAACATAGCTATGTTAATAATAATAGTCATGAAATGAGTCTGCTTTCTACACTGGATTTTAATGATAGTACTGTGTTTTTCTTAAGACATAGCAAAATGATGCACTTGATTTGTGTCGGCTGTTTTTTAGATAGACCTGTTTCATTCATTTTTGTTTCTGCTTTTTAGCTCTCACAGCACCTGGTTTTGGGGCAGCCACCACCACTGCTGCTGCACCATCCACAGGATTTGGTTTTGGGTCCACCAACACTGGTAAGGCAAATACATCTTGTACAAAGCATGTAATTAAAAAAAAAAATTTGACAACTGTTTTTACAATTAACAAACACTTACTGACCTTGACCTTCTGTCAGTTAACCTCACCATGCCATTCTCTTTCTTGCTGCCTACCTGCAATGGCTGCAGGATTTGGGGGTCTAGGACCTGGAAACACCACGGCTGGTGGGTTTAGTTTTGGGGGGTTTGGTTTAAATGCCAACCCAGCAGCAGTCAGCTTTAATATGGGATGCTTTGGTACAGCTACCACCACTGGCACTGTTTTCAATTTTGGTAATAGCCTGGCTAGCACAGGTAGATGACCTTTGTGATTGATTACATTGATTATTCAGTACAGTCTGTGTCTTTAAACACATTCATTTTCCCCCACATTCAAGTCTCTGTGGTGCAGTTTTTTTTTTTCATCTCACATGGTGAATTGTCTCATAAAACATGATGCATTGCTGTTTCCATTTGCATGATGAGATAAAATGCTGAATTGTGCAATCCGCTTTGTGTAAAAAAACAAGATCAATGCTTGATTTTCTTTCTTCTACTAATTGTCAAATCGTCAATTTCATTCAATCACCTTATATTGTGTCAGTCGTTTTATTTCATTTGTCATGATTTGCTTTTCAGGTACATTTGGAGGCTTCGGGACGACGACAACAACTGCTGCTGCACCAGGGTCCAATTTTAGCTTTGCTACTCCCTCCAACACCGCAGGTCAGTAGTAGCTGTCAGTTTTTTACTGAATCAGGTGCTGACCCTTTATTCGTTGCCAGTTATATTTATGTGCATTTCAGGGCAGAGATTCCCGCTCTTCCATTTGGGTCATTAAGTGTTACATGCTGATTATACTTACTGCAGAGTCAAACTGTTTGTAGCAATACAAAATAAACCTTTTTTATAGTATATATTATTAATGTCGCAGATTAATATTAGAAATGGTATACAAGTGGAAGAGATTTTGCTTAGCATTTCAATAATATTATGATGCTGGTTTATAACTATTTTTTTCTAAGTTTTCAGTTTTAACTGAAAAAAAATTACTTTTTATATTATAAATTATAAGTAATATGTAAATTACTTATTATACAATTTAAATTAAATAATAACTTCAAGGCCAGTCCTCTTGAAATTCAAAAGTCGATTTTAAACTAATTCATACATTAGTACTAAAATATGTTTAAATTATTCCAAAACATCAGACTATTTCACTCGCTGTCAATTTTCCAAACAGTGCATATGCTGCACACTCAGCTTTGAAAATATTACATAGCTGCCACAAGATGTCTCCCTCACACTATCAATACATGCACCCAGTTACCAGTTTATTAGATAACATATTTAAAGTCTAACACAACAGTCCTATTACAAATCATCCTTTCATTAAGGTGATAATATTACGTTTTAGATAGGTTCTACTGTAGACTAGAGACTTGTTTTCTGTTAATTAGTCTAAGCTATTCTCGTGAAACTTAGTCCTCCCATTTCTGCAATGACCCTTTGGCCTATTTTTTAAACTGACATTAAGTAATGTCAATCTAATAGCCTCTCACTGTGTTGGCACATTGTCCTGTTTTAGGAGGCCTTTTTGGTAACACGCAAAACAAAGGGTTTGGGTTCTCCTCTGGACTCGGCACTGGGACAGCTACTGGGACCACAGGATTTGGAACTGGATTAGGAACAACTGGCCTGAGTGGATTTGGTGGCTTTAATATTCAGCCCACTCAGCAGCAGCAAGGTGAGATTCTGTATTTCCAGACAACAGATTTATTGTTATTGTGTGAAGATTAGAAAGTCATGGCCTCAACACAGCATGATTAAAGCTGATCTTTTTACTGTGTTTTAATTAGTAGTTCACTAATTTGTAATATCATAATAAAATACATATGTATCAATGTTTAAGGAAGGTTGATGAGCACGTCCTGGGCAATTAAGTCAGAACAGCCTGATTAAAGCACATGAAAAAGGGATTTATCACCATGTTTGAATGACCCATTACAAAATCAATTAAGTATGTTGATCATATTTTTAGCATCAATCAGTCCACACATAATATTGCAAATGACAAAATGAAAAATGTAAATATACAGACACCTAATTGTTAATCACTGTAAAACAATAATCCTAACCACTGATACTTTTTCCCAGACAATCGTAGACAAAAAGTTGAAGTTTTAAGTAAAGAACACGACAATCTGACCTGTCTTTTCCCTTCCAGGAGGCTTGTTCAGCCAGGCCCAGCTGCAGGGTCAGACTCCCCAGCCTACCCAGCTTTACCAACAGGTCACTGCTCTGTCAGCTCCAACCTTGTTAGGAGACGAGCGTGACTCCATCTTAGCCAAATGGAACCAGCTTCAGGCTTACTGGGGCACTGGAAAAGGCTACTACAGCAACAACAACCCACCTGTGGACTTTACCCAGGAAAACCCATTCTGCAGGTTCAAGGTAAATGCAAATGACTGAGCACAGTGGTCTGAGTTACTGTTGGTTTATTTAATGTTGGATATTAAATTGCAGTTATCTGTGTCTTGTGTTTCTTAGGCGGTTGGCTATAGCTGTGTCCCACTGAGTAAGGATGAGGATGGTTTTGTGGTGTTGGTTCTCAATAAAAAGGAGGCTGATGTGCGAGCACAGCAGCAGCAGCTGGTGGAGTCACTTCATAAGATCCTGGGAAGTAACCAGACGCTCACTGTCAATGTGGATGGGGTCAAATCCCTGCCCGATGACCAGTAAGTTTCTATGAAATTTTATACAGTACTACAATTATTACACATGGTTTCCTAACACCATCTCTACACCACAAGCATAGCATGAGCACCTTTGGAGTCTTGTGTGAACCTTGCATGTATTAAACACATGACTGACACTGTTTTGGGGAAGGCGAAGCACAAGGGCTAATGTAGAGATTTTAGCTGAAAATATAATAATTAACAAATGAGGGGTCTTCTGTATGCCGTGTGTCTTTCAGGACAGAGGTGGTCGTCTACGTGGTGGAGCGTTCTCCTAATGGCACCTCCAAGCGCATTCCTTCCACCACACTCTTCGGTTATCTGGAGCAGGCCAATGTTAAAATCCAGCTCACACAGCTTGGAGTGGCCATGTCCATCACACGCACAGAGCTCTCGCCAGCACAGCTTAAACAGCTGCTGCAAAATGCTCCTGCAGGTAAATTAATGTAGGTGTGTTTGTGTCAAACTCTTACAAATTTAACAACTTGTTTACTATTTGATGTTTTGGATGTTTTCTTCTCTTTACTAGGAGTGGACCCCATTATTTGGGAGCAGGCCAAGGTGGATAACCCTGACCCAGAGAAGTATGTTTTATATATATAAGATTGATTTTATAAGATTGTCTGTAGACAAAAAAGTACATGATAATAGTAGATAATAATTAGAAAAGATTTAATGTTTGTTCAGATTCTCCAGCATCTGTATTTTAAAATTTGTCCCACTTTTGTAACATTAATTCATACAAAAAAATCCAAAGACATTTTAACATTTTTTTAAATCATTTTCAATCTTTAAGTCTAATAAAAGCTGATATTGCCTACCCAGTTTAGATGTTCTAACTCCAAAAGTCTCATCTACTGGGGCAAAGTTAGCATAACACATAGTCAGAATGGGCACAATTTTGAGATATTCTGGTTTATAAATTTTCTTGCCGTACAGTGAAATGTAACTCCAAGTTTAGAAAAATTATTATACTCATGTTTATTTAAAACAATGGCTACTCAACCAGTGCCAAGCTTATATCTTATACCCTTAAGCCATATTCAGTAATTTCAGCAATAAAACTAAGCTTCACACGCAGTGTTTTATCTACTGAAATTTAGGTGAAATACATCACATTTTTTCGCATTTGACATTTGGCAGTTTTCATACCACAGTTTATCATTTTGCACAAATGTTAATAAAATGTTAACATAAAAAAGCAGCTTAATTGTCTGTAGTAAGACATTTTTACGTCTTTCACCAGGTTAATCCCAGTTCCCATGGTGGGGTTTAAGGAGCTCCTTCGCAGGCTGCAGATTCAAGAGCAGATGACCAAACAGCATCAAACCAGAGTTGATGTAAGTAAAAAAAGAATCTCTTTATTACTCTATTAGTAGACTAAAGCTGCAGTGGGATGCTTTTAAAAAAAATAGTTCTGTAGCAATAGGTCAAAATACTTATACAACTTAAATTATAAAAAAAAAACTACATGAAACTCTACTCTTCACTATTAATTTTTCTCCTTTAAGCTTGATTAAATGATACATCTTGTGAAATAGTAGCTGAAAGGATAACTCATTCATGATGAAAAAGCAGAGGAAAATGACTCTACTTACAAATGCTTACAAATTGGGCCACTATAAAAAGTTAGTTAACTGATGTTACCTTACCTGTTATTTCAAGCTTCTGTTGCTCTATCAATGCATATTATGGAACAAAATATTATTGAAAAAGCCAAAACACACTGTTACTAAGGTTAATACAGCTTGTAAGGGTCAAAAGCTGAGAAAAGAGAGAAACACAAAGCATTTTTTATTCCTTCCTTTTCCTTTTTTTTCCTCTCATTTATCCATGTGTGGACTTGCAGATTATCTCAAATGACATCAGTGAACTACAGCAGAACCAGGCGACCACTGTGGCCAAGATTGCCCAGTATAAGAGGAAGCTGATGGACCTCTCTCACAGAGTGGTGCAGGTAGTAGCTTCATGTTTCTAACTTCCTTCTGTGAAAATTGGGTCTAGCTCTCCTTTTCGAGGAACAGTGGAATGAACTGTAATGAGTACCATCTGAACATTTCATCAGCTTCATGCTTCTGTCTGCCTCTTTCACTGTTTTTAATCATTTCTACCTCCTGTTTTCCTGAAAGGTGCTGATTAAACAGGAGATTCAAAGGAAAAGTGGTTACGCCATTCAAGTAGATGAGGAGCATCTCAGGGTGCAGCTGGACACTATTCAGTCTGAACTCAATGCACCTACACAGTTCAAGGTAAGTGTGTCTAAACTGTAGCAGCTACAAACACGGCATAAAGTGCATAAAGTTTTTCACTTATTTAGTTTACTATGTTTGAATTTAGGTAAATAGCTTCATTACTGGTTTGAATTTGTATAATATGTTCAAGTGTTTTAATTTTAAATTAATTGTAAATTAACTGTCAAGTTTTCTCTCAGATGAGTTCATTAATAAGTAATTCAGAAAACACAAATTTGGAACATTTTAGAAACAGTATTTTAGGTATTTCACTAATTATTCAGTCTGTAATATTGCTGTATTGTAATTCTTTTTTGGTCAGGTTTCTATATTTTTGAATGCACACTACTTTTGTGTTTTTGGCAGCTGTTGCATATTAAACTGTTACTTGAAAGTTTATTAAATATGTTACAGTGCAGCTTTTGTGTTGTCTTATCTTCCAGGGTCGGTTAAATGAATTAATGTCCCAAATCCGGATGCAGAACCACTTTGGATCTGTGAGATCAGAAGAGCGCTACAATGTTGATGCGGACCTTCTCAGAGAAATAAAACAAGTGAGACTCTAAGCATTCACACGTACATTTTATTTTTCATGTCTTTTCCTGTTGCAAACCTCTGAAGCACAGCTGTGGCTCTGGTTACCATGAGCCTCGGCCTCACTGAAACACTTTGTCCTCATCTCTCATTTCCAGCACTTGAAACAGCAGCAGGATGGTTTAAGTCATTTGATAAGTGTCATCAAAGACGACTTAGAGGACATCAAACTCATAGAGCACGGGCTGAGTGACAGTGGACACATGAGAGGAGGCATCTTAAGCTGAGTCTACCTTATTTACACTCACATCTATGCTCTCTTTTTCTCAGAATCAGTCTCCTCAGAAGTGGCATGCCTGTGACCCAGATAAGCCAACATACTTTTGTGATGTCAGGTTAAACGTGAAGCTGAAGGTTTCATTGTTGGAGGGCTAAACCCCTGAACATATTTGGTGTAATTACTACTTTTTTTAATCACTATTTCGTCAGGTTTATCGGGACTGATTATCTAAACCACCAAAACAATGACAGGTTAATCTTTCTGACCTGATATAGAGAACTTAATGGAAAGAGTCAGCACCCTCTAATAATAGCTGGCTTCTCTTATGTCAAATCAGATTATGGAAATGAGACTATGAATGTGACTGGCATGTAAACAAGCCGTGGGATTAAGTGTGTGTGTTGTGATTGAATACACTGTAAATACATCTTTGTATTTCTTTTTTTATGCAGTTGTTAGAATATTAATAAATTTCATTTAAACTGAAGCTCTTCACTGCATCCCATTCCTTACGTACACAGTGCAAATGTGAACTAATTCTCTAGTGTTTGCTTTATGTGTTTTTGCCCAGTGCCACTATCTTATGAAGAGATTACATGCAGTTGCATTGTTGTAATACTAATCACATATTTCCTGTGTTGACTTAGTCAGTCAATCCTTTTCCAACATCTCATCAATTTGGGGCTTGAGTTGATAGGATTCATGTCCTGGATTCACATCCTTACAAGAATGAAAGACTGATTGACGGTTGAACTGATTAAGCAGCTTTCAGATTATACCCCCTCATAGGGGTCACCTGTATCCCAAAGGTCTGAATTACGCAAGTAGAAGCAAAGTATACTTCAGTGATTCGTGATTGTAGTGACTAGTCTTGCAGGATACGATGTAGCTTGATATGTAAAACAATGTAGATGACAAAGTGGAAAGTGCTGGTGATAAATAGAGTAATTTCTAATAACGCCTGTGTACCTGATACACGTGTAGTTAAATAACATTTTATATCATTTGGGAAGCAGATATACTACGGGAATGATCACACACTGATATGTGCTCCAGCATTAGTTGTTTATTTCTACTGATTATTTATTAATTAATTTAAATTCTCTGTCAACTTTAGAAAATGGTGAAAAATACAATGAATCTATGGTGATGTCATCAAGAACTTTGTTTACTGGCATTGCTGCATTACTGCATTGAGAAGCTGATACTGTGGAATATTTTAGCTCACAATGGACAGTTTTACTTAATTTATTAAAATGTTAGCAGATAAAAATTTTATTTTTATCAAATTACAGGTTTTAAATACTCCTAGCTAAGATGTCAACATGTCAATAACTTTGGGCAGTTAAAATCAGGTAATCAAAATTGATACAGTATTTTTATTCCTTTTCGAAATAAGGTAACTGTATTAGCCACAATTACACAAAAATAAAACTCAACTGCTGGTTGTGCTAATAGAAGCCAAACTAGCTTTGAACTCCTAGCTTGAAGCAGTCTGGTAAGCTAACTTTTTTTCTCACTGAGATTTTAACATTTCATACTGTCAAGTGTTATAGTTCTTTCTTATCTTCTTTGGACCAGACATTATCAACAGCAACACATTTCATGTTTTTGTGCATAACTAAAAGTTTGCCCTGCAAATCTTAAAAATACATTTCAAACTTAAAAAAAGAACAAAATAAAATGCTAAAAATCTAAGAGGTATAAAAGATCTATAATGAATTCTGTCCTTCCCAGGTCACGTGGTTGTTCCTGACCTTCCAAGTATTCAGGTCTAGTTTAAGAGTCTACTCAGGGTAGTTCTTGGTTTTTTATGCAGCAGGTACAGCTACCGCTTCTGGTCCAAGTAGTCAGGTATGTGCAGAGAGGTCTACCAGCCGGAATGCCTCCATGAACTCATTGATATCGATGCTCCCATCTTTGTTGAAGTCAATGCTCTGGGCAAGGTCTGCAATGGCCTTGTCGCTAATTTCTGTTTTAAGATGAGAGCTCAGGAGTTTCCAGGTCTGACGAAACTCCTCAAAAGAGATTAAACCTGGATGCCGAGATGGAGGAACAAAGCTTTGATACATATTTGTATTTGACACATTAATGATTCAGATCATAAAACAATTTTTTATATTACCCAAAGAAAACAATAAATTCAAAATGCAGTTTTAAAATTATTGATTTAGGAGAGAAAGCTGTCCAAAGTGAAGCACACTAAAAGATCTCAAAATGCATCATGCTGCAATCTAAAGAAATTAATAAATATTATCATCCATGTAAAAGTTTGGTTCAAGATCTGAATCATTTACATTTATGTGTTACGCTGATTTAATGTCAGCTGATCTAAAGAGGATCAACTGCTTATAATTCAGGTTGGTGTTTTATATCTTAGCCCGTGAGATAAAAAAAAAGGACAGTGGGTCAGATGGAGTGTATCTGTAGAAAAAAATAAGTGTACAGATTGAGAGTTAGAGTAGCAGATCCATGCTGAAGTGCTTACTGACCTGAGTGATCTGTGTCAATAATTCGGAAGATGGTTTCCAGGTTGGAGTGATTTTTGTACATAGTCTCCAGAATACTGGTGTCAGAGATCTGTCAGAAAATATACACAGTGTTATTCTTAATTATTTTATTATTTATGTGTGCGGGAGCACAATTGGGAACATCATGAAAGTGGAAGAAACAGACAAACACCTCTAGCTTGGGCTCACTGATGGAGAGCTCTCTTATCCACTGCTGGTAGTCCACCATGCCAATCTGCGTGCTGCTGACAAGCTGAGATCGCAGCACCCTCCAAGGTAGACCCAGCTTCAGTACGCTCTCTGTGGCACTGGCCCAGTTACTTAGAGAGATCGCCCCTGAGACACCAACATGAAAGTGCAGTAAAGTATAGCAACTAGAGAGTGGTGAAAATATTTTTTTTGTGTATATCAAATTCATCATTGCAGCTCAGTGGATAACAATTGTTTCTTTGCAAAGTACCTGTGTTGTTGGGATCAAACTCCTCGAAGGCACTGATGAGATCTGACTTGTGTACATACAGTTGTTCACTCAGAGCTCGCAGAGCTGATCTCTCTGTCCTGCCAACACTGACAGAGAACAGGTAGACAGAAAACATATTATAGTAGTTGTGAGAATAGTGACTGTAAAGAGGTGCACCCCCCCCTATATCTTTTATTTTGTAGTAACCTGTTTATCCTTATAGGTTGCGTTATAGTTCATGTATTGTTACGTT
>JAUYWH010000004.1:5930613-5990860 GCA_034779795.1 Ctenopoma multispine
TGTATGTTGCAGAAGTTGCAGTAAAACTACAAAAGAACAAACAAAGCGCACCTGAGTCATTTTTCAAGTGTGCTACATAGTACTTACTGTATACTATATACAGTAAATCTGATGTTATTTTGTGGATGCTCACATGTAGCATATAATACAATAACCACACTGTATGTACCTTTGTCTCAGTGTCAGCTCTCTACAAGACCGGCTGGCCTGATACTGAATGAAGTGTGGGACCAGATCAGGACCCATTCTAATGTAGGCTCCTCTGTTGCTGCCCACCTCATAGTAGTTTGATGCTGAGAATATAGTCACCACCTGGAAGCAACATAAGGTAGTTAGTACGTTTGCTAAAAATATCCTGTAGCGCATGTGACCCATTGATTACTAGATGATGTCAAAAAAAGCTGTCAGTGCTCCATCTTAAACTCCACCCATTCTGTGTGTATTCACTTTGCGGTCGTGGCAGAACTCATAACCGTCCTGTTTGCACTCATGGGAACGGATGAGGAGCCTGAGGTTGTGTCTTCCCAGCACTTCCTCTGTGACATCTGGTCCCCAGTAGCAGCCTCCGCCTCTCACCTCATTGGTAATGCAGCCATTTTGGGGCATAGGGTCACTCCACAACAAGTCCACTATCTGGGTGCACCAGAGTCAAAACGTTATGTACTAAAATACCAACTGTAAATAATAAAGCCATTAAATATTCAACTTTGTGTTGATCCTGGAGGATTACTTCATGTACATATTCTATGTTTTACATCTGTCAGTGAGATCCAACATACTTCCTCTCACTTACCTGTTTCCAGTCGTGCTCATCTGTCTCCATTGTCTCTCCAGAGTCTGGGTGTGAGTCCGAATCATACTTTTTCCTTTCTCCATAAGACTGGTCAAACCCAGCCTGTCTGCGCCTCCTCTTCAGCTCCTCTTCCACTGACCAGTTGAGTTGACTGCTCATGGGCAAGTTGTGCAGCGAGCGACGTGGGAGGTCATGCTTGTGAGCCAGTGCTGAGCCGTAGTGAGTCAAAGAACACACGCGACATCGACTTTCCACTGGTCTGTCAGACCCATTCCTGTTGTTTGACTGATTTTTGCTGCCATTGACTACATCGTGGGTCAACTTAGGAGGCCTGAGGGCTGACACATACTGCCAACATAATTAGAAACACAGATTAAATAGACACGTGTATTTGGGATGTTTCATGATAATACTGTTGAATTTAATTATTGAATGCTGAATGTCTCTCACTTTGTATCTGTCCATTCTGGCTATTGTGTTGAGGTCTGTTGTATCAGAGATCCCTCCATGCACAATGAGCACCTTGTGGTCGATAACTGTGGCCAAAGGCAGCCAGCTGAAGATCTTCTGAAGGAGCTTCAGGATTTTTTTGCCATGCACCTGCAGTCAAAACTAAGCATAATGTAACTTGCATACATTTAGATGAATTGCATTTACGCCATGTCTTTGGATAAACAGGCTAAGATCAATTTATAAATATTTTTAGGCCTTAGAAATTGGCCACAGTAGCACACATTGTGAAAACAGAAAAAGTTACAATATGAAAGTTACATTTACAAAGGATTTGAATGAAGCCTACTAGAGCCATTCACATTATACAATATTGTTTGCTTTTGATACTAGTACAATTTGCAAGATTCATACAATTTTGATACATACGATTTTTTTATACATTTACTTAGCTGTGTTTAGCAGAGTGTAATTCATTATATAAACTTACCCTATATTTTCCCAGAACTTCTTTAGTGAAGCCATACCTAGTGAAAACATACAATGAACAACCAACCTAGCAACAGCATCAACTGTAGGTTGAATTTCATTCACACACTGATTGCACAAAGCATTGTGTGCATTCTGTACTGTGACTAACTCTGTAAACCATTAATACTAAGAAAAAAAAGGTAAAATAAGCCACTGAATAGGTTGTTAAAAAAATAAAGCAAGTATACAAAAGAGCTTACCTCAGGTTCACAATGTGGTCCTCATGGTTCCCCCTGTTCAGGTGGACATCATTGGGATAGACCAGCAGGAACCCGAACAGGATGAGAAGGATCTCTAGTGAGTTTTTGCCGCGATCCACATAGTCTCCGTTGAAGACATATGGTTTCTCAGTGGATGGCAAACCATTCTGCACAGGTTTATTTCAAGGTGTTAATTAAAATGAACATCGCTGTCCAGCAATATGGCGATCTGCATGTTGTGAGTACCTTATAGAATATCAACAGTAGGTCTTCAAGCTGCCCGTGTAAGTCCCCTGGGAAGGTATAAATAATTTGTTGTGAGTGTTTGCTGAATGTTTCAATGACAAGAACATGAAGGTGTCAGGAAAAGGAGAATTGTAACGTACCACATATGGTAATCTCCTTGGCATGGCAGGCAGAGACATAATTGATATTTGGAAGAACTCTGAGAAGTCTCCAAGTCTCTCCAAGAAGCTGCAAAACATATCGAGCATGGAGCTGCTACTGGGAAAAATAGGTAAGAATTAGAGTAAATCATGAGATACTTGTTATTTTGGTGTTTTTTTTTATCCACCATGAGTATCTACAAGCCAGAAAAGTTTGGATTTTTCTAAAATGCAGTAAAAACTAAAACCTAAAATTTATGAATTCACTTGAACTTTTATTTATCTGTCAAAAGTAAAACTAATAACATATCAAGTGATACTTTAGATAGTTATATATTTAGAAACTGGATTTAGTTAACCTGTTAAGTCTGCATATAGGCCATAGCTGGGGTTTGTACCATTAGTTTGCTCTTTGTACCTATGCACTTACTTGTTTATGCTTGTAGGCCTCCACCAGTTTTGACACCCCACAGAAGGTCACAGGGAAGGTCAGATGGGGGCCGTTATAGCTGTCTGGTACCTCAATACTCTTGTAGCAAAAATATCTCTCCCATTCTGTGTCACGACATGTTTCATTCTCATGAAAGATGTGAGATATTAGACTCCCTACATTAAAGCCAGACAGGAAAATAATGGATCAGTGCGTTGAAGCAGATGGCTGTCAGTAATCTAATGAAATCTACAAAACATGTTTGATAAAAACATGAGTACTTTCACTGCCTGGGGTGAAGTGGTCCATCAAGAAGCCAAAAAAGTTGTTGAGCTGCAGGAAGAGAAATTAGAGTTTGAGCTACGGATAATTTACAATGTCAAATAAGAAATTATTACATGTGTCTACGGCTCTGTACTGTTGCTGCAAAACTGACTAATATCATTATTCATACTATATTCTTACTTTTCAGTGCAAATATGTTGATATTTAGCAAGTCTGAAGTGTTAGCAGATGCTGATGGAAATGTCATTTTTAGCTTAATATTCAATATGTGTAAACAAAAAAAACTCACCTTGATCTGATCTTGCTCTCCTGCATATTCAATAGACTGGAAGATGTTCCACGTGCACCTGCGTCTCATCTCCAGCCGTGCGACATACTGACGGTACCAGCGCTGGATCAACAGCGCAGCTCTGATTGCTGGAAATGTGGGGAGAAGAAGAGCTTGTTCATAACTGAATTCTGAACATCCTCTTCTCCTGATGTTTTGACTGTTCACTTTGTTAGATGTAGACTGAACAACTCACCAGTGGCAGCTTCAGGGTGCATTCAGAAATCACAAAAAGTTATCAAACACTGCTAACTGAGACATTTTTCACAAATAGTTGTTAAGCATAAAGACATAATAGATTAAAACAAATATTTACCTGGAACTGAGATGCTCACTAAAAATCACAAATAAGTAATGACAGACACTTAATTATTACAATATAACGAAACATGTTATTTCAATGAAATGTTTTGTTAAAGTCCACACCTCTGTCACATTTATTCAGCTGTGGTTGTGATTTTCCCATGCCACATCCCATGACCCTTTGCTGTTGTTGCTGTCGGAGACGGAGATTCTTTCATGTGTCACTCTGAAACGTCTGACCTGAATTTTGCAACCTGGGAAGAGTGCAACAATAGCTTTACAATATGACAATTTCTTATAGTTAATCAATTTCACAACACACTTCAGAGTTAGAAAGATTACTGACCTATATTTGTGAAATAATGCTAACTAAAGGGGGAAGGAATTAAGCACCTTACCTGGTCACATTATCTTTTTTTCATTACCTCTGTGTTATTTCTTAGATTTTTTTTTCATTGCAGGCAGAACACCATATGGCTGTAGTGTTGTAACTGGACGTCCCCTGGCTGCGGTTACACGCTCTCACAAACACACACTGGGCTACGAGCCGAGTCAAGTGCCTTGGTCAGACCCCGTGATCGCTTAAACAAAACTGATGCAAGTGGATTAGGATTAAACCTTACTATGGCTGACATCTACACTGAATAAACGGATGAAAGCTCTGATAAAGGGCAGCAGCAGTTTTAAAAAGAGGTTGTGTTGACTTCAGCTCAACAACTGTGTGATCATTGGGGTCAGCATCAATATTTCACATCAGCATTAACAGTTAATTGATTAATAACCACTAAAGTCTCTGGTGTATTTTTTATATACATATTTGTTAAAATAAATAGAACTCAGTTTACCTACAAGTGAAACAATGGGGTGTATTAGTTGGATAAAAAGAGCAGATATTGTTGAAGATATTTGAATCCACATTCTAAACATAGCGGAGGCTCATCATTAGCAACAGATGCTGATTGTGTTGTTCTATTTTGGTTTTGCTCGACCTTGATAGTCAGTTTGACACCAGCGATAACATTTTCAATTGTGAGTTTTTGAACATTTCACAGACTGCTACTGACAGTTATTGTCAACAGTCTCCACAGATGGTGGACATAATTATGTATCCGTGGAAAAACTGTGGGAAAAAAAGGCTGCTCCAGTAGAAAAGTGGAAAAGACAAAACAAGCTAAATATTTATTAGAAAAGTAGTGCAACATGCATATTGTCTAGTGTTTTTTTGTTTTACGTACACTTTATATGAGCACTTTTTGAGGTCTCTGTGGAATGACATCACATCAGTCTACACAATGTCATACATCCTATGGACAAATTAACAGAAACACCATGAAATAAAGTATACTACAGCGAATCAATACAAGAAGATCACAATCTACAGCTTGAAAAGAAATACACATCTTTTTGGCAATGACAAAGAAAAAACTTTGCAGTTCCGTCAAAGTTATTGCAATGACATGAATGTCACATAAAATGAATATGAAAGTTCAGAATTTTAGCTTCAGTTGATGGTACATTAAACAACACAGAAGATAGCACCTTTTGCATCAGATCACTTCTTGTAACCCAGGTGTGTTCTGCATGAAATCAACATGAAGACCAGAGAGCTGTCAATGTGAGAAAAAACAGTTCAAATCAGAGAAAAGAGGGAAAAACCAAATACTTTCAGATTAGCAGGACTTGATTGTATTGCATTGTTACACTAATTACTCACTTATCATAAATGTCTTGGTGTGAAGACATGTATTTAGAAATTTATCTCTATAATAATATTTCTCACAGGTGAATTTCTGTTAATGTAACTTCTCTGTCTTGTTGCATTACATCCTTGCTACATTTTTAATAAACCCATGTTAGATTAGACGTTGATGAAAAGTAACAAAACAGCCTGTAAAACTCCCCTTGTTTATTCATGTGTGAAATACATTTACAAAATGTCCGCTCTGTTGTAAAACATCTGCATCATGCAGACCTCCACAGATCTTCATCTGCTTGTAAAGGCTCTTTATGATCGCAGCAAGCAGCAGCTGCTGGTAGTGTGACTCCTGCCGAAGTGGTGGGAGATGTCTGATACTCAAGGACTCTGCTCACTGATGCGTGGTTCTAAGAAGTCTAAAGCTATGATGTAAGCTGTGGGTATTTTTAAAGAATATGAATATTAAGGTATTTTATATTTGAGCTAAATGTGAAAATCAATCTCTCTTCACATTTTTCTGCCCAATCTCAAACCCAAAGTGAAAATGCACGCTTTGAAACTCACTAATGTATACTCATAGAAATGCTAAGAAATTCCTAAAACTGGTCACTGCAGAAAATGTGATTTAAACATCAGTGGATAATGTATTTGGATGTATATATGTGGATTAATACATGTTTAGTGTACTGTGTCACAACTGGTCACTCAGTGCGCCAATGTGAGGAGCAGTGAAATGTACTAGTTTTGTACAGTTTTAAGGTAGCTGTACTTTACCAGAATAAATCCACTTTATGATGCTACATTTCTGAGATATGTTGCAGGATCAGTACACACTCAAAGAAGGTGGAGAACCAATTTGGAACATGAGTAAAAAGGTGTAGACAGATCTGTGGCCAGGTGTGGCAGGCATAATGAAATCAAAATAATAAGTAGTTCACCCAAAAAAAAAAACATCATATGATTGAAACTTAATTCCTCTCTCATTCATCTTGTGACCCTTTGGGGGGGCTCACCCCTAGGTTGGGAGCTACTGAACTACTTATCTATATGCACAGACTTCTACAATAAAACTCTGTGGGAACAATCTGATGCAATCCAAAACAGCAGCTCTGCTATGAACTCTACTTCTGCCAGGTTATAATTTTTCCTGTTTATTTTTTTTGTTGAAACTGTCTCAAAGATGATAAATAAACTATATTTACCACTTACGTAAACAGGGTTGCCAAAACATTAGAAACACCTCAGATGACGTCACTCTCTGAATGGAGGAAAAAACTCACTTTAAGATGTTTTAACACTTGGGAGGGAGGGCATGCCTGATCATTTTAAGACCATTGTTAGTCAGTGGTGCTAGTTTCGGTGATTATGCAAAGGTACTGGTTATAAGGTTGGCGAAACCTGCAGTCAGCTGAGACTGAAAAGGAAACTTGAATGAGTTTCAAAATATTTCTCCCACTTAAAAATCGTAGTCCAGATGAACAGAATAAAATTTCTAGGATTTCCTTACCTGGATTATTGAGCATGCATCGAGATATTTTAAGACCATCCACACAAAAAAGCCTTTGATTTTAATAATGACCGAGTAGCAAGTTTTAGATTGTTTAACTGCTGAATAAATAGTTATGAACGAGGAACATGTTTTCTGTGCTTGGTATAAATTATTTAACATTTTAGTGTAAAAATCCAATAATGTCTTGGTGTTAACAAACTTTTTTTGCCAGTGTAAATGTACAGCATCCACATATAGACACATACAATATTCTTTTACTTATTACTGCCATGTACTGCACTTGCACAACACTATGCAATAATTGCAAATACTGTATGCTGAATATTGTATATATTTTACATTCTAAACACTTTTTAAACATTATAATTATTAAAATACTGTTTCGATATTTAGACTGTAGCTTGAATAAAACAGTTTTCCATAAAACGGTGTATGGTTTGTTAATTTACTGTTTCTGAAAATGATCTAGCATCGAGAAGTTGAGACATGATAATTAAACCTGTTATTGAGATCTTTACAGTTTTGTTGAGACCTGTAGAACATATTTGTATTATAATGCCCAGATAGTGTTGTTAGGAACACATAGCGCCTTAGGCTTATGACCAATTTGACAGGGGTGGTTCATGAACTAAGAAAGGTAGTTTTCCACAATGCAGGTGTGCATCTCAGGTATAAGAGATAAAAAACTGTAATAATCACAATCTTCATTTCAGCATCATCCTGTCCATTTATGTTTGCCCCCCAAAAATATGAGTTATGGTTTTATATACACTGCAGCAAATAAACAAAATAAATTAGGTGTATTTTGAGCTACATGGGAAAATTTTACTGTTTAGGCCTTGGTGAGGAAACATAAGAGAGGGCACTTGAGGACACGATGTTCCCATTCCTTGCATGCCTCTTATTCTCACTGGCTCACTCAACTGTCAGTGCTGCCAAGCTTTTCTTGCTCTTGGCTTGCACCTGCAGCACTGATTATTGCCACATTTCTTCCCCTATATCCTGTCCTTGAATAACTGCACTGAAAAAAAATATTATTATTATGTTTAACACGGGTGATTTCTGTCTTTCAAGTCAGGCCAAAAAAAGGGAGTTATAATAGAAACTGATACTTACCCATATGCCGTAATGAATAGACTGCTTGTGTTTTATAGTTTTGTGGTCTACTGTTGAAAACATATAAAAATAGGCACTCACCAAAATTCTTCCCATGCTTCTCTAAATTTTGTTTTTGAAAAAAGCAAAACCACAAACTCACACAACTCACACCAACTATGCTTTGTTGTGGCCTGTGCCCTCTCTGACTGTAAATTGTGACCTTTTGGCAGGTCAAATGTTCAAACCCACAGATGTTTATTTTAAATTCTAGAGGAGGTAGATAGTAATAAATAATCAAAATGGCTTAGCGCTTAGCAATATTGCCTTATAGCAAGAAGGACCTGGGTTCTAATCCACGGGTCAGCCAGGTGTCTGTCAGCTCAGAGTTTACATGTGCTGTCAGTGTCTACGTGGGTTTTCTCCAGGTACTCTGGCTTCCTCCCACCATCCAAAGACATGCATGTTAGGTTAATTGGTGACTCGGTAGGTGTGAATGGTTGTTTGTCTCTATATGTCTCTATATGTGATAGCCTAGCAACCAGTCCAGAGTGTACCCTGCATCTCACCCAGTGACAGCTTGGACAGGCTCCAGCACTTCAGTGACTCAGTGGTTAGGATGATGGATAGATGGATAATCAAAATACCAAATACCTTTGGGTAAAGGTGCACAAAATAATAAAGTATATATCATTTTATTTATACAGAATATTAGCATTTATGTTTAGTGCAGCATTTTACAGTACACATCTTAGGTCATATTTTGCTCAGAGTAAATATAATAAAACTCAAAGAGCAGGAACACACTGAGACTAAATATTGTATATACAGTGCTTACAAAAAGTATTAGGCTAATTCATTTGTTTTTGCTGTACACAAGACATTTGGGTTTAAATCAAGATATGAACATGAGACCAGTTTGATGTTTGATGAAGTACATGTTGATATGTTACACAACACAGAAGGCAACCTCTTTTGTAACAGATGACCCAAATATTGAGAGAGCAAAAGTATTGGAACACATTAAAGTAAATTAAAGTCTATAAAGCTGGTTTCTTCAGATGCTTATTGCTGGTTTAGAGTTTGCATTTTGAGGAAGTCTTATTAAAATGGTACATTGTGATACCTTCACACTCACTCTGTAGATGTTTTTGATGACGTGGTGACTGTTTGGGTTTTTTTTGACAATGTTTCTGTCATCAGCTATGCTTTCTTTGGCTGGTACATTATGTGTATGGTGCTCAGTACACCTGTGGTATCTTTTTTTTTAAGATATTTTAAATTGTTGTATTGCCTGTGCCCACTGTTTTTTTAACAATAACTTGGATTGCTTTTCCATTTTTTCTTAGTTTCAAAATGGCTTGCTTTTCTCTTATAGCTCTCCAGCTTTCATGTCGATTCATCTTTTTCAACAACAAATGCAGTGTTAACACTGGTAAAGTGGTAAAGTAAGAGTACACAAATTATCATAAATTCATGCATGAAATAATAAATGAACTATCAGGACTAACAGCATCTCATGCGTGTATTAATGCAAGGAACATGCATTAATTAATTCTGAAACTGAAGCGAATCGTTGTGATTCATGTCTTCTTCACAGTAACAGTTTGTCCTGTTTCTGGCCCTCTTAATAAAGTGGCCACATGCTTTCTTTTTCACGCTGTCTACACACAATGTCTGTCACATTTCTATAAAGGCAGTCTTTATATTTAGACATCAAGTATTTGGAAAAGTTAAAAATACATTCTTGCATTAACACGTACATAGATACTGTTAATTCCAAATAACTCCTGATAATTAATGTATATATGCATCATCTGGAAAAAAAATTGCGATGTTCATTGTTTAGTGTAAAATTGTGTAAATACCATTAAATAAAAGCTGAACTTCAGCACTTTCATTTAATGTTTATTTATTGTTTTAACATATTGATGTTTACACAGCATCAAATCAATCTGAAATTCTGAACTTTGATCTCACATCCATCTTTTGATCTTAACCCAAATCTCTTCAGTGTACAGCAAAAACAAACAAATTAGCCTCACTGTTCCAAAACTTTCAGAAGCGACTGTATGCCTATACACTATGCTCTTTTTTGCGTCCTTCCCCACTCTCACTCCTGGCAATTTGCCTTGACAACATTAGTATCTCTTTCTTTCTCCGCTGGATCGTCCTCCTCTTTCACACAGAACAGGGGACAAGACAACAATGTTAAGTATCTCAAGGCCAAGCTGGGGTACAAGAAGATAAAAACCCAGGTTCCCAAGCCCTGACAAACAATACCAAAGTACAGCATCCCTGTCTCGTCAGTTCTATCTCCTCCTCCAACTAGACACACAGAACCTACGGCAGCATTCGTCTACCACGTGTCTGAAGCAGATCTTCTATAGACTGACCATCGAGCTCATCCACCATGTCCTGTGCGTTCACTGTTATCATGTTGCTTCTGGGTTCTTCAACGGTGATTGCATTTGTTTTGCAACCACCAAAGGAACAATCTGCCACCTCTGCAAACTCTATGGTTTCCCACCACAGGTCAGTATCAGAATTGTTTGTGCAATATGTACAAGGCTGTATGGACAAGTGTGCCTTTGAAATTCACTGCTTTTGTTTAGCTGTGACACGTAATTGCAGGCAGATATACTTTAAAATGATCCTAAATTTGGAGTAGCCTCATTGTTTCACTCATGTCAGCGTACATGCTGAGGCCCTTTCATATGAATCAAAGGGAAATACTAGATTCTGTGAGTGATTCAAGGTTATGTTGAGGTCGAGGTTGGTTTCTAAGAATGATGTGGATAGAAGTAACACATTGCTCTGTTTGAACTTCAGCAGTGTAATTCTTGTAATTCTTCTTTGGCTTAGCCAAATCTCTATAAACTGTTGCCACATTTCACTGAGGATACTGAGAGAGCAGTTATTGTTGCAACCACAACTATCTTGTATCAAAACATAGTTACTCCTAAAAAATGTCTGTGTGTTTTAGTGTAATCATTTTTTGGTTGTTATATGCTATGTTCAGTTGCCATGGCGAGTCTCTGCAGTCCATCAGGAAGGGTCTCCTCAGGGCTCTCAACTTGCAGGCTGAGCCTCAGTTGCCTGCTGGTGGGCTGGACAGTGTCAGAGTACAATGGAAGAGTATCTTCAGCACCATTTCTCACAGACCCAAGGATGCTGCAGGTAACTGGAATCCAAGAGTAATAGAATCTACTAGAGATCTAGATTTTTCCAGCCTGAGACAAATGATTTTGTTTTGTGTTTTTTTCAGTCAAGCAGACCAAAATCTTAACTCACCTTCCTTCTACTGCTTCCTTGTCCATGTTTATTTCAGTTCCAGCAGTCTCTGGCTACTCTGTGTCACCTGGTGATGGAAACAGTACTAGTCTGAAGTGCTGTTCCATGGCCTCCGAGATCTTCATTAAAGGTACATTGTGTGCTGTATGTGCTAGCATGCCATCATACATGTTTGCTGTAGCCTACATGAAGAAGTATAGTGATCTGGGTAATATGAATTCTTATGTTTGTCAGATCTGGGCTGGGACACCTGGGTGATCCATCCTGTCAGCCTTACCATGGTTCAGTGTGCACTCTGTAACCCTGAAGTGAACACTGTGCAGTGTCCATCACGCCACAACAATATGCCTGATGCCAACTTCCAGGTATAGTTCATTTAGGCAACATTTAAATTGTGAAATGATTGTCAAAAGGTAAATTACAGTTATTTTACATTGTGCTGATTTGCAATAAATGTACCCTCCTTTCAGTCACAGTTATGTAAACTCATGTGTTAGTTAGTGTTCTCTTTGTTATTCTCCAGGTCCAAATGCCATGTTGTCAGCCCACCTCCCACGAAATGGTTCCCATCCTCTACATGGATGAGTTCAGCACCCTCGTCATTTCCTCTGTGCAGCTGACCCGCAGCTGTGGCTGTGGACCTGGAAACATCCAGCAGCTCCGTGAAGAGTAAAAGAAAAAAGAAGAGTTTTTTTTGTCGAGTATGTAACATCTGCAAGCCACCTGGCTTTTGTTCTCTCACAAGTACATATGCTGCTTTTGTAGACAATTTATCTTTAGTTTTCAATGTTATCTTGGCTAATTACAATGTGTAATTAACACTGAAGCAAAGTCTCTAAAATAACTCAGTTTAGTATTCTTATTTCTCTAGTGTAACCAGAGAGATTTGACAAAGTTTGCCACAAAGCTTTTTTGGTGACAACCAAACCAAAAACTGACAAATTGTTGTTTAAATAGTAAAACCAATTAGACTGAACTTAATCATGCATTGTTGCTGTTTAACTAAAAGTTGCCAATTAAACAAGCTCAGGGTCTTGCAGGACATTGAAGCGCATCTCCACAAATACAGTAAATGTATTAGTATTTCTTTAGTCTATAGAATATATCTTTAGCAACAAGTGCTGGAAACAGCTAAGTGAAGTGCAGCTGGCGCTTCATGTGTAATAAACGCTGTCAGTTTATCTTTAAATAAATCTCCTTAGCATAGAGCACTATTTATAACCACTAACTGTTACTGAGTGTTCCCTCCAAATATGTGAGACTGCCCAGAGCCAAATCTTCTGCAGGCCAGTTGTCTCTTCTCTGACCTGTGAAATTACTATCTCCTCTTATGGAAAAGATTAACAAAGCTCCTTTTTCATGTTTCAACTGGTAAAAACTGAGAAAAGGCGTAATGCTGCCCTGCAAACCCCCAAAGTACTCTAAACATAGAGTTAGACATGCAATAAATGAAATTAATCATAATTAATTGCAGTAATTAAAGATCTAATTAACAATCTGAAGGGCTGTAGATGGCATCTAGATTGTGATACAAAAGAAAAAATGTCAATCCGTTTATTTTAGCTGCAGACAACTGTAAAAGCATTTCAGTATCTTTTTTTCTAAGAACATTGTGTTTGATTTGCATTATATGTGTTTTTCTATACATTTGCATGGGCAGAGTTTTTGTTTGTTTTCTCTCATGACTTTTTTCCTGATCGGTTACAGTTCTCAGTCGTATTCTTTAACATATTATGTTTATTGTTTGTACGTTCACACTCACTCACTTTAAACAGTTACTCCCACTGCTCACCAGAGTGAACTTAATCAGTACTTAAATAAACTGCAGAGTGTTTTATTGTACTCATGATCAACTTTCTAATTTGTATTAATGCAATGCTTTTTTTTTAAATAAAGACAGTTATAATCAGCAGATTTCTCCGTGATAGTTCTTTTTCCAGTCAATATGGTATCATAATATAAGTTAATGTGACTCTTCAAAAGAATATTGTTTTACTACATAAGTTCATCCTGCCAGCAGCAGAGAGCAGTGGAACAAATGTTGGCGCTGTGCTCGAGTGTATAAATCTTCACCCCTGGGACCCCATCCAGCGTGGGTAACCTACAACTCAGTACTGTGTCTGGACGCCCCCACACACCTCTACAAACATCCTTCGCCCATTGTCCGCAGCAGTGCTGCTGCTGCTGCTGCTCAGCTTACAACAAGCGCTGCTCACGCCCTCGGCGTATTCGTGTGTGGACTGTGGATGCATTTGCGCTCTTGGCGTCTGTGTTCCTGGATGCTCAGCCTTTCTTATGGTCCTCAGCTTGTCCTAGAAGGATATTAAACCTGGAAAGCGATAAAACAGCTCCACAACACCACAGCAGGAATCCGATGATTAATTGAGACCTGACATAATGTCAAGATATTTCACTTTGCTGGTGTCTTTTGGTTTACTGGCCCCACGTCTGGTGGCTGCAGGGGCAGTTGAATGTTCAGAAAAGGAGACGTTGCTGAGACCGATCTCCAGCACGGTGACAAAAGTCACGGACTGTTTGATGGAGTGCACTGGGATGACGTACGTCAGAAAATTGCAGCTCCAGGACCATCATAATATACGGCTTAAAGACTCCACAGAAGGTAAAGAGACGCAGGGTGATATTTTAACTTTGTTGCTGAGAAGGGTGAGAAGTGAATTTGCATTATCATAAAATTAATCAAAAAACCCATTATTCACCACCTCTCTTCCCAGGGGACCTCGGTGAGTACTGCTGGTCTACGGAGCTCAAGTGCACCATTGGGGAGAGCTTTCACCATGCGTACGTGGTGCTGCCTGTGGAGATATTTGCAGTTGCACCTGAGCAGCTGGAAGTCAAAGTCACCGCTCCCGCTGCCACCACGCTGCGCGTAAACAGCGGCTCCTCCACGGTGGCAGACGCCTGCGGCCTCCGCTACGATGTCACGGAGCATTTCAGCACAGCGACGGCAGGGACATCTTTCTGCATACAGGTCATCACCCAGGAAGACGTCCTCGGGGACAGTGTACTTAAATGTCCTCCCTATCTGGTCACCTTCTGGCAGAGAAATCCCAGTTACTCCAACCAACAAGGCGGTGGCTAACAAAAAAGTAATTTTACTATAATAATACTACACTGTAAAGTTCTCAGTTAGCCTCCAAGTAAAGTCCATGTGTTCTAAATGGTACTCAAGTAAAAGTAGATTAAATTGCTTTTTCAGATAGATAGATAGATAGATAGATAGATAGATAGATAGATAGATAGATAGATAGATAGATAGATAGATAGATAGATAGACATGCTTACCCTACTTAGGAATATAAAATAGAAATATAAATTTCAGATGCTGGATCTATAAAATTGCCAATACACTGATTGTTTCATTTCTTCTTGTATATACTGTTGTGCAGCTTAATCTATAGCAAGGCACCATATTTTATAATCTCTTATGTTTTTTGTGCAAAATTTGTAAAGTAATCTATTGCAGTCAAATACATGAAGTTGAGTAATTAGCACAGAATTTCCCTCTGAAATGTAGTAAAAGTATAAAAATAATGATCTGCAAATAGCATGCACCTTAAATTCTGTTAGTGAAATACGGTACTTCGGTAAGTGAACTGGTTTGCAGTGATCACGTCTTTACACTTACAGTGGCAGGGTGAGAAACAATTATTAAAACTAATTTATCAAAATACTAGTTAGGTTTTATTTTGTCAGCATTGGTTGTCGTGCGTATAACTCTACCTGCAGACAACCTTAAGAAAGAGCATGACATTGAAAAAGTGAAAATGACATTTGCATCAAAAGCAATTTTAGTCATTTAGTTGTTGATTATATGCTCTTCTGAAGTTTGTTTATGTAACATGCAACATTTCTGTGCAAAAAAAGGTCTACTTGACTTGATATGACACTGTTGTCACTTCTCTAAACGTGTCAGAGTTACACAAAACACTAATTTACTTCTGCTGTTCCTGGCCACATTTTAACACCTGAAAAAGATTAACTATAAAACCAAAGCATTAACAAAACGTTGCACAAGGATAAACCTATAAAAAACATTATTAAAAATCATTCTGCAAAGTAGGAATTCTTTAATTTTTTGGCAGAAATGTTGTTTGTTATTTAACACTTATGACTCAGTTCAGCCTGTTAACTCTCTACAGTACCTAATACTAGGAGCTTATTAACATACCAAGTTAAATACTTATATACTGTGGACATTACTCTGCATATATCCGTTAATCGTGACACAGTTTTCTGTTTTATACAGGCATTTTAAAGTCAGAATAAATGAAAATCACTGTTTATTGTTTGTGATTTTAAACTTTTGTGAGGGTCTTTGAGTTTAGAAGCATATGTGAATCATTTTGCATGTGCGAATCCTCCGTTGTTAAACACAAAGTAAATTTGTGCTCTGCTGGATTTATTTAAGGGCAACAAAGGTTCTCTGTGAAATGAAGATTGTAAATATGAGATGTTAATGGTTGTTAACGTTTATGCAATATTAAAACATTTATATTTTCTTTTACAGTCACATTTATTGTCACTGATGTAAATGAGGTGCACAAAATAACACCTATGATTGTGTTCAGTGCAACAAGCTGAACTTAATAATGTTGCAGGTCTTCGTTAGACTGCATTTATTTTACCTTGATGTATCTAATGAACAGATGGGAGACAAGATAATGCCACCTAATGGTGTCATGTAAACTAAATGTTAAGCGCTACGAGTCATTTACACCATCCAGCCACCAGAGGGCAAGCTTGCAACAGGGCAGCAGTGTGTTGGTAAGAGAGTAAACAGTCAAAGCATCAACAGATAGTTGTGTATTTGTAACAGCTGATATAACCAAACAATATATATATATTGATATAACAACAAAAATGTAAAACAAAGACAGATACTGTGTCTGACAGAAAAGTCTTGATACATCTGTGTGAAAGCAGTGAGTGAGTCAGTGCTGAAATAGTCAGAACACATATTTACATATGTTAAAGGGTTCACTCAGTTGTCCTTAGCCTCCATTTAGATCTAAATGAAGTAGGGTGGTGGCAGATTGCCAACAGCAGCATAACATAACCACCTAGGGTGAGCATCCAATAACACAACCTTCTCCACAGTCTATGCTATTACGTCACACATGAGTCTGTGTCCACGCAAACCATTTGATTTTTCAACTCAGGCAAATCTGTTTTCTCAAGCGTTACCCTCATATTTTTTGTTGAAATGCACTGCTGCAGCGCTAGCTTTTAAAACCAACAGGACACCTCAGTATCACTGACAGTTTTGGCTCTGTGTCATGAAACCCTGGACTCAGTGACATAAAGTGGCACCAAAGTGGCAAAGTGCGTCAGGAGGAAAAGTCTGCAAGTGTGCCTTATTACTCCTGGGCAGGAGAGTCACAACCAATCATCAGTAACAGAATATTATATGTACTGTATTTGGTCTATTTTCTACATTAACTAAGTCTTTTGTGCTGTATCAACAATCTCTACACGATATACTTTTTAAGCCTGAGAACAATTCATTTTAACGCCTCAATCAGTTCATCTTAACTGGGTTGCTATTTACCATCAAATTATATGCTAGTGGCTATTGTACACAATAGATAAATTAAGGACAGAGAAAATGATCATCCACCTTACATCTGATATAGCTTTTTTTTTTGTGCTACCTGGTAGTATTTTGTCAGTCAAGAAACGTTGATCCAGGCAAACAACACTTGCAGCTGACAAAGCAAGTTTCTGATGACTTTATAATGAACTCCTATAGGGTACCTTTTAGTAAAATATATATGGTTGAGTAAAAACACAAATAATGATAGTAAAGTAACATTAGATGGACAAATGTCTGTGAAGATTCTCCATCATCCAGGCGAAGTTGAGTCATGGCAAGGTGGTGGCAGCTGCTGTTGCCATGACTCAACTTCCAGACATTAAATGGAAATACTCCACTCATTATTCTACCTGAGTCAATTTAATTTCTTACTAGCTCAGTGACTGAACTGAACCACAGAAGCAAACAATTGAAACAAAAAAAAAACTCATTTCTAAAATCATTATAATGCATGAAACCAGTGGTTAAGCAAAGAAAATAAACATTTACAGCCTATTTTTATATTGTGCTGTATTTTAAGTCTTAATGATATTTCTTTGATTCTACGTATTAAGATCTCAGGCACTTAAATAGGCTTATAGATCAAACACAGCACTGTGGTAAAACATATGTGACCACGGATGACTGTACCATGTCTGTCACGCAGGGGGATTAGCGCAAAGTTTGGATAAACTGCGGTGATGAAGGAAAACATGAAATAATACAGCTTTTAATGGCCTCATTCTTTGTGCCTGCAGAATATTTACACTTCCAGTAGTAGCACAGCAGCTTTAGGGATATTTTCTGTAGCGTTTATAGCGCATTGTGGTGCATAAAACCGAGCTTGGTCCCCAGACGGCTGAATAGAGTAGAACAATCCAGTAGACTGAGAGTGGACGACCCAAACACGCACGGTCTGCAGACAACTATCAAACAACGGCGGCCTGACAGTGGTTTTCAATCAGCAGCTCATCTTCACCGGTAAACAATGTGACCCAGCCAGAAGAGGACGTCGATGAGGACCGTCAGAAACACATGACAAACAACTTTGGTGGTTGTGAGAGGCGCACCATGGCATCTCAGCCGAGGTAGGCAGACCGAGCCGCAGCTAGCTGCTAGCAGCGGGGCGCTAGCTTCGAGTCCGGCTGGGAAACTTGACGTTAATGAGCTGTGTCAGTCTGGTCGCCGTGAAGGTTTAGTTTGAAACTCTGTTAAAGTGTCAAAATAGACGAGGCGCATGGTATTTGGTATTTTGTGTGGGGGTTAGGCTATGTGTTGGTGTGTGCGGCTATGTGTGAAACAGCCCGGCAGGGGGGTTCAGCTTTGATGAGCATTTCGGGGAAGAGGTGGAATCAGCTGGAAAGACGGAGCAGCCTGGTGTGATTTCTGCCAGCTGGTCCTCGCTGCAGCTGTGTTTATGTCAGCTACCAACATTTACACGGTTACTTTTTAAATCCGCTAACACGTTTGTAAGTTTGTGTGCAGCCTCAGCCCGTCGTGTTTAAGTTTCACCACCTTGGATTTAAGTGGGTGACAGCGAAACTTAAGGTTTACCTTAGGCTTGTGATACTTTCATTTAACTCTATTCCCTGAAGCTTCCAGTTTGTTGTCAGTGCCGCCTTTACACACTGATCTATGTGCACAGCATGATTATTATTTCCTCACATACACTCACTGACCACTTTGTTAGGTACACAATCCAATACAGCAGGTCTGACATTAGTTATACTTTATACAAGTTTAATTTGTAATCATTTCTCAGTTTTTGCAGAAACTCATAATAATTATACAATGAGTGGTGGCTGTATGTTAAAAGATGTTTCTAACGACTGATTTTGGACCATTCAATTTTCAGCAATAGCTTTAGCTCTTGCAACATTTAAATACTGCAGCAAAATATTTTTTTAGATATTGGCTAGTTAGGCAGTGCACTGTGATGATAGCTGAAAACAAAAAATAAAATCTGGGCTGTCCTCCACTTCAAATGATATAGCCACTGATGAAAACAGAAAAGTGCAGATTCAGATTAATTTCTCTGCTGTTTTAATTTATTGCAAAGCAGTTCTGACTCTTATGACTTGAAGAAGCATCAGACTTTCCAAGCATGACTGTCAGAATGTGTTGAAATAAAATCTGCTTTATATAAAATACAAGTCTGGAGCAAAAGGTGATAAATTTCCACCTAATAAGTGTTTATTCGATTTCCGGTTGCACCACAGATTAGCAGTTATTATTTATTGCCAATTCAAGTTATGAGGTCAGCAACCAATTACCATTTCGCAGCATTAAGGGAGAAGATGTACAAAGCTGCTGAGGAGCAGCATGTGTCTAACATTAGAGCTGAAACAGTTTATCATTTGTCTTCTAATTAAAAGAAATAGTTAAACAATTAATTAAAAAGTGCCAAATACTCTTGGGTATTTTGGACCTGGTCAAATAAATTATTTGAATAATTAATTTGAGAATAATTATTAGTTTCAATTTGAGGTATTAGGTGTGATGTTAGCAACAAACTAACTGACAACAGTAACGTCCGTAACCATTTCTACTAGGTTGATAGAATGATATCGAGCATTTAATGCAAACATTATCATCATAAGACATTTTTAGCACTGTCGCCTCACCGCAAGAACGACCCGGGTTCAGATCCACCTGTTGGTCAGGTGCCTTTCTGTATGGAGTTTGCATGTTCACTATGTCTGTGTGGGTTACCTGTGGGTACTCCAGCTTCCTCCCACACTCCAAAGACACGGAGTTAGGTTCACTGGTGATTCTAAATTGCCCATAAGTGTGAATATCTGTCTGTCTCCTAATGTCGGCCCTGTGCATAATATTCTGCTAAATACTACCAGCAGAAACTTGAACTTGATTTTGATGTTAATCTCCCTTAGAGGCTGTAACAGTTTATATACATCTGAAACACTCTTAGGATGTTTTGATTGATGAGAATAATATTCAGAAGTGTCTTTACAGCTTTTTTTGTGGGTGTGCCTATTGTGGTTTGTCTACTCCGATTTTGTGACTGTCATCTCATGCTGCTTTGAATTTCATTGCACTATGTAACTAGTTGTTTTTACAGATGTGCTTACTTCAGTTAGCAAACTTGATTGTTTTTGTTTTACTGATGAAGCTGAGCTGTGCAGAATTTTCAGTTTAATACATGTTTTAGTCCAAAATGTTGTGATACTCTGCCTTCCCAGTTTTGATGATGATTCTGCTTCTCACCCACTTAGGTTTAGGTGTTTCAGTATCAGTGCTGCTTTCTTGTGGGTTTATTCTGTGTTGTGGGAAGGTCAGTTCACCTTTTTAGTCCATAATCACTTGGTTTATTATGTTTTGTCACCTGTGATTGATACATTCAATTGCTCAGAGCTCTCTCATTCAGCACGATTGAAGATGAGTATCTGCAGTTGAATTCAGTACTTTGTAAAAATGTCTTGCCTGTTCCATTAGTAATGTAGCATTAGTAATGTTGTTTTTAGTGTGTGGTTGTGGGCTGTCAGGATGAAGTGTGATTGTGCAGGATCCTTTTTAGGGGATGTTTCATTCAGTGCCTGCAGCAAACGTAGTGCTGCTGTTCAGAGCCACAGTAGCTAGGAAGCCTCATTTATCGACCTTGTTTTCTGCATTGGTTTTCTGTTATTCTTTAAATGGTGTGAGTCAGAAAAATATATAGTAGTATGGCACTTAGAGGGCACAGTGAATGTTGTTTTATAGACATAAAGATTTTTGCCAAACCTTGGGAAAAAGCCAACAGTGACTCAAGAAGGTTCATGTTGCACTCTTTTATTAAATACAGTATTTGTGCATGTAACTAATTTTTAAATGCTTAGACCCAGTATTCAGGTGTGATCCAGCAGTCAGATGTGAGTCAGACTCTGACCAGTTTAGTCTCTCATCAGTAACTCTTGCAGACTCAATGATGCAAGAAGAGCATCATCAGGAAAATCTTTGTTTCATGTTTGTTTTGGAGGACACAGTATGTTGCTTTACCCCTGGGTAACCTGGGACTGTGACGGGTCCATGCCACTTTGTTCTGTCCTGATACTCTGGCCTGTGTCTGCTACATTAATGAGTGAGTGCTCATCTGTCTTAGTCCCAAATCTGTGTTGCTCCACCTGTTGCCATGGACGCCTCCCTTTGGGGTTTCTGTCAGAGGGGATGATCAGCGCTGTATTTTGGGTAAAAACCACAAAAATGAAAAGTGTTGATAAGTGTTTAGTTTAGCTTAGCGTATATATAAAATATTAAACAAGGCCTGAATCTAGGGGGCATGATGTTATTCTACATTCTAATATTATTGTAAGCACGTTTTGGCATTGGCATGACATGAGGATAAGAAGTAGTAATTAGCCATTTGATGTACGTGTGGACCATATGTCATCTTTAGGGACTAGAGAGAACAGATGTGAATGTTGTGGTGAAACATGGCATCTGTGAGTCTAATTGCACTTGTCTGTAGATATGATGGGCACTGTCTTCTCCCATTGGACATTGCTGCCCTGCCCCTGGTAAATTTGCAGACTCAAAATTTTCTGATGTATTCAGCCAAAACCGATTGTGTCACATTTATTATTCTGGGCTTTTTAAGTATGTTAATAATAAAACATGTAATAAAAAAAATCTAAATAACTTAAGAATTTAGGAAAGAGGATTATTGCAGTCTAAGCTACTGGGCAGTGGAGTATGTAAACAATCTCAGTGTCATGGCGGGATTGACATTTTAATATTTAAAACACTTTCTTTACCTGTGGCGCACTGGGTAATAACATTTAGGATTTGATTGGAAGTGATTTACTTGCAAGCTCAGTTTTTATATAAGAGCCTTCTTTCATTCTTTCTAATGTTTGCAGTGTATACAATGAAGAAAGGAACCGTCTCCGCCTCCGAGCATGGGAACAGAGGAACCAAGAAACCAACCAAAGCCAAGAACTCAGTGCCGAAAATGTGCCACTCTTTGGGGAACCGTACAAGGTAAAGTTTATTATGATAGATAATGTTACTACAAATTCAGAAATAAAGACTTCATGTTTTTATTTGAGGTAGTTTGGTATAAATAAGCTGAGCTGGATGTATTCGAGCTCTCAGAAAAACCTTTCTTTTTCTAGACCAACAAAGGGGATGAGCTTTCCAGTCGAATCCAGAGGATGCTGGGCAGTTATGAAGATGTGAACAATCCCAATCCCTTTTCCACTGACCCTTCACCCAGTCCTACTTATGTAACCTGCTCACAGTCAGATCAGTGTCAACCTGATAAATCAACCAAACCTCCATTCACCCAGGTCCATTACATGACCACCCAAACCCAAAAAGGTCCCTGCAACAGTTACTCCTCTCAGCCCATGAGAACGTCCACTGCCTCTTCATCTCCCCACCAACATGGACATTCATCCACTTTCTCAAAGGCTCCTTTGAACCACAGTCAGGGCACTCTGATTGGCCACTCAGCACTTGAACAAAAGAAGAGTGAAGCCTACTCAGATCTCAGGGATCGTATCAGCCTTCCCCAGGAAATGTCTGGTCAGTCTCCCGAGGCTAAGCCGCTAGACTATCTACATTCCAGTGACAAGGATAACACTGACACAGACACGAAGGACACCTTTGATAGACATCAGCTTCAAGGCTCCACAGGTCACCTCTCTCCATCGTACAGTACCATGGATATTTCCACATTGTCCCCTAAAGATGCATCTCTGCATCAAGTCAACAAGACTACCGCACTGCCCTGCCAGACCTTCCCTCCACTTCTGTCATCTAAACAACCCAGTGCAGTCATGACTCGGAAGCCAACAGCCTATGTCCGGCCCATGGATGGTCAGGACCAAGTGGTCAGCGAATCACCTGAGCTAAAGCCTTCACCAGAGCCATATGCATCTTTACCGGAGGTAATCAATAAGCCTGACAAAGACAAAACCAAAATGCTGCCACAGTTTCTGGAGGTGAGTGTATTGTCTTACATCTGATAACTGTAATATCATATTATTTAAAATGTAAGATAAGATAAGCTCCCATGGAACTACTAAAATAGCATTGATGATAACCTGTGATGAATCATCTACTGCACAATTTTGACAGCATTTTTTTAGATGCTAGAGGTAGAAAAAAATATGTGAGAAGAGAAGGTGTCTGACATGCGGCAAAGAGGGTCATTTTGAGAGCTGAAGTCTGCTTCTCAACTAGACGCAGTCACTTGAGGAGTCTTTGTCTGTCAGGCTGATCACCACCCACAATGCTGTTGTGTCTTTTAAAGTCTGCAAAAAAAACACTAGAAAGTTAACATCTCTGTCAAGACAAATGGAGCGAAGTTATGTCACAGAGTTGGATTTTAATAGTTTGCATTATTACATATCAGTACGATAAGAACAAAATGATCTTAATTTGATTATGTTATGAACTTGAAAGTTCTGGTTTTACTTTAGTTCTCTTAAAACAAATACAGTACACCTTTTAAACGCTAGTACACTATTACATTTAAATGTTAAACCTGATGTACTGTATGATATGAAGTATATACATTTTATGTGTTTCATTTTTTTGTACTTTAAAGTATTTTCCAATTCAGTAACATGGACATTGTAATGTATCATAGATGATTGTCTTGCAATGACTACTTGCTCTTTGTGTGGTGGTTTCAGGGACTTTGGGGGAGTTGTTACTGTAGGAGAAAGGAAGTCCTACACATTTTTTCTCAGGGGTTTTGCCGGGGATTTGAATGTAATGTCCTATGGGCTAAGAGGATTGTGTATCTGCTGATCTCAGGATGTGCTGTGAAACCTCTTCAAAGTTTTGATGTTTCTGCAAGAATGGTCAGGCCTTGGGATTTCTTTGTTGTGAAAAGTTTGGCTGAACTCCATTTAAACTCTATTCATCTGTTCTGTCACACACAAACATATACACACAGCCCTTGCTCCACACCCCCCTTTTACCCTCCTGCACCAGCAGAGCAGGGTGCAATATGCTGCTGTTTTCACTGCTGGGACTAGTCTAATGCAGGATAGCTCGGTAGTGACTCACTCCCCTGTTTCTCACCAAGCGACCATTTTTTTTACTCCCATTCCTGAACTTTGTCTGCTCTAGGCCGTACATAAGCCATTTACAGTAAACAGCAAGTCACAGTAAATTAGAAAGTAGAAATAAATTAGAACTATAGCACTTGTTTAAGAGAAAAGATGGGATTAAAATTATTTTCAACACTGGTTAATGTAAAGTTGTTACGGGCAGGGGACGTGTTTGTGCATACACATTTGCAGATGGACTGACGAGACCAGTGAAAATGTTTAGTGAAACTGAGCACATTTTTCACATTTCACATTTTATTATTGGCATAAGCAAGTATTTCAGTCATATATCAAGATCCAGCTATGCCCCCTGAAATGGAAAATGCGTCATGAAACAAATAAAAAACACATGTAGCTGAAAGGACTCTTTGGGAAGTATTTGCGTTTTACCGCCACTGTGTGTCTTTACCGTTAATATCAATAATACGAGTATCCACCATGCATTTCTGAGTATGCACAGTGCATGCTATTATTGATGAGGTCTTATCCAGGTGCATAGCATTATGTATGTAGAAAGCAGACTATGGTTTGTTTCTCTCTGTGTGTATGTGACCTCAACTGCCTCTGATAACTTTACCCCTGCAGAACAATAAATGAGCTTTGTCACCAACTTACATAACTGCTCTTGGGGCCCATTCACTCTGACCTTATCTCAGACATTGTCCATTCATAAGGAAAAACTGAAAGTTCTGAATGCAAACTGAAATGGAGAGTGTTGCATCACTTACAGTATTTACCTGATGTTAGGGTATCTGCCTGATACGGGTTATCAGCTATCTTGTGTTTGAGATGGGAGTTAGCAGTGCTGTAGAACACAGGAGGACAGGATTGGTTTGTCTCTTGATGGAAGTATATATTTTTCTGTTTTAATATACTGTACTGAGAGTAAGCAAGGAGATGGGGAAAGTAGATAGGAAGGTTAAAGTCAGAATTTCTGTTCTGGCCTGTCGAATAAACAAATCTTACTATGTTTAATCTTTAACTTTTGCATCTGGGTTTTTCAAGTGTTTCCAGAAAATCTTCTCACTCAAATGTCCATTTTACAGGCAAAGACAAACGAAGCCCAGTGTGTAGAAGAAATCTTAAGGGTGAGTAGTTTAAATTACATAAGTTAAAAAAAGTGTAGATTATGTCTGACGCGTATACAGTCCCTCAAAGTATTTGAATGGCAAGGCTGATTAATTTTTTTAGTTTTGCTATACACTGAAGACATCTGGGTTCAAATACTTTCTAAAAAAAATAAAAGCTGAAATTCTAAACTTTTGTCTTTTGCCTCGTCATTCCAATATTTTTTTTGAAGGGACTGCATACAGCCTTTAATGTAGCTTATCCATATAGCATTCACATGTACATCTGCATACACAGAGGTGGAGGAGACTTTTTGACCTCTGAGGATGCGATGAAACGGCTTTCCTATGAGTGGCTCCACATTTTGTTTGTCCGGTGTGATGCGATACGTCCTGTCAACGGTGTTGCATTATTCCGTTTGTCAGCTAATGGTGGTACTGGGCCAAGATCCGCAGCGGTATTCCAGCAAAGACCGGAAGGAAGACAACAGCTTTCCAATGAATGTGAATGTAAACAGTGTTGTATCTGTGATTGTCTTCAGTTTAGTTTTAACTTGTCAGGGCTCTTCTCAACAGGGCTGTCTTCTGATGATCTTATGTCCATTAGTATTAAAGCTGGATGTTAGGCTGTGACCTTTCTTCTTTAAAGAATTCTTGATATTGTCTACAACTCTGATGTCATTTATAGGCGATTTATTTGCTTATGAAATGGAACATTTGCCTATTGCATAGTATCATCCCATGTTCTCAGTTACTGTGCTATTTGTTTTACCCATTTTACTCATTTTAAACAGTTTTGTTCTACCAATCATGTTTACGACAGACAAGTTTCTTCCATATCATTTAGAACTATGCAACAGACGATTTTTCCCACACACAAGTCTTTTCGGAAGTCTGAGTGTTCTCAGGGTGACAGGGTGTTTCTTCTCCCCCCCCACAGGAAATGACCCAATCATGGCCTCCTCTCCTGACAACTATACACACACCTAGCACAGATGAACCTTCAAAGTCCCCCTTCTCAGCCACGGTAAGACCTTGAAATCTATCTTGACTCTATGTTCTTGCTTATATGAAAATATGGGCGCGAGCATTCTCGATTGCACTAATCACTATTCCTTGCTGTAACACATAACAAAGAACTGCCAAGAACTATAACAAAGAACTGCATTTTCAATTCTTCAGATTGTTTGACTTTTGCCAAATTCAGTTTAATTCATGAGATGTGATGGAGCTTGAGCAAATTCTCTAGCAAATTGCCTGTATGCTTTAGTGGCACTGTAGATGTACATTAGCTTTCTCCGATATCAGATAATTTACTACGTATATTTATGATTCCCAAAGGAATTAATTAATTTTCCATTTTAGAGCCTTGGCAGGTTTTTCACTTCACTCATGGGTAAATTTAGAATCAGTATGCTGTGGATATTCACTGTACACAGAGATGTTTCACCTATATTTAAAGACTTTACATTATCAGTTTTGGACATGTTCATAGGCCTTTTTTTCTTTTTTTGCACATAAGATTAGCTTGCAATTTGTTAAGGACCTACATGTTTAGAGATTGTAAGTGTCCAGGTTCCTTAGCAATGTATAGCTTATATTACACCAATTATTACTTCAGTGTGAACGTAGATGCAAATGTATTAATGCGAGCACATTTTTTTTTCTTTTTTTCACAGGAAGCAGAGCAGGTCGCTTCATGTCCAGGGCAAAGTGAGTCACAGGATAAACATTTTATCATTGTGTGGCGTTTGTGTGACTCCACTCCTCTCCTCTCCCTACTTTGCCCTACTTTGTGAACTGACCACAAAATGCCAGCAAGTAACAACCCTGCAATTTCATCTCAAGTCACTGTATTCAATTACACAAATAGCTTGTTTTCATCCATCACTTGCTATTCCTGTCTTCTTGTTTCTTTCTCTTGTGTTATCTTATGTCATTTGATTTCAAGCTTCAGCAGAATATGAGTCACTACTACTCTTTATTAGTCACGCAAAACCTGGGAGAAAATAACTGCACAAGAGGTGCAGTATTTTACCAACATAAACAGTAAATGGATACGTGGAGACCAGAAAATAGTGGATAGTGTGCTGTGTAAAACTAGAACTAATGTGTTAAACAAAGTCAGTCCATTTTTTTTCTGTCAGTACATTATTACACTTTCATAAAGTAAATAAATGTCATCAGGTTTCTTTTTTCTTTTCAGAAATCTATAATTCTTCTCCTACAGATCCATCCCAACTCAGTCAACAGAACGCCTCGTTGTAAGTTTAGTTTCTTTATTTATTTAGCTGTAAGACATGCAACTGAACTTTGAGTTGCAGATACAAGAACCATTGAAATTTAACGAACCTCCGAATGAATGAACCACCATTTCATCAAATGGTCATCGTCTAAACTATTCCACATTACAAAAAAAGCAATTTACACTTTTCACAATCAGAAGACATTGACAGATTCCAAACTTTTCTTCAGTTTGTTTGACCGTTTGTCAAATAGCCACAACAATAAATAGTATTTAATTTTAATGAATACTAACATAACGTGTGTGTGTGTGTGTAGTAGTAGTTCATTTGAAGCAGCTCATTCCAGTGGGGTAGAATCCGCCAGCTCCAGCGACTCAGAGAGCAGCTCAAGATCAGAGTCGGAGAGTGAAAGTGCCACTGAGGAGCGATCTCAACCCACAGTGAGCAGCTCCGTAAAAACTGAGGTGAATGGCTGATTGTGCTTTTTGTAGATGTGTACATACTTATACAGTAACTTCTTCACATTGAACTTTTCACTTGTGTCATAATAATTGCTTATGTCTCTGCATGCTACCTCTGTCTGTGGTACACCTCATTTTTTTCAGTCTTTATTGATTGATATTTCTGTGCGGTGTGGCTCTT
Organism: Ctenopoma multispine; assembly: GCA_034779795.1. Lineage (NCBI taxonomy): Eukaryota > Metazoa > Chordata > Actinopteri > Anabantiformes > Anabantidae > Ctenopoma > Ctenopoma multispine. The sequence goes on from JAUYWH010000004.1 coordinate 5,958,521, forward strand.
TTCTTTAGTGTGGTTCTTCATCTTTTCGTGCATTATTGTTTAGAGAGCAGCTGTAACAAGATAAATCAATTACCCCTGTGATTGATAAAGTTCTTTTAATTCCTGTTTTTACTGTTTCCTCTTGATTTTCCTCATATCCGTCATGATGTTTTTTGTTTGTTTTTATAGCCTGATGCTCCAGCTGTGAGCCGTGGTGAGTGGCAGTTGGGGAACTGGATTAGGTCTAACCAACAGAACTGCAGCACTGAAAGTCAAGGAGGTGTACTTGTCTGTGAGAGTCCTGCACACAAACAGCTGCTGCCCATTCAAGGCTCAAAGCACTCCAGTGTAGATGTGGTCAACCCCATCAGGGAGTCCAAGCTTTCTTGTCAACAAAAAGAGTTCAGTGACAATGTTGTCAAAACCCAGCAGTGCAATGAAAGCCCCCAGGACAGTTCTTATCAGCAGAGTAGTCAACAGTCTCCCTCTGTTGATTCCTGCAAATTTTCAGGCAACATTCACTCTTCAAAATCGCCAAAGGCAAGTTGCCTAGATCACACTGAAGCCGCTCTCAGTGTAAAGCGTGAGGAAGTTTCAGCCACACAAGCAACAGAACCATGTTTTACAGATAGACCGAAGGTGAAGACGAAAACAAGACGTTCCAAGAAAAGCAAGGATGGTGATACTAAAAGAGACAGTAAGAGGACTTCTAAACACATTTCTCTTGACAAACAGAAAGCTGGATCAGAGCCTCAGCCCGAAGTCACGCTGGTCCTGTATGGTCATTGTCCATCTTGTGGTGTGACATACCCTAATCCTTGCTCCTGCCCCACCTTAAGTCCTGCTCAGCCTGACCAGCTATCTCCTGCCCCACCAGTCAGAATTAGTTGTAGCAAAGTCAAGACAGAGACCAACTGCAAGAAGGGCATCAAAAAGCCTCACAAAACAACCCACAAGCAGTTGGAGAAAACTAGGCATACAGCCAAAGGTCCTGGGGACCTCGACAGGCCTGTTAGATCCCTGCTGGTGAAGATTGATCTCCGCTTTCTCTCAAGGGTTCCTCAGACCTCCAGGAGCCACCAGAAGATACCCAACAACGCAAAGAGATCAGCACCGGTCATAGAGAAAGACGGAGGCGGCAGTGATGCTTCTACAATACAGAAACGCATCAAAAGCAGCAAAAAGAGTATACCTCAAAAGGTGAGAAATACAAAGGTCTAGGGCTGATCGAGTTGGCATACATGTACAAGGTGAAAGTCATATTTCTGTATTAATGTGATTTCTTTTCTTCTAGCCTGAGGTAGACAATACAACTCACCCCAGGAAGAAACAAAAGCTGGAAAACAAGAATACCTCAACTCATGCATCTGCCAAACTGGAGTAGGTCTTTTTTAAATCAGAGGCTTTGTTTGTTTTTTACAAGAGCCAGCATGAACTTTTCTTGAATTAATTGTTATTTTTACGTCTTTGTATGTTCAGTCAGTTCAGTCTAATCATACAAGTTCTTTGGTGTTAACTACAGAAGCTGCAGCAATACAGCAGAGGACAAGGAGCAAAAGAAAACCAAGAAAAATCATGTACAGTCAGAGCTGCCTCTGACACCCAAGGACGCATCTAAAGACTCTAAGTTACACAAACGTAAATCTGGGGACACCCAGGAGTCCAGTAAGGACACTGCAAAGAAGGAGGACTCCAGCAAGCACAAAAAGAAGAGTGTAAAACAAACAGAACACCCACACACTGAAAAGGTAACTCATACAAAGTATTAAGTTAATGTGTTGCTTCTTTTTTCTGCAAATGAATTCTGCAAGTTTCATTAGTTTTAGTGATTGTTAAAGGTGTAGACACTAATCAGGACTGTTATTACATTAAACCATTTGTGTTTTAATGGAATATCTGCATTATGATCCTACCAGAAGACCCTAAAGAGCAGCCTCACTGTCCCATCATCTTCACAGCCCATCAGGGAAGCTTTAACCAACAGACCCTTGCTCAAATTTGAGGACAGGTAAGATTCCTCTTATGGGGAACTGGTAAATTGTTTTTCATTGTAAGATTTGTATCTATTATTGTTTTCTAAAAAAAAAAACATGTCTCTGTCTGGATTTTCTCCCCAAAATGTGATATTTTTTCTATTTCAAGACATACTCCGGTTGTGTGTGTGTGTTTCTGTGGTGAAATAAAATCTGCAGATCAGAGGCAGTTAAGATTTTTTCCCCACGGATTAGGAGACACTGTGGGTTTTAGCAGTGTACCAAAACCTTTACCAATGAAGTTCAATGTTAGTTAATGCCACCTACATAATGGGAACTCCCAACGTGTCCAGACAGGTCTGCAGCTTCCCGGAACTTTTTCGTAACTGTCAGGAGATGTTCTGATTCTGTATGAACTCCTCATATTCTTGGAGCCTGTTAAAGCTGTGACTAGTCACAACATTATTACTGATCTAATACAGCTTCTTTCACCTGCAGGCAGTATCCAGTGAAGCATTACATAAAGGAGGCCAAAAAACTGAAGCACAAAGCAGATGCAGAAGTAAACATTTTCAGTTAATTTTATTAAGGTCCCTGCAGGCGACACAATGCAACAAGTTACTCATAATCGAACTGTTTTATTTCACTCTGTAGACAGATAAGCTCGGTAAAGCTTTCAACTATCTGGATGCAGCCATGTACTTTGTTGAGAGCGGCATTGCCATGGAAAAAGATCCACAGATTTCGATGTCTTCCTACACTATGTTTGCAGACACGGTGGAACTCCTCAAGTAAGTACCAGTTTTTATCATAAGCCATCTGTGCAGTTAGTAGTGTTCTGAAATATTTTATTTGCATGTTTGCACACCCCGTGAGTGCAGGTTCAGCTCTCACACCTTGTGGTCACATACATTTGATGTTTATGTATTTGTTTTCATATGTGTATGAGATTCATGTTTATTTTTTACTGTCACATTTTCCACACAGGTTTGTACTGAAGCTTAAAAACTCAGTGGACCCATCTGTGGCACCCTCAGAAAATGATTTTTTAGCTTTATGGTAAGATGCGGATGATGATTTTTTTTTGTCTACACATCTAAATGTCTGTGTCTCTACTGTGATTTTTCTCTCCACTACTTTTATTTTGGCAGGACAGATGTTGGGTGCAGTGACAGATGATTTTCACTTAGATTGGATGCTCATTATATCATATTATTGGAAACACAAGAGTAGTTCATTTTTAATATAGATATTAGTTAATTGCACAATCTGTGGAGTATTTATTAGTTTTAATAAATGTACATGTTTTTTCATACCTGTATTATTTAATTATTTAAAAAGCAAAGAGTGATCTGTACTAGCTTGAAATTTGTTTGGCAAATTGTGTCCACACATCTGAATTGCTTTTTAGTATGAATTATGCTCTACGGAAGGGCAAACTCAAAGAGCCTGTATATCTAAATACTGTACATGTTGTAAATAAACGTATTATTAATATATTTCCTTTGGAATTAGCTGCACATCTAGCAAACAGCCATCATTAGTCTGTGGTTTGTTTTCTTCATTTCTCTTTCTTGCAGTTTGAAGTGCCAGTCTCTCCTGCAGATGACCATGTTTCGCCACAAACACAAAACTGCACTTGAATATTCAAAGACTCTCACTGATCACTTCAATGTAAATATTGAGGAGATATTATACTTCATTAGATATTAACTAAACAATAACTGTAATTATGAATGCAACATAATGTATGTTATGATTAATATTGTTTTGCTCATTTAATTCCTCTTTCAGATCTCTTCTCAGGCTCCACACGACCCTTCTGTCTTAACATCAAAGTAAGTCATCTAGTTTACACGTGACATTCACTGTGGATGTTGCACTAAACTCTCATAGTCACCATGTTTTTACTCGTCTGATTTAGAGTTAACGCCTCGTCCTCCACGCCCAGCATGTCGTCACCAGCCAACACATGCACCAGTTCAGGTCTTGGCTTCAGCCACACTGTTGCAGCAAGTAGCGGGCTGGTCGTGGGCTCTGGCGGCAGCACCGTGGCAGTTCCTCACGTCATTGAACAAGTTGCGTTCGCCTATGTCAACATCACTACCTTATTCTTGAGCGCTCATGACGTGTGGGAGCAGGCAGAGGAGCTGGCACACAAAGGCAGCGGTACGTATACTGTAGATGGAAAAGAGACGGTGTTCCATACTGTATGGTGTCATATGACGTGGATCTGATTTGCATGTTTATAATGTCTGTTTTAGGTATTCTAACAGAGCTGGACACCGCTATGGGTCCACTGAGCTTAACTTCGAGTATGAGCTGTATGGTTCGTTACACAAGACAAGGAGTCCACTGGCTGAGACTGGACAGTCCAAAGGTAAAGTGACCAACCTGGTCCCATTCATGGATGCCTCTCTGCCTTCTCTTCACTTCTCTGTGATGATGTGCGACATGAACTGTCTGACAGACCTCTTTTTTTTTTTTCTTTCATTCACACGGACATTAATTCATCTCATTAAAAAGACAGACACCGATGTCATCTCTTGTTTGTTTTTAAGACTAGATGTGAAATTTTGACCAAGGCACTCACTTTCTCTTGTGTGCACTTTGGTGTCCTCTTCATTCGCTAGAGCTGATGTGATCCACATGTTTCATGTGTTACAAGGTCTAAAGTGCCTCCATGTTCTTCTTTTGACTGATGTCATGGAAGTATTTGCTTTTCAGGATTTTATTCAGGAGTGAGCTTCCCTTAATTTGAATAGAAATACATCAAATGTAACCAAAGCTGCCATTTGGTGGTTTACTTAGCTTAATCGCATGGTTATGGTGCAAGTACTAACAGAGGTGTTATTTATTATAGTTTTTGTCACAGCTTGTGTTAGTAATATTACCATACGTTGACTTGGGACCTAAATGAAATTACCTGTAAAACTAAAGGCACTTAAAGCATTGTCCAAAAGTATCATATCTAGACTCGTCATTACTGTTTTTGCTTTTCATTCTATATATATATTTTCTTTATGTCAGCATATTTTCCTCCCAGGGATACATGGGTAGACATTTCAACTCACAATGGAGATTATAATTGTATTTTCTTTATTATCTGGAGGACAGCTGCAGCATGGTGTAATCTTGATCTTGTTGGAAGTAGAGACAAGTCAAATATGGGGAAGTTGTTGCTGATACAGAATAATTATTACTGTGCGTTTCAGAAGGACCTGATAGAAATGTTAAATCAACATTCAGTTTTTTCATTGTCATTTATGCTTTGACTTCTCTATTTTCAGTATTTTAAATTTGTGTTGTAAGATTTCAAAATCTCTTGTTAGACTAAAACAAATGTCTTGTGCAATAATCGGTGCATTTATAGGGGATTAGCAAAAAATGTACAGAATACATGTTGAATGTAGATTGAATAATGTATACTAAAGATCATTGAGAGTGTTGCCCATAACAAAAATCCATCTGGACACATTCAAAATCACTGAATAAATAATGAGATTGAAAAGCAGAGTAGGTAAGGCTTTTTAAATTAGGGGGAGACACCGTGGTAGTTGTAAGAACTGCCCTACAGAGCCATTGCTTCCTAGGTCTCACCTTTCTGCTCTTAAATGATGTTTTGCTTCTTGACTCTTGGTGTTGGTGACTGATAGCAGGACATTTCAGACAGCTGTATTTTTGACATGACATGGTGTTGATTGATGCACCTCAGGTTCCGATGTCTTTCTAGCTGTTACACTGCTGTTAATGGCAACGACTAGAAGTGGCTAGTTGTTTGGACAAAATTTATTTATTTATTTTTAATATTCTCGTCATCTTGTTGCAGAATTTGCACTTGTGTCCTTCTTCCAGTGGAAATTATGAGCATCAAAGAAAACTGTCTTAAAGGATAGGTTCACATGTTATTTAAGTTTGTCTTAAACTGTTCTCACATCATTCCTGGCTGTGAAGCAAGCCCTTTCTAGTAATTCCATTGAGAATGGTGGGCGACAAAATCCAGTCCTCCTTCTGAGTAAAACTTCAGCCCAAGCTATTATGAACCTTCAGCAACTAGAGTCAGACAAACCAAAGAGAGTATCTGTCTTTGTACCAATATCCTGCTTTTGTGTTTCTACATTTGCTTGCTGAGACATGGTAAGACAAACCACAAAAAGCCCACCAAACCTTAGCATACCCACTTCACACAGAAAGAGGACTTTGGACCCCCCATCCCATTAGTTTCTGCATCAAGAAAGGTTGTCTTTACAGTCACTATGAACAGAATAATTACTAAAACCAAATATTTAATTATGCATACATCTGTGTTTGTATTGTTTTAAGATGGACTTTAAAAAAATGCAGACCTGTTCTTTAACCACAGCTGTGTCTTGCAACATCAACTTGTAAGAACAAATAAAAAGGGAATCATTTAAATCGCTGGCGTTTCCTGCGTCCTGCGGTGGATTTAGTGGCCGTTTTCGTCAGCTTGAGTTGCCTTTCGAGTTGAGTGAGACTACCACTGTGATTTAACAGTCATGAAGTTACAGTAGTTTCTTTGTTTTTGCACCAGTAAGCTGCTTTCTTATGTTTCCCACATTTTTGACTTGCTAAATGGTTCCTAAATCTGTGAGAGTAAAATAAAAGGCCAAACAATAGTTTACTAATGAATGCACTTTTGAGTATTTTTGTTGTTAGTTTCAAAGCGCTGTTGTACAGATGAGCACCACCTTCCCAAGACCAGCATGACTGTGCTAGTCTTCACGCTTGTGTATTATAACTTTTGATTCTAAGCAATAAAGCATTAGTTTTGTTGGCTCAAAATATAAGTGAGTTGTTGACGTAGTTATCACAGGGTCTTATTGGTACACAGGAGAATGGTCATAAACATTAGTTTAGATTAGCGTAGTTTAGATTAGTGCATTAATATAACACATTTCTTAAAATGAGTGCCATTGGGTTTGGGGATTTTTCACCTGTTAGTTCAGTTGGTGTGTCCGTGCATGATAAAAGGGCTAAACAAGGATCAGAAAGTGTTCCTAAATTTTATTTTCTCACAAATGATAAATATTTTTTTAAGTAAGAAGTGCTAAAACTGGTGCCATGTGATTTGGGGCTATTTTTTTGTGTGTGTATAGATCGTTAAGAAATGGTCTTTAGAGTTTGTTACCATGGATGTCTATGTTGCGCACTTGGTGAAAATGCTAAATTTGGCATTCAACATGAATAATCCTTAATAATACAATAACTTCATCTCTATTTTATTTTCTTAAGTTATCTTTACTAAGTTCTTGGGTCTTGTCTTCTCCAACCTGTGGCTTTATTTTCATAATCATTGGGTGTTGTTACTTAAATTTTACATTTGTCCATAATAATTATTTACAGGAAAAATATTCAGTAGAGCTTTTGAAGGATGTTTTTTTGTTTTGTGAAATATGTAAAGAATTTGTTATGCAGTGTACACAGATGAATAAACACTGGTAATTAATGAATGTTTGTTTACTTTTCTTTTTTTCCAAAAACAAAAATTAAAATGTAAAGACTTGTAAATAATGACCAGTGAATTACATTTACATTCAACATTTCTGAATCTGTATCACAAAATCAAAATTGCTGTGAACACTACAAAATAAATTTGAATGTCTCTTTATTAGTGTATTATAATATATACAAAGCTGTTCAATCTCATAAAACTCTGCAGTCTTTCAAACTACATTACTACTGATTTGTTAAGAAAATTCAACATGCTGTACAAAACGTCAGTGATGGTTTATGTGTCTGATTCTCCTGCGAAGTTGGGGTTGGTGAAAGCCGGCTGCAAACGAAGAGAGACGACTTAGTATTCGCACACTGGACGTAAAAACTCAGCCATCTCTTCTTTTTGAACTAATCAGTAACTTACCACATCAACCTTACTGGTTGTTTTTGCTGGCAGACTCAAGGTGCTCAATTTATATCCCCGGACACTGAAGACGTAATACAGAAGTCCGACTATCAAAATGAAAATGACAATGGCTGCAATGACCGCGCCAGCTATCGCCCCTGCATCTGTGGAGAAACAGCAAATGTCTCAGCAGGGCTGTGCACGTTTGCCTTTGAAGCTTATGTGCAACATATGACCCAACCTTAAAAATCTGTGATCATCTCACTGGAAAACTTCAAGCTTGCAGTGACGATGCAAACATTTGGTAATTAACAAAAAAACTGTAATATCTATTGTTGCCACTCTGTAGAAAGTTAGCTCATTACCAAATTAATTTCATCGCAATCCTTCAAATATAGTGAATAATTGAATGAGGTGGATAGACAGTCATCACCATCCTGAGATGGATACTACTAAAATATGTGTAAGCAGCAGGGCCGAAAATATCACACCAAAACTTTATTAAGCACTTTGTCACACTTACGGTTTCCTCCTGGCCCATCAGTGGGGATAACAGGCTTGCCATTATCATCTGTTGTATAGTCTGAAAGAAATTCAAAAATGGTGATATATTTTTGTCCTATCTTTTGAAAGCGATGCTAAAACAATTCGGCTATCGTCTTTGTTCCTTCAATAACCAAGGGAATTCTTACACTGCCGGTGGCGGCATGCAAAACCTCTCTTCTGCATGCAGTTATTGTCATTCCAGCGTCCGTCAGCATACATCTCCACACAGCTCTCCTCAGCCACTTCCCCGGGGTGAAAGGCTGCATTGGGCTCACCGGGTGCCCAGTTCACGAAGCCCAGAGATGTCTTATCTGTCCACGCCCAGCCAACTGAAAAACCAAACAACGTATGTGCAGCCCTTACTCAAACTTAAAGCTGTTTTTCGGTCACTGTCAAATAATCTATTTAAATTGGAAAAAAAAAAAACATTGGTGTCATTGTTCTTCTGTCCATGTCTGTACTCACAGTTACTGTCTCTGGTGAGGCCGATCCAGATGTTGTGAATTTTAGTAGAGTTGAGGTTCCTGATGAACTCCACCTCCGCTCTGCTGTGCATGGACACCAGCTCTGCATTGGCTAACTGGCAGTAGTGGCGGGAGTCCGGCCAAGAGTAGCCCTGCTGACCGTTGTAGACGAAGTAACAGTAACGGCCGTAGTGGGCCCAGAACGGCAGACACTTCCCATCATGAGGGGCTGGAGTCGGCGGTGGTTTCTCTGATAATGTAAGTTACATCATCAATAACCCTTAAAGTTTTACACTGCTTTTTTCGTGTGTAACATAAGTGATTATTGTAGTTCTAAAAGAAGCACTAGAAGAAAAAAAAAACAGAAGTCAACAGAACAAAAGTCATTTGTAGTTTCATTTTTTTGCGCTGTACCTGTGGAGTACTTGCAGATGTAGTGTTTTTTCTGATCACACTTGGTGTCATTCCAGGTCCCATGAAATGCTCGTGAAGCGTGCATACTAACACAACCCTCGTTCTTATTGTTACTGGGTTCTCCTGGTCCCCATTCAGTGAAAAAGACTGGCCAGCCATCTGACCAGGAGTAGGAGTCATCATCCTGCATTACAAGATCATATATGATTAAAGGATTGGTTCGCCAAAATACATTTTTCTTGCCTGCCTCTAACTGTAGCTATCCATAGTGATATTTTGTTGTCTTGTTTTGAGTCTTGTGAATTTGTATGTAGTTTAGGTTTGCTATTGTGCATTGCTCCACGTGAAAGCACCTTGCGTCTGAGGCCGATCCAGGCATCTGCTTTGCCCTGCAGGACCACTCCTGCAACAAAAGCCTGGTCGTAGCTCATGTCGATGCTCGCCAGGTTGCCTCCTTGCTGCTTGCAGGTTGCCTCAGCTGTGTCCCAGGTTGCTGCCTCCTCCACAAGCTTGTAGCAGTTGTGGTACCAGGAGATTGGGTACCAAGCTGGACAGGGACTCTTTGTTGGGGATGGAGGTTTGATGCTGCTCGCTGATGTGGAAGGAGATTAAGAAATGGTAATGAGAAGGGGGCGATTTTTAGCTTTTCGTAGCTTTTCACTAAAGTTTAATGTTGGAAGAATTCTGACATTTCTTTCTGTAGCAGACGAAGCTGTGGTTCTTATGACAGGCATCATCGTTCCACTTTCCAGTCACCAGGTGATTGTGAGTCAATGCAACACAGTCTTCCTGTGGAGAATGACATGGAAGTTTATAGTGAACTGTAATTCGTTGTTCTAAAGCATCCTGGCTATGAATACAATGCTTCAACATATTTCCCCACCTGATTTCCTCTAATTATGCTAAAAAAACACTGACATAATATAGGTGAAATATCCTCACCACTCCATCTGCATTGTTGGGCTCTTTGTCATTCCAGTTGGTGTACAGCACTGGGCTGACTCCATCACTCCAGGCGTACTGATTTTCTACCAAAAGGTCTGAAAGACCGATCCATGTAGAGTGCTGCAGGTCCCTCAGGTAACTGGACACAAAGTCTGCAGAAGAAGAGAAGATGTCAGTGTCTGAACTGGGGCCACTGGACTGAAATTCTTTTATTTTATCTGCTGAGTTTACCATTCTCATACTGGTCATCAATAACGGCCAGCTCTCCTCCTTGCTCTTTGCACCAGCTTCGGGCATAAGACCAGTTGCCCTTAATGTCATCTTTCTTTCCTTTGAATATGAAGCATTTATCCTTAAAACGCATCCACCCTGCAGGGAGGGACAGAAAAAAGATTAGGTTGAATTATATTTCATGGATGCTTAAAATAACCGCTAAATTATAATGTACACAAAAAATCTAAGCAGCAGAGGCAAATTTAAAGTGTCCTGCTCCTGTCTTTATATACAATATGAACAGGATCACAGCATCCTAATAGGGCATGTGATACAGACAAAATATGCTATTCACACCGCAATATTACTATGTATAATGATATATTAATTTTCTGGGAATAACTGATAGATACAAAAACAGGTAGACATAAGTTAATATGAAACATGCATTGTTTTCTTTTTTTGTAATAAATGTGTGGTCATATTTAAAATGTGCATGTTACCTTCAGGGCAGTTGCCCTCCCATGGCTGTGTGGGTGGAGGAGGAGTGTGGATATCTCCAGGGAATTTCTTACAGACATATCCTGCTCCAGCTCGACCACAGTTGGCATCGTTCCATCCACCTTAAAAAGCCAAAGTTCATTGTAACTGGGGAGTCTGTGCACAGTAAACAAACAGGTCTGTATGGCTTCAGTTGTTAAGATGATTTCAGTACCTTGATGTCTGTTCATTTGAACACACTGTTCCTCCCCGTTGGCATTGTTGGGCTCACCTGGTGCCCAGTGAGTGTATGTCACAGGGGAAAAGTCCACCCATCTGTTCAGGTAAGACAGAAATCACAGCATTGACATTTTATACAGTGTGTACACCATAAAGAGAAACATCTCTCTGGAGAAGAACTTACACTTGTGTTCACATAATGCATTTTAATAAATCAGAGGTGTCTAAATATTAGAGTTCACTCAAGTAGTTTTAATACATATATTCACCAGGTGTGTGTCTAAACATGTCCTCACATCCCAGTAAATGATTTCTGTGATGCCTATTGCTGTAAGATTACTTTCTAACACCATTAACACAGTCTGTCAGTGTGCTGCTCTGATCAAGGACAGAGGTGATTTAGTGAAAAAATGAGCTGAGTAATATTGAAAAAAAACTATTTCTTCTTGTTGGAGGGAGATGTTCACCTTTAACTTAATGTCACTCACTAAGAAATATACATACATGTATTGTTCATTTGTAACGCCAGATGCCCTCATTCCTATCCAGGCTGCTGAAACCCCCCCTGTCCCCACCTGTAAGTAAACACAGATATATATTTATTAAAATGTTTTACATCATCCAATATACTACTGTAGATTTGTTGTAAACTTGTTCTAAAGTTGAAATAAGTACCATGCTGTTAACATATGCCTGTTCGTCTCTGTTGTGGATGGTCACAAGTGATGCTTTCTCAGTGAAGCAGCGTATCATAGCTGTGTGGAAGTCCACTATGTCGGTGTCATTGTAGTAGTAACAGATGTTGTTGTTCTTCCTCCAGCCGGGGTTAGTTCCACAATCAGGAGCTGAGAATTGAAAAAAATGAGACAAGGAAAGGAGAAGATGATATGACTGACTCATTGTTTTATCCCTGAGAGCGTGAGTTATGTTTTTATGACAATTACAGAAATCCAGATATACACAGGATTACTTCTTTCCATTACTCTTGAGTGTTACAGCCAAGTTACTGTGTCAGTGTAAACTGTCCTTGTATTTTGGACTTTTGGTTGGACAAAATGAGATATCTTTTAAAATCAACAAGCACTCCTGGAAAACTCTGGGGGCCATTTACACTATTTTCTTGCATTTTATAGACCAAACAGTTTTTGTGTTATTATTATATTATTATGCATAATGTTGACCGTTTACCCGGGACAGGAGATGGGGGCTCTGGAGGCAGGATGGGATTCTTCCCCTTGGCGATCATACATATCCAGTCTTGGTGAGCGTCGCAGTTGAGATCGTTCCACCAGGAATAGGTGCCGTTGGTGCTGCTCACCATCTCTACACAGTCTTCACGGCCCTCGTGGTTATTCGGCTCCCCTTCGCCCCAGTGGGTGTGAGAGAGTGGTGAGCCGTCACTCCAAGAATAGCCTAGGATAATGAAAGAGTCACCACGTTTTGTGTTTATAGTCCTAGTTTAGTCTGGTCTGTAAAATACACATTACACGCACCTCCTTCTGTGGGATTGCTCTTCAGGCCAATCCACTTGCTGCTGCCTTTGCTGTACATAGACAGGAACTCTTCCTCCGCCTGACTGTGGATGCTCACTAAATTTGCTCCTCTGGCGACACAGTCTTCATATGCTGCTCCCCAGCTCTTCTTCAGGGACCAGTCCACATTGTGGAAGAGCTGCAACAAATCAATAATAGAAACTTACTACCACTAATCTAATGACCCCTGCAACGAGTAGCTGTTTAATTCAGTGCCTCATATACCTTGTAACAGTATCTGAAGTGAGATTGAGCTGTCCAGCCGTCAGCGCAGCCCTGTGAAGGAGGAGGAGTGGGTGCTTTTGTGGGTGGGGTGATGTCAGGCCTGGGTTTCTCACAGATGAAGGCGTATTTCTCTAAGCACTGCTTGTCATCCCAGAAACCACCAATTTGACCTGTTGTCATAGCCACACAAGTACCCTCCCCACTATCTGAAGACAAAAAGAAGATCAGTGTCTTAGGATGCCTATATATTGTCCTGTCCATCTAGTTTTAGGTTTTAGTGTTAGACCTCTACCTGGTTGGTCTTTGTCCCAGTGAGTGAAGGTGATAGGTGCGCCGTTGTCCCAGATGTAATCCACCCCTCCACCCATCCCTCCATGAGCACGCAGGCCAATCCACCACAATCCAGTCATTCCTGATAGGGCCACTGTAAAATGTGCCTGCTCATAGCTGCGGTGAACACACAGAAAGTTTACTCTACATCTGCGAGTGTAAACATTCTACTGAACCACATTATTTCTTAATGATCCGTCTTGGACCATGCTATAAGAAGTACTGCACACATGCTGTGTTACTGATTGAGACTTGCAACAAATACAGAATGAACTCCACAAATGTGAGAGATCAGGATACAGTATCTAACTTGTATTCCATTAATTTATGTACTAACTACATTATGTTCTTGTTCAACTCACATGTCTCCAATATGCAGCAGGGTGCTGTCCTTGTCTTTACAGAATGCCTTAGCATCAGACCAGCTCTTGGTGGTGTCCTCCATCCAGTAGCAGGAGTAGCCGTATGCATCCCATCCCTGATATATATCACAGACATGAGACTGTTACCATCCCTATGCGCTGTAAGTGTGCACAACATTCACAATAGCTCTATCTAAATAAGCACTCTATTTCATTGTTTTACCTCAGGACACCCATACACAGTCGGTTTTACAGAGGGCACTGGGTAATGTGATTTGGGCTTTTTGCATATGTAGGTATTGAGCTCTGTACAGGACACATCGTTCCATCTGCCAGTCTGAAAATGAAAGTAACGTATAAATAACTACAATTCGCTGAAAATAATTAACGTGGTTAAGACCTTTTTTTCATTCATCTCACCTGGTGTAACATCTCGACACAGTCCTCACTGAACCCATCATGGCTGTTAGGTTCCCCTGGAGCCCAGTAGGTGAAGGTTACCATGTGTTCATCAGTCCAGGAGAACATACCAGACACAACGAGGTCATTCAGACCAATCCACACGTCACTGGTGACTGTGAAGAACAAGTCCAAGAAAAAAAGTGCATTCATTTCATACATTTCTAAACTAATACAGACTCATTAAAAAGTATTTGTAGTCTGAGAGTGACAGTGTCAAACATGAATAACTTAATTTATCTCTTTTCATCTTTGCAACTCCTCCTTTTCTTAAATCCATACCCAAGTACAGGTAGCTTTCCAGCCAGCTCTGCTCTGTCATGGAGCGGATGGATACAAGGTCAGCACCCAAACCCCTGCAGGTATGTCGGGCATTGTGCCATGTCTTTTTGTCTTCAAACGCTTTGTAGCAAAACTCTCCAAACTCATACCAGTCAGACCCTGAACACCTCAGTTCTGTAGGTTGGAGAAATAAAGATGATTAGTGCAATTATTTGAACCTGAAAAATACACTTGAACATAAAAGATTAATACTAAAATCATCACCTTTACTTAGAGGAAGGAGATTCATTAAAAGGATTATAAATGTAACTCACCCCCATCTGCAAAAGTGTAAGACACATCATAGTTTCCATTAAATCTGTGGAATGAAATTGGTTATTGAATCTCCTTGGTCTGACTCACTCCACACAGAAAAGGGGGATGTAGTTTAGTTAAAACTGAGCTACTTACTGCGTTGAGCTGATGCCATTCCTGGTAGAGCCAGGATAGAAATTCTGTCCTGCAGCTTTCAGCAAAGTGCAGTCTCCTCCAACCTCGTTTAGTATCACTCCAGCATGGATAGCTGCTGCACAGATGTTCGAGTCCTGTTCAAGATGCCAGAGAGATAATCAACAGAAATAGGTAAAAAAAAAAACAACTTCAGCACTGTATAGAAATTGTGATATTCACATACCCCACGATATACTAAAGAGCCGTAAACTTTGTATTCAGCTTTTGCACAGCCTGCTGGACAATGGACACTAAAAGACACATCATAATCATCAGGTTGTTTGATGAATGGAAGTTAAAATCAAACATTATTCCAGAACAGAAAACAATATAACAATAAGTATGAATTCATGTTTTACTCACGTCATTTGATCATTGGCAAAGTTGAAGTTGGGCTTGTTGGCACATGTAATTGCATCTGTTAAACCACAAGTTGTCGTTATCGACCATCACTCTTAATTTGTGAAAGCACAGAATAGCATTTTGAATTTTGAAGTAGACTCGTAACATTCGTAAAGTGGTTTTCTTACAGTCAGGGGTACATCCTAATACATCGAAGCGAAGGCCTGCTTCACCATGAAACTCCAACGGGAGGATGCGAACATACTTCGCTGACACAGGTGTACCTAGCAGCTGAGTGTCAGGAGTGTTTCTGTCTGTTGAACCTGGGAAAATCTAGAATCAAGCAGATCCAGAATGACAACCTGTTTTCCTTTCTTTACTGTTTGGTTGTAGTTTTAGTAGTATTTTGCTAACTCACCTGTCCGTCAGCTGTGTAGTCAGTCCAGGTTGTTCCGTCCATACTGTGCTGGAGTTTAAATTTGGTGACCCAGTGGTCATTGCCAGGACAACCTTGGATTTTTATTCCTGTTACTTTTCTGGTTTGGCCCAGGTCTGCCTGGATCCAGCTTGATGTTGCTGGAAGAATATACAAAAACTTAGTTTTCACATTTGAAATCGCAGATAAAAATTTGACTTCATATGTATGACTGCTGGGTTGGTACATACGGCTTCCTGATGGCATCCAGCAAGACTTTCCGTTCAGACGGGCTTTGTTTGGAGTGAAGAGACCAGTGGAGGAGGAAGCAGACAGCTGGGAGTCTGTGACGTTTCCATCCTCAACACCAAGGCCATGCAGACACACTGAGAGCAAACAAATAGAATGACATTAGATCATTGTATCATTTTAGAAGATCCTCGTGAGAATGAAAGGCTACCTTTTTGTTCACAGGAGTAGATGATCTCAAGATATTTGGAAACAGTGGGACAAGGGTCCACCTCCGTATGGGCGTACGCAAAGCATATGGCATGGTTGTCACACATCTTCCTGTAATGAGGAAGGATACCTTCCACTGTGCAGCTTCCTATAGCACAGTGATAATGTTTTGGTCAAGCATATTACAATATTTACTTAATTTGATATGATTTACATGAACCACTAAAAAACCCACCGACAGTTAATCATCATTTACCACTTTGATGATTTATTAGGACTCTACTTTTTTTAATGCTTCGACACATGCATGTCCCTTTGGGGAAATCAATAAAGTGCTAAATAATCTTTGCTGTTTCGATTGTATTGACTAATGCATAGCACCTCCTCCTGATCCATCCAGGTGTGGACAGATGTCAGCATTCTTTCGTCCATAGAAAGCAGACTGGATGTTAATTACGCTTTCATGTGGACAGTGAAGGACAGCAGTTGAGCCCTCGCACACCAGTGCTGTCAAAAAACCTTCAATAGAAAGAATGTACATGTTGAACATTTACAATTCCTTGTTGTCTGTACATAAATAACTGTAATACAAATACTTTATGACATTAAATAATTATTTTGTTTTAAAAACATGTGAAAGAAATGTGAAATGTTTAGCACTGGACTGTTGTCACTACCATCATGAGGTGGAGGAGGTTCTGGTGTTTTTCCTGAGAGAAGAGACATGGATATAGTGTTATCAACACTTTATAGGGATGTAATTTTCAATGTGTAAGTTTAAATTAAATTTCAGGCAACACATCTCACCTCTCCGCTTGCAGATGTATCCTCTTTTGTACTCACAGTTGTCGTCATTCCAGTAGCCGTTGTTAATAAGTATAGACAGACAGTCTTCACCATTATAGTTGTCTGGGTTACCTTTAAAGGAAGATGATGCCAAGAAAGTAAATCCAGTTGTTTTGCAAGACAATAATTCCTACATTATGGTTTGTAAATGTATTCTCACAGACATCATGCAGAATTTATGTTATCATAATGTTGTCATATTTTAACCTGCATTCCAGTGGATGTATCTGAAAGGAGAACTATCTGTCCACTCCCAGCCACCTTCAGTGATGGAGTCATGACCACCCATCCACAGAGAGATCCCTGTGGGAGTCTGCTGGATCACACCTTAGAGGAAACAACAAAATATAAATTCATGTGAGTTTAATAAAAAGAACAGACAAAATGTGTCCATGGAGGCAGAAGTGTGCTTTGTTGCACCTGTAACCACATCCAATAGTGATGTTGTGGCATCCTGCCACTAGCCATGTGAGATGGTGAACAACAAATCAAAAACAAAACTTTTAGGGGATGGTTAAGTTATTCTTTTAAGACCTTAAAATGTTAAATGGTAACTGCATTGGTAGTATAAAAAAAAGACACCACAGCAGATTCTAATGCCCTGCTTATTTTAGATAAAGACTGACAGATTATTTGTTTTCAGTAACAAAGAACTAAAAGTCTCGTAAGATTATGACTCTACTCTCCCTATAAGGGAGTATATTCTCATAACATCAATCAGTCCAAATACACAGTGGTGAAAAATATGAAACATACTATGAATAAAAACAAAACAAAAGTTACATTTCAATAAAAATACAGGTCATACCTTGAATGAAAGCCTGTTCAAAGGGATCGGTGATACTGATGAGGTCTCCACCCTGGTTGACGCAGTCAGCTCGAGCCTCCGCCCACGTCCTCATTGACAGGTAGTTAAACAGGTAACAGTAGTCATTAAAAGGGTCAGGTGTCCAAGAACCACATTTTTCATTCCAGCCTGTGACAGATGCAACAGTTCATACATGCACATGTTCAGATATGGACACACCAAGTTTGACATGTAGTTTAAAAATTACCTGGTCCGGATGTTGGGGGCTGGGGAGGAGGTCCTTGTCCCTTGGCTGTGGAGAGACAAGACAAAGAATAACCACAAAACTGCAAAATACAGTACAGCACGAGAGTTCTATGAATGAAAAAATATAGTAAGTCAAACCTTTTTTGCAGATATATTCTTTGGTGGAAGTGCAAAAATCATCATTGAGTTTCCCGGCTTCATGGTGGTTCATGCCTCTGAGTTGAACACAGTCCTCGTTATCCTGCCAGTTGTCTGGTTGGTTGGGCGCCCATGGCAGGAAGTCCTGATATCCAGAGAAATTCACCATGGACAAAGATGTTGCATTGTTATTTTGTCTTTTTTTTGCTTTTGACTATGTATTTATTTAGATTTCTGCTTGATAAGAATTTAGTAAAGTTTTCAAACATTTTCATCATGATTTTTAAGACATGTAATTAAGAAAGGAGAAACTATTTTCTTTCTGTCAAACTGGTTGATTGATTAACTTTTATATTAGAACTTACTGCAGGAGTTCCATCGGTGTATACAAAATGGTTTTCAACATTAATGTCATTCAAACCAACCCAGGCTTCCCCTGGCATGTGAGCTGCAAATAAAAGACGTTGATATTAACACTAATAATAAGTTGCCAAACAATGTATTTATATTATATTCATATAATTTCTTCATTCATTTTAATGATAACTGCTGTTCTTCCACTCACAAGTTAAGAAACTTAGCTCCTCCTCTGAGTGGAAGCTGACTAGGTGACCTTGCTCTGTGTTACAGCGAGCCTCAGCATCATGCCAGTTTTTAACGGTCTCAGTTTCAAAATAATAGCAGTAGTCCCCATACAACAAATATCCATGGTCACAGTGGGAATCTTAAACAAACGATGAAAAGGTTAGTAACACACCTTTAACCAGACAGTAAGTGAAGCAGGATCATTAGTTTGACTAACCAGGGGCTGAAGTTGGTTTCGGGTTCTGACCACCTGTCATCTCACAAATGAAACCATGGCTCTTGAAGCAGTTGGCTGTTTCCCATTTGCCTTCATAATTTCCTGAAAGGGAGCATATACTCAGCAGATGTTGGTATTACTATGCTAACTTCAACTGATAATACATAAATGCACCAGTTTAAGGTCAGAATGAGAGAGCATATGTCTCACCTGTGAAGATCTGTCCACAGTCCCAGAGATTTGCAGTGTTTTGGGGCCAACCAGTACCATAGTTTGAGAATGTAACTGCTGTTTTATCCACCCATTTGAATTCCCCATCCTTGTCCTTATCTGGTACAGTAACATCACAAATTAGAAAATGAATTTAAAATGGCATTAGTACAATTCACACATTTTTTTCTATTGTTCCACAGCAACATACATGTATATGTAAAACATACAGTCTGTAGAGTACCTGATAATCCAATCCAGATATCAGGAATGTCCACATGGTGAAAGTCTGGAAGTTTCCCATTTATGAATAATTGTTCTTCTTGACTGCACAGGGGGAACAAGACAAATATGACACATAGGAAACTTAACCACACTTAACACACCAGTAAAAATTAAATCCGGTTATCCAGCTCCGAAGTCCTGCTCAGCTAATGAGCATTTTAGCCTCTTTAAGCTTAGTGTTTTGGTTCTTCCAGCCCATAGCAGACAGCTTTTTCTGTAAAAAAAACTGCATGTTTTTCTGCTACAAATGCATATACAGGGAGATAACAATTAGCAGGTTCCCTTTGTAGAATATTTAGCAGGTTAAGAGATAGAGACCACCAAAAGAGATAAAACAATAATATAACTACCTATATGAATATTTATATTGTGTGATAGTAATTATACAATGTGATGCAACAACATATCTGAGGTAATTTTCAGTTATTTACACTGTCCCCAGGTGGCCAGAAAAATCAGTTAACACAGCTTTAACTTTTATGTTGAAGCTACTGACCAGTATGTGTCTTTTTTGTTAACTAGTTACTAGTCACCAGACAAAATATTACTTACCTGTTTATAATCACAAGGTGAGCCCCCATATCTGAACACCTGATGTGAGCTTCATGCCAGGTGGTCAAGAGATAGATATTACTGACCATCCAATAACAACTGCCAGAAAAGCTCACCCATCCGAGAGGACAGATGGCTGGAGGCAAGGTAGGAAGGAACAACAGTAAAAGGTTAAAGGGAAAAAGCAAAGATTCCCATCAACATTATTATATCTTTATGATGAAAAATCAAAATAATAACTAGACATTTCTTGTTTGTGGATTTTTAAAACAATCCAGCTTACTGTTTAGTCGTCGTTTACACATGTAAGGACGCTCATATCTGCACACGTGGGACCTCCATTTCCCAAATTCCTCAGAACTATCTTTGATTAGTGCAGAACATGAGCCGGCCTGCGTATCACTGTTGGAGGACAAAGGCTGTTGAAACTGTGATTTCACAAATGAATATCTATAATTAAATAACAGGTAGACGGTATCACATCTTACACTGTAGGTTGACCACTGGCCCAGTTTGTGTATCCCACTTGGAGAGCATCAGACCAAGCAAACTGGCTGTTCCCTACTTCAACTTCACATGAAATCTTGTTGCATTTCTGAAGAAACAAAACTTATCTTCACATCTTCCCATTAATGACTACATTATTAAAATTACAATGACAAGAAAAAAAAATTCTCACCAGAGTGGAAAGCCCAATCCAGAGGTCAAACTGTGACGCGTCCTGTGTTCCTATGACGTACTGCTCTTCTTCTGCTGTGGTAATGGATACCAGATCTCCTCCTTCCTGCACACAGTCATATCTGGCTGCTGCCCAGCTCTTTTTTGTGTCTGACTTTAGCTTGTAGCAGTCTGACCCATACTGCCTCCAGCCACTGGTTAAGTCACACTGTGGCCCAGGATTGGCTGAAGGACATAAAAAGAAAATGTCTTAAATAACCCCCATTTGGAGGATAATTTAATCAAATATGGCTTTGTGTCAGTTCATTGGGATTAGGATTGCATTTAGGGGTTAGAATACATTTTATTGATGGTACATAATTAAAAAATGTGAATGTCTGAGGACTTAATGGGGAAATATTTTAAGCAGTTTACCTCGACAGCTTCTAACTCTAAAACAGTATGGTTGCTAACTGATGGACTTACGGTTGACGTGCTTGCAGATGTATTTCCTCTTAACATTGCAGTTTTCGTCATTCCACTGTCCCAAGCTATATCCTACCACCTGGCCACAGTCCTCTCCAGGCTCATCACCCCAGTTGTCAGGCTGGCCTTGCATCCAGGACCTGAAACAGAAATAACAAATTCTCAAGTCTACAATTATTCCACTTTTTTTAAGTACAGCTTTAATTAGTTTATTGCCTTTCTGACATGATATGATATAATGGAGCGTTAACAGTAATACATACGACAGGTATTCTATAAAAGGACTCCCATCACTCCACTCCCAGACGCCTTCTACGATTTGGTCATTCAACCCGATCCAGTAGATCTCCGTGCTGATTTGTGTCCTCACCCACAACTAGAAATAACACAAAATTACATTAACCAATTGTGAAATAATAAGAGAACATTTATCAAATTTTGTTGCTATGTTTGTGTCTCACCCTCTCATGAATGTCCTGAATGCTCATCAGGTTGCTGTTATGCTCCAAACAAAAAGCATTAGCCTCCATCCACGACTTTGTATCAATTGAGAAGTAGTAGCATTTGTTCTCATACTCCCTCCAGCCTGACTGACACTGGCACTGGACTGAAACAGGACATTTGAATTAAAAAAAAGGAAATGGCAAGATAATAGTATTTGTGTGTGAAAAAATATGGATGGATGTAGAATTGAGGCACTGTTACACTGACAACAAGACACAAAATTTTAACATCTTTCACTCAGGAAAAACAAAAAGACAAAATCGAAGGACTCTTATTACTTTTTCTGGTCGATAAATAAATATGTTCAGTTTATAAGGAGTTGCAAAGGCTGGTGAATCATCTGAATGGGCATCCATCATAAAAGTCCCATGACAGATCCACAGTCCACCCATGTCAGTCAACTCTCACAAATCTTTGGGTAATATTTGACTACAGACCCTACAAAATCATATGATTTGCACACATCCTTTATGGGTTTAAAGACCATAAGAAAACCTCCTCTGTGCAAAGTTTTTATCATCATCTCCACCTCCAAACAATGCAGTATCCGGTAGTATTGGAATTCAAAAACACTGATGATCTTATTTGTACCATGAAAATAAAACCATTGCACACTTGAACTTTGATTTCTACTGATACAGAAGATTTTATAAAATACACTGCAAACCTCTACCAGTGAAACCATTTAAGTATAAACTTAAACATTTGCAAAGACAGTGTACATAATAACTGACAGCAAAGTAAGAATGTCTAAAGACATTTTACATTTTTTCTTTCTAAATTAGTTGAACAAACTATTAGTTGTTTGGCTGATGTAATGGGAAAAAAACCATTAACGTTTCTGTTGTGATCATTGATTACAAAGAATTTGAATGAGACAAGGTTCTTGTTTACACATCTGCCTACAAATCCTACAAATCCACACATTGTGTTTGGTGAATTTTTATTGTCTTCAAAGCACAGACTAATGCTCACTAATGTCCTGTACAGCTACTTCTAGAAAACACACAACAGGTTAAAAGCTAGTAGAAGTTTCACTCCATCGTGTGGTTCTTCTTAGTGCTTGTCTCTTTATTGTGACCATGCTTAAACCTTGCAGTGGTCTGTATAATCATATTACTTCTTCAGGTATATAAAGGAAAATAAAAAATATCCAAAAGACTTACCACAAACAAGAAAGGCAGCAAATCCGAATATCTGCAGAAGCATTCTTTGTCTTCTGTTCATTATTTACTTTGTGTTCTTAAGGTGTGCTTCTACACATCCTAACAGCTTTAAGATTCTCTCCAAACTTCCCTGAGCCTCAGTGTTTGTGATGTGTTCAATCTCTAAGTCGTGACAGCTCTGAGCATCTTCCCTTTGGTTCGTCTCTTTTCAGCATCTGTCCAGGGTCCAAAGACTGAAAGCAGTAAAACACAGATGGCAAACACTTTGACCTCTTCACTCATTTTCTACATAGCATATATATCCTTGTTAGAAAATAAAACTTCAGTAATAAAATAATAAATAATCCATCATTTGCAATATTACAGATATATTTAAGTTCTATATAACCAGAAAATACAACTGAATATATGCAAAATCTGTAATTTTTCAGTGGTTAATAATCAACCCATTCTTGTGCTTATTGCATTCTTTATTGTCTTCTACTTATTATTGAATGTAAAGCACTCCCGAGTTTGCAGTTGAATGTTGAAATGTTGAATGTATATATAAAATGTACTTACCTATTCAAAGCATTAAAGAGAACGATTTTATTTGATGCAATTGCTGTGCAGCACTTGATATTTATTTATAGTTGCTGAAAATGGTTTTGCAAGTTGTACAATACATAATGATGTCATACAAACAGGTGTCATCTAGTTGAACCTAAATAATCTGAATTCTAATCTGAAACCGTGTTTTAAAACATTTTTGGAACCTTTTTGGATCTTCGGGCATCAAAAGCAAATCACACATTCCACAGTAAAAACCACGAAGTCCATAAGAGTTTATAAAAGCCACATGTCAACTGTCAATAAACTTTATACTGCCAAACCTCTGCCACAAACTGTTAACTTTTTAACTTGGTTTAATGGGTTGTTACAAAACAATAAAATGCTAATTTGAAATCAAATTCTCATTTATACTTTGCATTGCTCAGCAAGCATCAGTTTTGACGAAACTCCCAAGACTATCACTCTGCCTTGAGCGTATGAATCGCCCACTTTGAAGAACAGTATAAACTTTATGAATCTTTATTAAAAGAAATGCAGACTTTGTAGGATCAGATGTGCCGAAAAATGAACCAAGAAAGTAACGAACAGCCAAAATCTTTTGGATTGGAGCAGTAAGTTGTTACGGGGTGAGTTTTCATAAATGAAGAGACAGTAATAAATGGGCATTACCACAAATTTGATTGCTGAAAACATTTTTCCAACCTGTTTATAGTCAGTCCTGACTCGAAGTAAAGTTGCCAGAAGAAAGAACATGAAATTCCACAAATGTACTTTACACATAACTTTATTGTACCAATTTATATCAATACAATGTAAATAAAAAAGCACAAGATGGAAGCAGTCAAGAGAAGGGAGAAAAACACAAACTCCAGTAAAGTTTGCAAAAGAGTATCTGGCTCATTTGCAACAACACTGACAACAACGTTATGTTTTGCAGTAAAAATGATTGAGAGTATTAATACCGGTTGGACCAAACTAATAATACTTATAGTATAAACTGTATATAACCTGTTTTTCTATTCTGAAAAATTAAAACTGTTTTCAGAAATAATTTAAATTTTCTCAGATATGGCAGATATAGGCATGAGAGTTAATTAAACATCATCAAGCTTATAACATGAAAAACACTAAATTCTCCATTTTGGGACAAAAATATTCTCAAACTTCACTTCTATTCTAGGAAAATAGTGCACAGCAATGGATTAGATAGTGTAGTATAGAATAATATCAAAGATACACCTATTTTATTATACAAAAATGTCCATATATTAAAATATAACAGAACAATCTGCAAAGACAAACCTCAGCTGATTCTCATACACATCTAAAAGTTCTCTGATTAGGATTTCTGACAGCCCAGCTATCGTGAAACACAAATCTTGACTTTGAAAATCTGTTGCTGTCAGTTTGAACAGATCTCCATAAAATAATGTAAACTCAAACATAACTGGAAAGGTAAACTATATTGCTCTAATCAGTCCTCGACTCTCGGGTATATAGTTGTCAGACCTTTCTGAATTCTGATATTGAGGTAAACACGATGATAGGATTCAGCAGGCATTTAAACCGGATTTGCAGATACAGCTTTCTTTAAAAGTCGACGCACTTTTTTGTGTTCGGCACTTGCAGCAGTTAAATTACACGGACCTGTCATCTCCTAACAGTGACTGATGCCAGTCAGCCATAAAATGATTGTTCAAACACAATTACAGGCAAATCCCAGCTACAACCGCCTGGGTGTGAGCCAGCTTAATGCAATTGGAATCGCTGATAGAAAAATTTCACTTACCCTGGCCTAAGGTCACAGGAATTTTAATAATGTTTTTGACATTTACCAATGAAAGTGTTAGTGTTTTAAATCCACATGCTGTACAGGAAATAAAAATCCAGTATAAATTCATTTGATTGCTGAGGTTTTTCCTCTCTCTGAACAATGAAAACAATAACGGAGCAAAAGAATAATATCCAGAGACAGTCTAAAACGCTTTGCACTGGCGCACTATAGAGGCCACATTTCCAAACTCATTTCTTATTCTCAAGAGAATTAGTCTTTAATTCAAGGCTCAGATACTAGCTTCCCTTAAAAAAGTCAAAACTATATCAAGGCAGTCAAACAAAAGAAAATACAGTACAAAATACTACATCACTGTTTGCAAATAACACCAGCAGAAGTCCAAAAAAAATGTCTTGAAAGTGTTGTTTTGTCAGAGAAGACTTCAGATTTGTCAGACATGCACTTCAAGTCAGCAAGAACGTCCCTGAACGTCAAGCTTAAATAGTTTGAAGCCGGCGTTCAGACAGTGCTGGTAGTATTAACATTGCTGAGTGAAATCATTCTGTCCCTGTTTCTGTGCTTTGTGTTTTGTGCTTGTGCAGTGATCAGATCTAATGGTGAACTGGCAGTCAGTCACCTGGCAATTAGTGAGCGAAGTGGCAGTCACATGCAGTTGACCACGTTGCTGGAACCCTGGCCGACGTCCCTGATCTGGCTGACGTGAGATGAACAGACAGCCACTCCAGCTCCAGCACGACAGTGAGACACTGAACCAACCAGCTCCCACCTGATTTCAATCAGAGCAGTATTATAAATATATTACATATCATAATTCCCAGAGAAATAAACCTTTTCAAAGCAGATTACCTTTTAATGCTCAGCCAACATAATATGTTATGTTACTTTTACTCAGTGCCTATACATCTCACCTGTTCATTCTAGGCTCAAAAGCTTCCACGGTGTTCAGATAAATGTTCCCATTGTGGCCGCCAACTGCCAAAACTCTTCCCATTACAGTGGCAACTCCGACCCCACCACGAGGTGTAGTCAGCTCAGACACATATTCCCAGCGGTGCACTCGTGGGTCAAAGCGCTCGACTGAGCTCAGGGGTGAGTTGTCATCAAAACCACCTGGAAAAAGTGATTAGAGTAATGTTGAGGACAGATACTAATAAGGATGTTTTTGTAACGACCTTAAACAGTTAACTGTATAATATTATTCCAAATAAAATAAGGATACACGTTAATAGAAAAACAACAATGTGAGGATTGCACTGGTATGCTGGGAGGGATTATGTTGTTAGTAAAGGAGTAGTCACACAAGAACATTTCATATAACCATTTCAAGCCACAGCCAATGACTAAGGAAAAAATATCACTACAGAAGTTTTCATAACCCTTGAATTACCTCTTCAAATTCAAGAGATATAATAAAAAAAATCATAAAAAAAACACATCACCTCTCACACTATGTTAATCAGTTACTAGATAACTTTACAAAACATGAACTTTTGTCTTCCCTGATTCGTACATTTGTGTATAAAATTGTAGGGTGTGCACATAAGGCATGTGACATGGGTGTACCAACATAAAACCACCCACGTAAGAGGAAAAAACTTAAAATAATGATAAGAGTCAATTAAAGTCTCATTTCAGTAGCACTGCAAGCAAATGTGGACAAAACGTATCTTGGATCTGTTGCACATGAGAAGGATGTTACATGTGCTGGAAACAAACTGAGAAATCTCATCTATTTAGTTTATTTATTCCTCTCACCTACTACATAGAGGCAGCCATTGAGTTTGCTGACTCCATTTCCAGCCCGCCGCTGGCCCATTTCGCTGACCTCTGTCCATTTGTTGAGGTGGGGGTTAAATCGCTCCACACTGGACAGTGATGCCACGCCATCATTTCCTCCCACTGCATACACAAAATTCTGGCAAGGAGTGGATATAAAGGGATGAAGTGCATTGTACATATGATTTATCAAGCTCTATTGAATGCATTATCTATTCAGCCCTACCCCCAATGCCACAGATCCCACTCCTCCTCTGGGTGTGTTCATCGGAGCCACGGCACTCCAGCAGTCACGTTCAATATCATAACGCTCCACATCATTGAAGCAGGAGTTGTCATCCAAACCTCCAATAGCATAGATAGGACCACCAAGAGCTGCAAGGGCTATACCTCTCCTGATAAACGCATATAGTAATGAACATTAGCAATCATTTCTAAGTTTGGAGTCTAAGAATCTTAAGCTTGAGAAAGCCAACAGGGAGAGGATAAGCTCCTTATTTTAAATCACCCATGGTTGCTTGTTCTCACTCTCCCATATTGTAGTGTCATGTACCTCTTGGTGTTCATCGAAGCTTTCATCATCCACTTGTTGGTGAGAGGGTCAAACATCTCCATGTTGCCTAAATGTTCATTACCGTCATGGCCTCCAACAGCATAAACTTTGCCTGTTGAGAAGTTGAGTCTTCATGACCATGTGAGCAGATCAGTGACACCAAACTATAAATTAAAAATTAAAAATATGTCATTGTATTTATTTTGCTTTTTACTTTCCAAAACCTAACTTTACCTCCTAGAGATATTACACCCACGTGACGCCGTCTGCTGTTCATTTCAGGGCCGAAAAACCAACTGTTCTTAGTGATGGAGTAGCACTCGATGCTTCGAAAAGGATCACCCGAACCCCCCCGACCACCCACACAGAACAAAACCCCTGAAAAAAATGGTGACAAAAGTTAGCACAGTGAGATAACATATATATAATGTAATATATTATATTACGTTATGTTATGAAGACTAGACTGTGTCTATAACAAAATGCTAATTCCCAAGAATAAACATGCATAATAAAAAGTGCTGAATGTTCCAACAGATCCCATAAAATCTGGAGGTACATGTTCAAAGACAAACACCACTATATAGTAAGTACTACCTGCGGTGTGTTTCCGGGGTATGGTGCGGAGTGAATACTCAAAGTCTGGCACCACCTTGTTGCTGAGGTGAAGGTGGTAATTCCTGGCTTCGTCCATCAGGTCGCGACAACTCAGGTTACCTTTGATCATGTCGTCTTTAGCCACGGTACCAGTCAGGAACTCTACAGGAAGCAATGGGAGGCGCACCTGAAGGAGACGCAAACAACATGTTAATTAAAACCTTAAGGAAACTGTTAACATACAGAGGCGCTATTGAACACAAACTAATACATCTCTCTAACCTGAGACATGATCTGGTCCAGCCAGGCCTCATGGTGCTGCGGGTTTGCTTTCAGCCATTTCACTGCTGCATTGTACACTTGTGTCTCGGAGTGGATGTTGAGCTCATTGGAGGACAAGAGAGTGCGCAAATGCTGGGGTGACACACAGGTGAAATCCTCACACTCTACTACCTCGGTGAAGTGTTCACAGGCATAACGGTCAGCCATGTCCATCAGGTCCACACGATTGTGGCTTTCAGCGAAGGTTCGAACTGCGAGGCAGTTTGTGGGGTGAAAGTGGGCTTTCATGTACTCACAGCAGGCTCTCGCCACCAACTCCACCTAATAGATTCAGACAGTAATGAAATTATTTCATACATTCTCTGGCAAATTTAAATTCTGTTGTGTCCAAACTGTGATGACATTTCATACAAATACAATACAAATGTCCTTAAGTGCTTGGTGATTGTTTGCATTTATGTTTGTTTCTTTACCTGAAGGATGCAGGCAGCATAAAGCAGTGGTTGGACATTGTCCACAGTTAATGTCAGTTTTGAGGAGTAAGCAAAATGAACCAGGTCCTGAATAGCATCACCATCAAAGTCCTTGATTTCTATCAGTTCCTGTTTGGCTTCTGACATCTCAGACAGGAACATAGCCCTGAGAGAAGACATAGTCACTTAGACAAGAACAGACTAAATATCCTCCACACATATTTTTTAAACTATTATAGTATCTTTTTCTCTTAGAGTGTACTCAAGTTATTGTTCATAACCCACAGCTTCAATATTTGACACCCTGGGTGGACTGATTTTGAGTCTCATGCTACAGCTAACTCCATTCCCAACAGTTTCATTTTTTTTTCAAATGAGTATGTGTGTATTCACAGTCAGCTGATAATAAAAAAACTACTTCTCTATCTGTACTGTGCTTATATACAGGTCTAGTTATAAGAAAAGACAAAAATGAACCACACCTGAAGTAAGGAATAACACAAGCCAGAACCAGCTTGTGGCATGGTATTAACCTACTGCCAACCTACAAAAAGAGACAAACACATGTTTTAAAAACGGGCAACAAAGCAAACTTGGATAGAGTTTGAATAAGCTTACCAAGTATTTCTATAGTATGTACAGAGACTGTACTGTGACTTCTGTAGCTATTTCACATAAAAACAGACAAACTATCCCACATACTCGACTGTAAATGTACAATTCTTGTACAAAAAAGATTAGATCTATAGATTAAAATAACAAATTTCAACTTAACATTACTGAAAACATGAACAAAATCAATTGCGACTAAAACATAAGACAAACCAATCTTTCTCTTCATTTGGGTCCAGCCAGGGTGACCTACTCTACCTTCAGTGTGACATCACAGAGCTCCCCCACTTCATAGAAATGCCTGAGGGAGTTGTGGAAGTCCTTCCAAGCCTCATGAGCCTCAAAGACAAAAGACCCATCAGGCTCGCAGTCTGCCTTAGATGCCCTGTTTCCAGGCCGCTTCTCCTTGGACTTCAGCTGCTTTGCATGGTCTGGCACCACATCCCCTGGTGCCATAGCTAGCTACAGGAAAAAACACCTGTAAGAGAGAAGATAGAGAAGAGGAACTGAAAGCATTGCAAAGAAAAAAGTTGATGCTAGGTGTAGTAAAAAAAAAATACGGACAAAAAACACAACAATTAGCACACATTATCACTGTGCTGAAAGACACTGAAGTATTCTCACTCATATGATTACACCAAAGTAATTTAAAGCTTTAATAAAGGAAACAAAACAGAAAATTAGCAGCGGGGGTCACTGCCTGACAGCTGAGCAAGTCAGTATTCCTCCCCATTTTAGTGTCAATTCCTCTTTACTGGTTCAGCAGAAACTGGAGCCAAAATTGAGAAAAATAGTACAAGCTGATTCCGAACATCACACACTGCACATTAGATACAGTAAAATTACAACAATAAAAATTCCTACCTATTTCTGAGTCTGACGAAAAATCCCCACAGATGATGTGACTCTATAGAAAACAGTAACTGAGAGCAGACAGCCAGAGGCCAAAGTCCCGCCCATACTTTACAGATGATGCACTGTCTCTTCTAAACTATGCTTCTGATACTGAATAGACTCAGTGTATCGCCCCCTCATCGCTAGTCCTCTCAGCTACAAGAGCAGAAAACATCTAATCATCTGCACTACTGACCAGAGGCTCTCTCAACCTCTGTTCTACTTTGTAAACTTGTGGATCAACTTAATCTTTGGGACTATTTGATGTCTTAACACATATAGGAATTTGGCAATATCCACATCATTTGGTACATAACATCCTCAGACTATGATATTTTATTTATAAACAGTAAGTGGAGTGAGATAGTCAATAATTTAACGTCAGAGATGTTTGCATAAATACTCAGCCCCATGGAGAACAAACTGAAAAACAATAACAGCAACCTCTTTTTAAACCTACACAATATTTTCTGTGCATCTGAGTGTGTCCACCATACAAAGAGAACTTTAACTAGCAAACCAGCATGCCACATTAGGCACAGAGGTACACAGAAGACGAGTATGCACTCATGAAAACTCACTGCTGTCACGTTAAATTACTTCACCCAGTTCCAAGAGGACACAGCCACTACACTAAATGCTACCAAGTGTTTTGTCCGTCTGAGTTTAATCGCTGTAATTACCCAACTAATGACCTGGCATATTGCAAACTGAATTTTATCCCTCACTACCTTTTAAAATATTGAGGGTTAGCAGCCTGGGGGTATTTTACATTTATTTTAACTTTTGAATAATCATGTACTGTTTTAGTGATTACTGTACAGGTCATACATGAACTGTACACTGTTTGATCTTTCCTAAACTATTTTTTAAGTTGTTGTTTAAGAAATCACAGTAGCTCTATGTCTTTGCACTTCTCTATTCCTCTGTAGGAGATACTGTTTGCTGCATGAAAGTAATGCATGTGTATGTGTATATGAATGTTAATCTTAACTAACAAACTAGTTCTAATGTGTACCTTTAATACTTTCAGGTAAAAAGTGTGCAAGACAATATATAGCATGGAGATTAATCTGTGTAATAAGCAGGCTTACATAGATATTTACAGGTACACTGAAATGCCAAGAGAAGAGGCAATATACAAAACGTAAGACAACCTACTTGTTATACTACTAATAACTTACTGCACATAACATTACAGTAACTAGCTGTTAGATGCAGACGATAACTAGAACCTTCCAGATGACACCAACATACTTTTACTTTTAACAGTTGCAGGATACAGTAACAAGATGTACTCAGGTTTAGTGGAGCTATACAAACCTCGAGTATAAAAGCTAACAGAAGGTAAAATAAATGTACAACATCAAACATGTACCGTTACCAACACGTCGATAGTTTGTGAAGCAAGATGAGCTGGTATTCGCAAGTCGGCATGGTTATGAGAAGTTACCACATTCAGTGTTAACGACATTGCTACACCACACACTCATCTCGTTCTTAAAACCATAGAAATATAACACAATGACTCTAATAGACACGATAAATCTAGCTAGCTAACCTAAGAGTAGATTAACGGTTAGCTTGTTTGCTAACAGCAGCTAGCAAGCACGACAGCTAACGTTAACTGGCAGCGAACAGACAAGATTTAACCATTAATTTAGCAAAAATACTAAACGTATAACTGCACAGATTATTGTAAAACACTACACTGACACTGTGTCAAGTTAAATCAATTTCATTTATATACCTCATATCGCAGCAAGAATTAAAATGCCGGCTTCATTTACTGGAATGTTTGGTATTAGCACGTTTGTTGTCATTCCAGGTGCTTTATGGGAATTGTAGTTTTGAAACATTACCTGAACAGCTACTGAAAAAAATACAATGCTAATACAATAATCTAAAATTTTTATGACAGTTGACTCAGATCAGTTAAAACTATCCATTTAAGTTCAACCGTGTATATTAAGCTGTTCAGTATGACAGCTTAAAATATCAGACGCAGGTGTTGATCTACGGAAGAGGATTAGGGCCACCATGAAAATATTTTTTGAGTTCTGACTTTAATCTCAGAATTCTGAGATTAAAGTC
>JAUYWH010000004.1:5990960-6002283 GCA_034779795.1 Ctenopoma multispine
AGATTAAAGTCAGAATTCTGAGAAAAAAGTCAGAACTCAAAAAATATTTTCATGGTGGCCCTAATCCTCTTCCGTAGTTGATCAGTACACTTTCAGATGTTAGAAATAGTAGTGGAAAGGAAGTAAGAAAAGTAGTTTACTTTATATGACTTCCCTACTGCTCCACTAAGATTTACAGCGAAATACTAAGTAATCGATTAACCAAATTAAGGGGGGAAAAATTATGGTTGCAGCTTCTCTAAAGTTTTGCTAAATAACAATAAACTAAAGTTTTATTACTGGGCAGAAACTAAATGTAAAAAAGTTGAGAAGAATTAATCTGCAGATTAATCCATAATGAAAATAGTAATTACATGCTGCGTTATATAAAATAGTTAAAAATTAACTACTTGTTGATAGTAAATGGTGTTTACATGTTAGATATCCGTAATAGAAATATAATATAAAAGAGTAACAGCCCCAATGATCATTTCACTGCTATACATACTTATGCAACATTTGTTAATATATATGTGTGTGTGTGAATTGTAGTACTGGTACATGTAAATATGTAAATTATCTTTAAGTATCTATTTTTTCCACTACTGTTTATTGAGAATCTAGGTAACCTGTGTTTGGTTTTCTCGCCTAAAACAAAAATAAATGATCAACAGACATCCACCTCTTCTCTCTCAAAAGAATGTCAGTGTCAAAATTGATTTACACTTTCTTACTTACACAAATTTAACTGTACCTTACCAGATCCATAACATATAGTGTCAGATCTGTACTTCAGACTGAGTCAGTTTTGACTTAATTTGTCTCGTCTCACTCAACAGAGGTTCCAGTAAAGACTGACGTGTTCAAAATAAAGCACTAAAGTGGAGAGCAATGTGCAAAGTAAGGAAATGTTAGACTGCACTTACAATTATTATATAACTATATTGGCCAATAAAATCACACCTAAAGTAATACATTAACAATCCCTCCATGCCCTCAGTGAGTTGTATTTACTCAATTTAAGTGCTGTGTCTGCTTATTTCTGCCGAACCTAAACACAGCTGCTCGGCAGCATTAAAACAGAACTTAGTTTAACAGTCTTTCATGTAAGTAATAATTGTCCTTGAGTTGGATCGGATGAGAACAAAGACCTGGTACAAGAGCAAAACTTTTTTTTTTCCAGCACTTAATTTCAGTACCTTTATCCTAATATGCAACATATTTTAGACTAGTAAAGCTGTTTACTGTGTTACATTCAAGCAACATATGTTCACATAAATGGTGATACCAATATGGTGATATGAAGGTCTGTTAGAAAAGGTTTGAAAATCATACCCAGAACATTATATTTCAAATTACAGAGATGTATAATGAGAGGGCAGCATAAACAGGACACTAAAGCACATATACTCAATAAATAAAAGTCGCATTCACACAACTGGGAAAGGATGTTTATTTACGAACAGCATAATTGAGTTTATCCACTGAAAATAACAGATTATTACATTAACAAAGTTTTACAAGCCACTTTAAGTATATGTACTATTTGACATAGTCAAAGATGAGTTTTGTAATGGACACTGAATAACCAGCATAATCTCCATGTGTCCTACTTGTGCTGCTTCCTCTTTTTCAGGAGTGCATCCCGTAGAGCAAGCTGGAAAAAAAGAAAATTCAGCTGCAGAGACTTCTTTTTATTCAATTAAATGAATTCAGCCACAGTTAGATGCAGTAGCTCGTTCTTCTATATGCATGTGACTTGTGTGAGTTACCTGTTTCTCTCTGAACGAGCGTTTGCCTTTTGTTCTGACGTTCTGACTGTATCTCATCATCATGAAGTTCTTATTCCTCTTCTTCTCCTTGTTACTGGTGCTGGCGTGTGGGTTCAGTTTGGTCCGCTTCTTGACAAACTCCTTTCGATCAGTTCGACCTGCCTGGAAAATCAAATGCATCATTAGTAACTGTCATAATATGTCAACTGTGCAACAATGACTTTCCAGAGTCACCAATGTTTTACCATTGCTGTTGCCAGGCGTGTTTCCTTGTCTGCTTTTGGTTTCTTATGCAGCTTCTCAATATTCCTCAATGTTAGCAGCTCGCCTCTGAAACAGTGAAAAAAAACATACAAAACCTTAGTATAAATTTCTATAGAAACAAAAAAAATATATATCACAGTGTACAAAATGTTCAGAAGACTAAGTCATCTTTGCAGATGATATAGTTCTTTGGGTTTAAATAGCTTTCTCACCTGTCACCCTCATCATCACTGTCTACAATTTTCCTCTTTTGGCCCTTGCCTGGCGCAGCGTTGACCTCCTTGGCCATCTGAACCAGACGGATCTTCTTAAAATCATCTTGAGTGAGCAGCCTGCTGACACTGACTGCTGCTGCCTTGGCTTTTCTTTCCTCCGCTGGCATATTCTGAATCTTCTCCACCTTACACATCATAACATTTTACATAAAAACAAATCCTACATATCGTACATAAACCGCCTTTAACAATTTATCAAGCTTTGCATTTCATCCTCACCACCTCTCCTGTATCTTCATCAGACGAGTGGTGAACGTCCACCCACTCCCCATCTTCATCATCGTCACTAATACTGGCGCTCTCCCAGCCGTCTGTGCAAAATGACAAATACACATCAGTCTAATACTGTGCTAATAATATGATATCTTCATACCCAGATATACTGCAATATAAAAACAGAATTACTAATGAAAATCAAATCCGTCAATGTAACCAACAATCTAGATTATATAATACAATATCTGCTGACCTTCATCCTCCTCTCCCTCTTTATTCTCCTCCTCCACCTCCAGGACTTCAGCTCCAGGGATATAGTCTCTGGCCTCTAGCTCTCCATAGTTTTTGATCTTGGCCTCTGCAGATGCCTCTGTGGGTCTCCCCTGGACAGGAAGAAGCATGGTTTACAACAACTTAGAGACACAGCTTTATCAGTGTTGCATTAACAGGTTAGGTTCACACAGAGATCACAGCTCACCCTGTCCTTCTTGTGCAGCATCTGTGGATTAAGATTTCTGAAGAGTTGGATCAGCCCCCTGGCAGACATCATTACATCTGAAGCAAATATAGATAAAGACTTGTAGTTTTGTGAGTGAACCTACATGCATACACATATATATGTGGCATTCAGAACTGTAACAAAAGTACAGCGGCAAGAAAAACAACAGTCTGGAAGTCACTCACTCTTGTCTTTGTGGGTCTTGTACTGGGCCAAGTCTTGCAGCAGATCTTCAGTGATTGCGAGCGGACAGCGACCTGCCACCTCTTTGATGGCATTGATACTGAAGCAAAAGAAGAGGAAAACTTCATTAATGTTTTACATTCATCTTATGATCATATATATTCACTTTGGCAGCTACTTACCCCACGGTCATGACCTCGCCAGAGTTTCTGTCTGTCACAAAGTTGTTTGCGATTGTCATGATCACCGGTTCAATAATCTACGCGAGAGGAAACATACACAGTTAACAGTGTTTAAGTGAAACGTTTGTGGAACCTTTGTGTAGATTTCAATGTACCTCAGGGGGAACAAGTTCATGGGAAGCCTGGGCAGCACACAGGAGAATCTTTGTCACCTCTAAAAAAAATTTAAAGATGGTTAGAAGTTTAGACGTAAAAATAAGTTTACCTCAATTGTGGATTATTTTTACCTCTTTGATGCGGTTGTAGAAACCTCTGGACGAATGGGTAAAAATTGAACAGGAAGAGCTGTAGAAGGAAAACATCACTGAGCATTATACTTTGGATCAGATTTGCTATACACATCTATTCACATTTATGCTTTATCAAATGTGATCCTTAAGGACCGGGTCGCTCAAGACACACTATTATGGTAAAAAAGTAGATCTTGCACATTAAAGATCATCATCTATGCTCTAACATCAGTATCTAGGACAGATGTAATTACAGCTTAACAGCAATTATAACTATTTGTGTTCATTTACAGAATAAATTCCTAAAAAAAAGCAACAAAAACATGACAGTTTCTAATGTCTCCGCTAAAAAAAAACAGTGGCACAAATACTATTATGTAAAAGCAATGTTGGATAAAAGCAAGAACACTTTTTTTTTACTAAGCATAACCTTCTACACTAATCTTTGCATATCTATTTCAAATAAGATCATTTATGGAGTCACCAATCAGTCAAACTTTCTGATTAGTTACTTACCTCGTGGATTCCAACCAGTCTGGAAATAAGTTCCATCAACATAATCTTCACCTCAAAGCGCTCTTTAGAGTCTTCCAACTGTTTCAAGAGTTTCTCTGAGAAATCTGGAAAGAAAATATTAAATATTCTTTAGAAACAACTTAACAACAAATTTGTTGTGCTGTGGTTGTTGTAGTTGATTGTAGCTGATGTGGAGGAGAACACAGGAGCATCTACCTTGTGGATCATGAATTAGGTGAATAGCAGAGAAATTGAACACTTCTGGTTTCTTCTTTTTCTTGTTTTTCTGCCCATAGAGAACACAGAATTAAAACAATAAACTTAATTCATTTTAACACACAGTAAACAGAACGGGATAAGTCATGACACTGTAGCAGTTACAACAATGGTACCTTGAGGACTTTCATTGCCTTTTCCAATTTCTTCTTGTTCTTGGAGGTTTTCTTTCCTGTGGAGTATCTCACCATCAGGTCTCTGGCTGATGGTCCCTCCGTCTGGAAAACAAGAATCATTATCAACAAGAACTGCAGAGCAAATCTAAACCCAATTGATTTCATTCCGTTCATGTACAGCTTTACATTAAAATCTCTCTCCTTTAGATGGATACAAATATTTCTTCTTTAAACACTTGATTTTTGGTACTTGCCTCTGATTCAGAATCACTCTCATTTTTCTCATCTTCATCTTTGCCCAGGAAGAATTTAAGACCTGCAACAAGGATCTAAAGACAAGGAGACACAGGTAAGGGTGGACAGTTTTTCCTTTTATCCATTATTAGTAGAGAATAACACTGGAAAATAAAACATACCTTTGTCACCTTGGAGAAGCACGCGGTTGTAATGACATTAACCGTTTTGGCATCATTCCTACAAAATAAAAAATGTCAGGTCAAAGTATTCTTCGCTAAATGAAGAGCTCTACATCTCATTTCAGTCTATAAAATATGACACCTACCATACATTCCTTTTGTACAGCTCCACCATCACATCTAAGGAGATCTTCGCTGCAATGGGATTACTGTCTCTCAGCATGGTGTACATGAAGTTCTGTAAAGTCTGTAACACATGAATTATAAAACAAATTTAAGCTGCTGTATTCAGTCAAAGATGAAGTTCAGATGACTCACGTGTACATGTACCTACCGTGTTGACCTTGTTGTTTTTGTGCTTAGCATTGATGTTTTTGATATCTGTTACAATGTGTGTGTACAGCGTCTGTGGAGAGAGAACAGCAAAGGTTTACTTCCGACAGGGAAAGGAGAAACGACTAAAGAGCACAGCATGAGAAAGCTAACATGGACATATGATTATGGAATAGAAGCACCAGAAAACCAAGCATTGCAGTATACTCACAATGTGTAAAGAAGACACAAATGGTCAGTAAGTAAATGAGTGAAACTAAAATGGCACAATTAATTATAGGAATCTTTCTCTTGTATTTGAAACAGTTTCAGTATGTTAGAAAACAAACACTGAAAATATGTATACTCTCCCATGTTTAGATGGGAGATGGAAAAAAAGAAGGTAAGACATTTCCTGCTGTTTTTTTTTAGTTTTTTTTTACAGTTGCATATTCTAACCTTCCTAAGCAGTTTGTCGTGACATCGCAGCAACTCAAAGAAGAGCTCCAGAAGGCCAGTGGGGTTGATCAGATCTTTATTCCTCATAAGAATCAGCGCCTTGCAGAAAGTCTGTCAAGAACAGGAAGACACCAAAAACATTTCACCGTTATGTAATACGTCATTTTGAATATCAACATGGACCTTTCATATGGTCAATACATTTAGGAGATTAAGCAGCCAGTTACTGTGTTGTTAAATTACATATCTTCTTACCATTCTTAAATCTGACTCGATGACTGTGTGGTGACTCAGTAATAACTCTGACAGCTCTTGTGGAAATTTTGACAGATGCTCCAAATAGCAGTGGCCAACCTAAGAGACAAGATAAGCTTTAACTACAAGCTGTTTAGCAGACTCATACACTGATGTGATCACACCAGAACGTATGTCACCTGGGCAAGAAACATGACAAGATCTGCCAGTTCCTTGTTAGGTCTGTCAGGCTGCAGTTTGAAGATCTGTACATTGGACTGGTAGTGTCGGTACTGCTGCAGAAACTTCAAAACAAAAATAACAAATGGTGATTTACTACTGCAGTCTAAAATATC
Organism: Ctenopoma multispine; assembly: GCA_034779795.1. Lineage (NCBI taxonomy): Eukaryota > Metazoa > Chordata > Actinopteri > Anabantiformes > Anabantidae > Ctenopoma > Ctenopoma multispine. The sequence goes on from JAUYWH010000004.1 coordinate 5,997,306, forward strand.
TAAAATATCTACTGACAAGTCTCCTATTCTTAAACTCACACGAAGCCAGTCTGCGTACTACTACCTTTAGCAACCCTGGCTAACAACACTTACCTCTTCAACGTACGACTGTGGATCTCTTTTTATAAGATTCTGCAGTTGCGGCAAATTAGTGGGCAATTTGTTGTTTTGTCGCCCGGACATGATTTAAGATGACTGTGTAAATATGTTATATGTTGTAAAATAGTACTTTTTTACAAGGCAAGCATGGCCAACGTGAAGGCTGCCATTTAAGTTGAAGTCGCAAACAATAACGTCATATCCGGGTTGAGCCAATCGTCACTTCCGCTAAGCTTAAAGGGGATTTCTGTGTTATTTACTGTAGGGGTTTAACTACTTGAATACTTCTTATGTGAATTTTTTTATACGTATATGTTGGCTCTTGCTTGTGGTCCATCTATTCTCATTCTTATCATAGAGAGATTTGATCTTTTCGGTACAGGCTAGCAGGGAGGCTAGCATACCAACGCTACCTTACTTTTCCTGTAAAATCAGTGACAGCTGTTAAAACAATTATAGTCACTGTCAACTGTTTTTCTGCTTTATTGTGCTGAATGTAAATAGTAGTAAGCCATACTTGGGTGTGTTTACCGCATGTTGTTTTTTGGCGAGTGAGATGAAGGCTGTCCATTAGGGGGGGTTTGTTAAAAATGTTTAAGGCATAGTGTACCAATCGTTCAGGGATTTTGTCAGCTTTTAATTTTAAATTTTCTACTTGCAGATTACTTTTAGTTAAGTATATATATATTTCAAGTATCAGAAGTAAAAGTACTAGTAGGTATACTTGTAATTCCAAACCTAACTAGTGGAGGTGGCAATAATTGAAGCCATTTTTATACTGTTTGACAATATGGTTTAGAACAAACCACAGAACTAGAAAATATTTACTTATAACAGTACTCTGCATGTCTGTGTATATATTCAATAAAATAAAAAATGAGTTCCCAGGTACAATAATAAACATTGCAAACAGGGTCTTCAGTAACCATTGAAAAAAAATCTATACAACATATTGAGCATTACGAGCTTTATTTCTGTTTAACCGAGTAGCTGAACAGCCAAGAAGGCTTAAAACTACCATGATAGATGTTTGGCAATGCTTCCAGACTTACTTTAGAATGATACAATTATTAATTAATTTGGCACCACATAGTGGTGAAGCTGGTGTACATCAGTCCATGCTGCAACATTTGACGCTTACTGCTCTAAAACAGTATTCCATCAAATAGCCTTATATTTGTGAATTCATTCTGAGTATACATGGTCAAGATACTGTAACACAAATGAGTACCTGTAAAAATATGCATTTTAATGCAACAGTAGCTTAAAAAAAACAGCATGAAGTACCTTTAGGAAATATAAGTGAACTGTTGATTCCTTCATTAAAATGCAGAACAGCATCGCAAACTATAGCCGCAAAACACTTGCTTAGCTTCAGCATCACTCTACCCTAACTTATTTAAACTTAAAGTTAAAAAGCAGCAGTGTGCTTTTCACACTTCACTCAGTTGCACACATCTCTTTCATAATTTTCAGTTAACTGTTAGTCAAACTTGGAAAAGCTGTATTAAGTTAACGTTGAATGTGATGGCAATCTTTTTACACAGCATAATTAGTAACAATAAGATTGTATTAAAACATATGCTAAACAGTGGTGAATGCACTGATATGACAAAACACAAGGAAAATATCTGATTTTTTTTTTTTTAATGATTCTTTCTCTACATAACATTTAAAATGTATCCAGTTTAATTTTCAGGAGATGAATATGTACACTTTTAATTTCAGCATTTATCTCAGGCAGCGAGAAGTTACTGTGTAATCGATTTACAGAGCAAATACTGACATAGTATTCTGTCAAGGCATGTTCCAGCATTAACATAGGTTTTAAAATACACAAGTACAATTTTGTTCCACTAAAAATATGAAATCCTTGATCGCTTTTATAATTATAATATCCAAGAATCTGGAAAAAAAACCATTAGTGTTCTCTTGTAGGTGACATAATAAGAAATACAATCAGCAGTTCTCATAAATGCATTGAAAAAGAGTAGCAGCCAAAAAGAGAAAACTCAATAAGAAAACATAAAAATATAGACTTTAAAAAAAAAAAAAAGATTTTCTCTCAAGAAACTGAATATTTAAGGCATTTAAAAAACACGTATATAATTTGGCAATTTGTGCCTGTGTCAACTCCGCTCTGTTTTTCTTTTGCTCTTGTGAAACAGTCATCCAGCCTCTACTATCCTGAGATGTTTTCCTCTGCTTGAAGGCATCGGAGGACGTAGAGGATAACTTGATAGCAGAAGATGTACTGGTCCTATAAACAAAAGAAATGAGAAAACATGTTGGCCAACATAATGTAGAGTCAAAACTGAGAGAGAAACAAAAAACTTAAGGCGCTAACGGAAAACATTAAAAATCACCTCTGTCTGGACCATTCCCTGTCTCTGAAGTCTCATGTTTCTTACGACATCTGAAATATCAAACTACAAAAAAAATATTATTAGACTTTTATCACCCTTCAAAATAACAATAGAAGCTTCCTTTTAGACAATATATAAAATAAAATGGTCATACTTACGTCAGCATCTTTACTGATAAGACCCAGCACCACGTCTATACAGATGAGGGTTCCTGAGCGACCAATGCCTGCACTGCAGTGTGTTATTATAGGCCCTGATCGATGAACGTGTCTCATGTAGGAAATAAAAGTGAGCAGCTGTTCAGGTTGTGTGGGTGTTCCATGGTCAGGCCATCCCGTGTAGTTCAGATGAGTTACGTGCTGTATTTCATTCGTCTGACAAAGGAACATCAGTTAAGTGGTTAATGTAATGTAAGTGTATAAAAGTTTTAATTATTTAAAGAGAAAATGAGAAATCTACATAAATCTACCTGGACATCTTTGACCTCGATGAGTCGGATGACAAAATTGTCCAAATATTGGTCTTTGATCAGTGTGAGCTGTAGCCTGTCGTCCACCATCTCTGCTGTCCTTGGTGTGTCCGGCCAGTACCGCTGACATTTCACTTTGCCCCCCTCAATTTCCTGGGTCATCATGGCGATCACATTAGACTTCTGCTCCCAAACCATTTGCCAAAAGTCACCCAGTGTGGTGGGTAAGGGTCCCTGACAAGCGATGTACATGAAGTTCTCATCCTTCACTGGCATGTTGATGAAGTTGGCGTTGATGTAGCCCCCATCTTTCCCCAGTACAACGCGAGTTGTGTCAACTAGAAAGAGGTTTGAAAGTTATATTTCAGTGTATATGTCCAACTTCGGATTTTGTGACATTTACTTAAAACCCTTCAAGCTGTGATTTAAATATTGACCAACACGTGAATTTTCTTACATGGAACGATATTCTTGTATCGATTCTTTTTCTTGTTCTCCTTGGTCTGACCTATTAAACAGTCATCCAGCGGCTGGAGATTCTGAAGATTCTTTCAAGGAAGAAAACAGATGGTCAGTAAAAATCAGTGAGTTACAATGTATTAACAAGCATCGTACTGCACACTAGATTCTTACTTCAAACTCCTGCAGTGGGACTTTCTGCTCCAGAAGCCCCCTCATCATCCGGACCACTCCGTTCAGCTTTGTTCCTGTAAACTGGCCATCGGGGACCACTTTGACGAGGGGCAAAGAAGTCAGCTCATCCTCTGTGATGATTGGCCCGTCTGGGGGAACAATAAATGAAGAGACACAGAAGCAACATTGCTTAGGCAAATATTTAGGCATGCCATTTGCAGTCAGAATAGATTAACTGGTTTGTATATTCACCTTAATAATTTTCATGACCGTTTATTTAGACCGTCAATAAAAAATTAAATGTTGAAATCTGGATCCCCTGCCCACTTCATCTGGACAATTGACTTTCATGTAATTTCTAAGTTTCACCCCCAAAGTCAGACTTACCATCTCTTGATTTGGAGTTCATGTTTTCAATAGGCAGCTCATCACTTCCCCATGTGATTTCATCTTCCTCTGGCTGTCCAGAGGTCATTTGCAGATAGCTGTCATTTAGAAAATGAACGAAATATTATGTATGTAACATAATCCTAAATGTGACAACTGTACATCCAAAAAGTAAAATCCTACTTTTCATTCCGTGGGTCGTCAACACTGTCCTCTTGCCATTCCACTTTCCGGGAACTCTAATTATTTAAAAGTCATAAACAAAATAATAAAAATCTGATTTAACCAGCATATAGTTTCGGAAAGTGTGATGGGTTTTATTTATACCTCAGGTGAGTCTTCTGGCAAAGAAGAGCCATCACAGTCTGTGTCCTCAGAAAACTCTGCACTCTGCTCCATCTCCCTTCTCTGCTCTAGTGGATCATCTTCATAGTCTGTGAAACATGGAGATTTAGTCTACTTCTCAAAGTTTACACTTTGATTATTTCCACTAATATGATTAAAAATTAAACAATATTGATTTACAGTACGTTTTCTTGTACTGTTATATTCTACCTATTGGTGGTATGGGAAGGAAGCTACCAGATTTCAGTTTAGTTTTCACTCCACTGTCCTCACTCACATCTGAAAGCGACATGAAAGAGAGTGTGTTGTGTGCAGCAATAAATGTTCAGATTATTATAAATTACAAGTCCAATTTCTGAGATTTAGTTGAATATATTTATTATTCTCATAGAACAAAAAAGATATGTATTTTGTGATATAATATAATTCTCACTCTCAGCTCTTATCACTGAAAGTATCCATCTATCCATCTATTCATCATTCATATCAGATGGCAAGCCATCAACCAGACTGATGTGGTGAAAAAGTTACTAATAGCAACAACAACAACAACCATAAAAACAATAATAATAATAATCAGTGAAGTGCTTTTTTTTACCAGTTACAGTGGCTTGCGAAAGTATCCGGCCCCCTTGAACTTTTTCACATTTTGTCACATTACAGCCACAAACATGAATCA
>JAUYWH010000004.1:6004003-6070440 GCA_034779795.1 Ctenopoma multispine
TTACGCACACCCCACTTTTCAGTTATTCATTTGTAAAAAATATTTGGAATCATGTATGACTTTCGTTCCACTTCTCATGTGTACACCACTTTGTATTGGTCTTTCACGTGGAATTCCAATGGAATTGATTCATGTTTGTGGCTGTTATGTGACAAAATGTGAAAAAGTTCAAGGGGGCCGGATACTTTCGCAAGGTACTGTAAATGATTTCAAGTATTAGTTCATAATGCAACATCTGAGGAGGTTTGCAAGGCCAACAAACAAAGATGGTGCTCTCATTTCCAACATGCCAAGGAGGATTTGTAATCTAATGTTGTAATGGGGACCGTTTCTTACCCAGCGGTTCTTGCTTTCCCTTGAAATAAATGTCAGGAAGCAAGTGGGCTTCAATAGGTGGCTTGGGAGCCTCCAGGACCCTCCCTACCACTAAGTCAACCAAGCGAGGGGCAGCACGCACAAGATTTACGACCTCAGTGTGGCCCATATTGCTCACATCTGTGTTGTTCACCTGTGAATGGAAAATTGTGGATTTAAAGGTATAAACATGTATTTGCTTTTATTGTCAAGAGTTGTATGATAACACTCATGTCTGAACAATACACATGGAGGCAGCGATTAGTGAAGACTGAAAGTAGATTGAATGCACCAGCAACATATAGACTGAGACATATAAGTGAGAGTATGAGTGATGAATTCGTACCATAATCATTCTGTCCCCAGGCCTGAGTCTTCCATCTCCTTTGGCTGGATTCTGGACAATGTCATGGATGTAACAGCCATGATCATTACCTTTGGTGAGGGTGAAGCCCAGACTGCCTTTTTCTGATTTCTTCAAGGAGACCTTGAGCTCTACTTCCTAACAACAGAGAAGAATCTCAGTTACAGAAATTTAAATTAGTCCACATTTTGGTGTAAACCCTTTGAGGAAACATTTACATCAGTCATTTTCTAACTCAGTCCTTACTGGAACAAATTCCTCTATGTCCTGTCCATTGCCAGATACAGTGAGGTTTAAAGGCAGAGGCAGGGGAGGAGGCAGAGGATCTGGGCTTGGTGCAGTGGGTGAGGACACCATAGGCAGGGGGGATGATTCCAGATCAGCTGTCACAGGAGATGAAGGATGTCTGTCAAAACAACCACAAATACAAAGTTACACAAGATATCAGTAAATAAATTGCTGGCAAAACCATTATTTGAATATTAAATCAGTCACCTGTTGCTGAGGTCTGATCTCGTCATTGAGAGGTTTGGGGAGTAGAAGGCTGAGTTCATACTGTCGTTCAGCTGATCAGTGCTGTTGTAGCGTCCTAGGTTACTGCTGGGAGTCTGGTAGACACTCCGCTCCCAAGTTTGCCTGCTCTGCTCCAGAGAACTTGGGCTGAAGGCTTCTTCCACCTCCTCATCACCATCCGTACTGTCACTGTAGCTGTTGTGTCGGCCAGGGGTTTTGAGAAGCAGCCTCTCCAGGGCCTCTTCCACAGGTCCCTGACTCTTCTTACCTTGTGTGCTTGGAGGTGAGGTTGTCCTGCCTATGCTCAGGCTGGACTCCGCTAGGGTCACTGGCTCCTTTCGGGGTGACGACATGGGTGTCTAGGGAGACATACATTTAGTTAAACTTTGTTTTCAACAACTGATGATACTCTCAGAAGTGAGAGACAAAGTATTATTGAATGACTCACCAAAACTGAAGTGTCCATCTCAGGAAGAACACCGTGTTCTGGTCTACAGAGGAGCAAATTGACTTCCTGTCCTGTTCCTCGCAAGGCTGAAATCACCTCCTACACGAACACAAAGTAAGAGGCGCACAAACCATCACAAATAGATTATATCAAACAACATGATTTATACTGATATTTGGCCATAAAGCAGCAGTGAGAGATATGTTACGTACATGTTGTGAGAGCCCTTTGAGGGATGTTTGATTGACCCGCAGGATGACGTCACCCACTTTAATGCGCCCACTCTCTGCAGCCGGCTGGCCAGGAAACAGCTTTTTAACCCGCACCATGCTGGAGCCAGAGGGTTCATCAGGAATGTTCTCCTCACGACTGAAACTGAAGCCCAGTCCTGATGTGTTCTTTAGCAGACAAACATTGAACACATTATCTGTGGAAACAAACATACTGTACATTAGAAACTCAGATTGGCAGCAGGTGAGGTGTGGATGTGCTTTCCTTGTGAGAAATATTTGAACTCTGAAATAGGAGGGTATAGACAGTAGATAGACTCGCAAATGATAAGGACTATATTATAAGGTTAAATTTACTATTAAATATTCTACATTCATATATAACTATTCACAGTTGATGCTCCACTTCGCTCCTTTTTCTATTGTGCATTTAATCACTTGTGATGTTTCAGTAAAAAAAAGAATTTCTCATTGTGGAATAAACAACATCCTGATGACATTATGAAAAATAAAATATTAATGTAAATAACTGGCCGTGCAGGTTGTAAACAATCTATAGCTAGAGTTTATTTTATTTTCTATCAAATCAAGTTATCAACAGCAGTGTACTTCAGCAAATGATCATAATGTAACAGTGACTTATTAATATGGCCTAAATCATTTTTACCAGGTTTACCTGCATTACTATCCTTGTTACCATTTACACAGACCTAGATGGACATTTAATTAAGCCAAAATAAAAACAGAGTCACAGCCTAATGAAAAGCTTACTTGACAGAGTAGGATAAATGAGTAACCTTTACATTTTGGTGTTTGCGACTCACTAACGGTACACCATGCTGTTTACCTTCTGTGACAAAGCTGTACTCTGGCTTGTCTTTGACCTCATGCGGCTGCTCTTTGCTCTTGGTCTGGTCTTGGTTGTTGGCGGCAGATGGTGGAGTACACTGCGGTGTGAGGGGAGCATGGACGCTTTCTGTAGGAGGTTGACCCCTTTCCAACAACAAGTGCACAGTCTGAAGCGCACAGGAAATTATTTAGTGTTAGTGGCCAGCTGGAGGCAACTAAACAGCTTGTCAGCAGGATGCTCATGGTAAATGTCATCCCTCACCTGGCCAGTGTCTCTGAGAGCCTCAACGGCTTGTTGATGAGTGGCTCCCTCCAGGCTTTTCCCATTGACAGCCACCACACGATCACCTAAGCACACAAACACCCGCAGAGTGGTTAAGACACAAAGAGTAAAAGATGAACACAAGTTTCATCTCACTCTAATATTAGTATAATTCAGTCTTATGTAACAACAACAGCAGTGTTTAAACTCTTCCTGTACCTTTCTGTATCCTTCCATCAAGCTCAGCTGCTCCTTTTGGTATGACGGCTTTGACATATATTCCTCCATGTCGGACAGTTGTGTTGACTCCCCCCTAAAGGAATTAACATAAATCTTAGTCTAAATAACAGTAACAGTTAATCAAATATTTTGTACGGGAGTTGATGGGATGTGTGGAGGGTTTTTTAATTTGCAAAATGATAACTGCTTTGTCTTTAATAAAGGTGCAGGAGTTGTACAATTTTTCATTATGTCAACTATTATAAAGACGAGATCAAACAAATTCTAGAAGAGAAGCATTTGAAAGCCTTAGGTTAATATTGTAGTTTTGTGTTGCATATATGTGAGTAGGTTTGTGAACCTTACCATAGATCAGGGTGCAGTTAATGTTTATGTGAACAGCACCCAATAACTAGCTCAGGTTTAGGTTGGTGTCATCAGCTGCTCCATTACTCAAAACAGCAACAGCAAACTCAATTTAAAAAGTGCATTTACAGTAATAGTTTTTCTACTCTTTGTCTCAAACTAGTTTTTAGTAAACCTGTGAAACATGAAGCTAATTTTTCCATTGTTGTGTCCTGATAATATCCTTATATTTAATTAGTGCTTTGGTTGAATTGTTAAATGCTGCCTAATGTCACAGTTAAACAAAGCATTTATCATTCCACAACTGTAATATAGTTGTAAAAATCCTCCAGTGTGATGTTATTGAATACAGTTACCAACGGGGTTAAACCTAATGATCAGAGACAACATGAATTTCTATTCAATGTCCATTTAGTTATGCCAATGGGTTTATTGTTAAGGTGAATTATTAATTCAGTGTTTGTATACTAATGCAACACACCTCTTAACCACTTTCACTCTGACCACAAATAGTTAACAGTAAGCCTGGTCTGCAGACACACAGTCAAATAATATGTTATTGAGTGATACTGTGTCAAAGGTATAAACGAACCCATGCTAATCAATAAGCTTTTGAAAAAGTGTTAGTGACTCTCCAGAAAATCACACTAGAGTTAGAGGCAAACATGAAGGGCAGCCAAAACAAAGCTCTCTTATTAGTCCCATTTAAACTGTGGTCCGTACTCTGATGTTCTAAAGAGTACTTTAGTGACTTTATTATTTCCTTAAAATCCTTATTGATTAAAAACAAGGTTAGCATGCAAAACAGTTAGGGCTTCAAGAAATGCCAAAGAAAAAAAAAAAAACAGGATTAAGAAAGCGAACGAGCAACATTTAAACACACACAAGAGTGACAAGATGATGATGGGGAAAAGGGGCAAAACAAAGAGAGGGTGAAAACCTTGCCGAACAGTACCGTGACACTTATGCCCAGGCTGCTGTCTTTTTTGGACAGCTCAACGTCAAATAGTTCTCCTGGACGGAGACTACTGACCCCTGAGGCATTACCATTTAAATTTTCCATGATGTTTTCCTGCAAACAGAGAACAGGGCATTAAGTATAACAAGCTGGAACATGCAGAAAGAAAAAGGGATTAAGCAAGAGGTGGGAAGCTGAATTAGGTAATGCTGAGAAGAAACGAGCAGATAATACATTAAAAGAATTACATGCAGTTTAAAGATCACAAACTGCCTTTCATTGACAATGTAAATGCAATGGTAGGCAAAGGTTATATACAACAGGCAAGTTAGTTGTACCAAGCATCTGACAAGTAAAATGCAATGCTTGTTAAAATAAGAAATGTTCATATCCTGTTATATTCTACTTGGTCCACTGGAAAAAAAACAAAACAAAACAAACGCTTTCGTTTCACAGACCTATGAGTAATACTATGTAGGACAATGTATAAAAGCAAATGGTCAATTTACACCAATGAATTCATGAACACAAAGGTCGCACCTTTTTGACCTTGAGTTTTTCTTGACTACTGGAATAAGTCTCCTCATCCATGTCTGAATCCCCCCAGTCAGAATGCTCAGAAACTTTGGGAGCTTCTGACACTTTTTGAGCTTTTCTAGTTTTGGGAGGCAGAGCTGGTGGCGTAGGTTCCAAACCAACATTAGGTTCTGGTCTATGAAGCTGGGGGATGGATGCAGCTGGGGCACCAGCTGTAGCTCTTTCCAGGCACTGCTGAACTCCATTAGCAGGGGGTTTGCTGGCTCTAACTACATTACTAGTCCTGGAGTCCTGAGAGCTGACACTGGTGTTCTGGTGGGTGGGAGAGGAGGCAGATGACGGTGGCCCAGCACTTTGGGGAGGAGGGCTGGGGCTTCCTGTCCCTGCATGCTCCTCTGACGATGTATCAACGTCTTGTTCTCGTATCTGGGTAGAGTTAAATGACTTCGGTGAAGGCTTGGCCTGGTAGGGAACATAACCTGAAGAAGATTCTGTCAAAAGAAGATATAAGAATAGTGGTATCAGTCTTGTATAGAAATAAGAGATACATAAAATATCTTCACTCATAATCCCGCTCTTGCCTCTGTAGAGCCTCTCTTTGGGCTGTGACACCACCAGAATGACATCATCAGGAGTATTTTGAAGCATATCAATAGCGGTGGCATGAGAGATTCCATCCAGGTTTACATCGTTAACAGAGATTAGCCGGTCGCCTGCCATCAACATTAGAACTATTACACACAGCCAGGTGTGGCACCAAACATCATCGTATCCAGGAGAAAGTGGGTAGAAAAAAATAACAAAAACAACAGGAGCCTACCAGGTTTGAGACAGCCGTTGACATCAGCTGGACCACCAGGAGTGATGGAGCTAATGATAGTACCGAGATCTGTACGACCGGAGTTCTCTCCTCTGACAACTTGGAACCCTGAAGAACAGAAGCAGGGGTAAACAAAAAAAAACTATATACACACAGTCAAACACAAAACATCTGTGAAACACAAAGGCCTTACATGTATGCTATACTTTTTATCAACTCTGACAGCTGAGATGTGGCAGCAGCAACAGCATGAAATTGAGTTGTTATTTTAGGAAACAGCTCTTACCCAGGCCATATTTCACATCTTTCTTTAGGGTTACAGTTGTGATTTCTCTCTCTGGAGATGGTAAAGCATTGAGCTTTTTCTTCAAGGAATCTGATTGGCACAAATGTAAAGGACATTTGTTATTATACTGGGGTATACTGTGAAGAAATTAGTATTAGCTCTGACATAGTTTAATGACAGTAATTTAATTTCATATGGGATATTAAGCAACCCAGTTAGCCACACCGTGTGGGTGGTAGACCCCTACTGTAGCACTGTTACTTAAAAATAAAGGGAAGGTCATGAGTTCATAGCTAAGTGTAAAGCTATTAAATGGTGGGACCAGGATAATTCTGCATTATATAATTGCGATTAAGATCACAGACTGTTTGGTTTGCATATCCGTACTAGGCTGTACCACCATCAACACACATGGTTCAACAGACTGACAAGGATGATTAAGTTATGAATTTAGTTATTGTGAGAGTAATAGGATATTTCCTGCATCTTGACATTATACTGTATATAAATCATGGACACCTAGTGTCTATGTGTGTGGGTAAATGTCAGTACTTACCAGTAACAGAGGCTGGGGTTGAAGGCAGGCCAGAGGAGCTGTGCATACTGACTCCTGAAACACAACAAGAGGTCAGCAAGGCCAAGGTTTGGCTTTGAGACCTATATATGTGAACAATAGCATATTATGTACAGCAGCCACAGGGAAGGTTATCACTATGTTTACCTACATCAGCGTGGCCGAATCTCATACAGTTGACCATAATTACTCGCTTTGCTACTGTTGAAAAAGCAGCTAACTCTGATACATTAAAAGGCTTAATAAAGTTTGCTGAAGTCTAACTTTATCTCACTGCAAAGAGCTACGAGAACAGATTTTTAAATATGACAAGTTACCCAGATTTATTTGAGCACAGATTTACATTTTTAAGAAGAGAACTTTACACCACCAATGCTATCCTTCACTAGTGAACAGCATTATTCTACACAGGTCACGACCTTACCTACTACATATGCTTGGCCAGTATCTTCTATAGAAGATGTGTCTGATTCTTTTTTGGACTGGTTAAGGCTCCATGCTGGGCTGCTGTGGAACACTGTGCCAAATGATCTGAGAAAATAAACGTAAAAGTAAGTGAAGATGATGTATCCTGGTGAGGAAAGGAAAGGGGGAACAAGAGACTGAACACTGCTACACTAAACACTTCCTTTCATTCAGTTTGTATTTTAAACCTTTAAACCTATTAGATTTTTATGCCAACAGAATCCTACTCAGTTAGACAGGACATCTGTAAAGCTGACACGAGAGGGAGCAAATGGCACAAAAACATGTTTGTTGGCAATTAAATTGAGAACACACTGGCGTGGCACAATCGCAAAACACAGACACATAGGCGCATGTGCACCCCCACACACAGACCCCCAGAGAGTTAATTAGAGGCTGGAGGTAGAGTTCTCTGTGTGGAGTAGTGTCTCTGTAGTGTCAGACAGAGCTAGAGTCCCAGTAACAAGTCCTCACATAGAAACCCTACTCTGTCCTGAATGACTAGTGAAAGAAGTAAAAATGCATAAATGTATTCTGCCGTCTTAACAGTTTGACTGATGGGAAAATAATACAATTAAAAATAATTACACAATTACACCTCTGTTGTGATTTTATTTGGAACTAAAATCACTAGTACAAACTAATATATCTAGGAATCAATTAGTTTGCTCTCAACTTTTCATTTCTTTCAACTCACTTGTCCTGTTGTTGTGACAGGGAGTCTGTGTCTGAGCTGGCTCGCTGGTGTTGCTGGAAGTGGGCGGCCACTTGGTTGGTTTGTGACTGGCCTCGATATGCCTCTGCCAGTCGGTGCTCTGCAGACTCTGGCATCTGTGTGAGGTTGTGGTGGGAGCGGCTCATTACCCTAGGATTGGAAAGGACTGTAGAGGCTGCTGGATTGAAACCTGGAAAGTGAAGCTCATCTTGGACTATTATTGGGCCAGATGGTGCCCTGTTTAGTGCTGCCTCCGAGTAGGAGATCCTTTTCAAGTGGTCCGGGTTGGAGCGTGTGGATAAGCTGGGGGCCAGGCTCAAAGGTCTCTCCATGGTGTCCCCACTCCGAGGTTCAAGGGGATACTGCAAACTGCTCAAGGGGCTGTTCTCTTAACACCAGAAATAAAATGCCAAAGCAAAAATTACTTGATTGCTAATAATAAGGATATTTGTTTATTGACATATCAAATGTATAAAAGACTAATGACAAAAGTAAAGCAGGGAAATTCCAACAGTTCTTGATCTGCGTCGTTAGCAGTCCTCGGCAGTCTGAAGTAATTAGTGTCTAGACAGAAAAGCAGGTATTCTCCTCTGCACTTCCAAGTAAACCTTAATTTTGTGGTGATTTCTATCTTAATAATCATCGTTAATGGTCTGACCAGTCTTCTTGGCAGCCAACAACTTATAAACCTACTCATGACTTGATGTTAATAATCTGGTGGGACAGGCTGTGACCACATAGTTCTTCTGTTCTGCTGAGAAGAACAGATATTCTGACCTGTCTGAGCCTGAGGTCATATTATGATTTACTGCTGCTCCCGTGTCTCCTACCTAGGTCCTGGAGCTCCTGGTTGTTTTGACGCGCCTTCATCTGCAAGTGGAACTTGTGCTGATCGGAGCAGAGCTGTAGCAGATACTGACATGTCTTGCTGTCTGCCTGAAACACATGCTTAATCCCATCCGACGTGTTCTGCAGGCAAATCTTCTTTTTCTTCAGGGTGACAAGACAAAACATTTAAATGAAAGCAATGATCACCTATATTTCTGTTCATTTCTGAAAATAAAGAGATGAGTATGTACCGTAAACGAAATCTTCTTTGTTTCCCTCCAAGGAAACCTTAGCACTGGGGTCCGATTTCCATTAAGAACCTCAAAGATGAGCACCCCCTTGGAATAGACACCGAGCATGATACCAGTCTGGGACCTCTTCTCTGGAAGCACCCGATGGAAATGAACTCCGTACTCTGTCAGCCTCTGGCACACCTTTAAAATAACCAATACAGGGAGTCTTAAATTTTCAAAAACCCACAGTACTGAGATCGAGGGAATGGATGTGAATGTGTTTTGAGATGGATTAAAACAGAAAAACTTTTATGTGGAAAGGAGGTTTCACTGGGTTAGTGATCCAGTGACACACAAAAGATTTGATTTTGTTTGGTAGTGTGACGCAAATAGAGCTTTGTTAGTAGACGATACACTTCAGAACAGAACTGTAAAAAAAAATAGAAACAATGAAATACAGTAGAAGGTCACAACCTAATTTGTTTTTAGGAATCTTTAGTCTGCTTTAAAGTATCACGTCTTCTGCCACAAACAGCTTCCATTATGTGCCCTTGAAACATTTATCACGTTCGCCGTACAATAAACAGTTTAGCTACAAGACAAATACCAAGTTTTGTAATAACTGAAACCATTTTAGTATGTGTTACACCTGTCTAAAACCATGCTTCTTGTAAACTCTGGTCTTGCTGACCTTGAGGAACTCAAACTCTGTGTCTGATTCAGATGCTCCATAGTAGTTACTGTGAAGTTTTGGCAGCTCCTCTTTGATGGTGGTCTGGTCGATCTTATCCATAACAGACACTGGCAGGTAGTGCTCCAGTCTGAAATAGGTCTTCCCATGAAGCTGTCAAACAGAGAAATGATACAAAGCATTTCAAGTCCTTCTGAATTATATAACAATACAAGGTAATGTTTTGGCTTGTTCAAACATAATTCATGGCTCTTTTAAACATGAATTTTAAGTAAAAATCTATTCTAGAGAATCAATACCTCAGGTTGGTAGTCACCGAATTCTGCTTGCAGTGCCAGTGAAGCCAGCAGCATGGCATTTTCTGTGTCACAGCGCATCCTCTCTTCCAATATATCTTTCCTCAGCTGTAGGTAGTACTGATGCTTGGTCATAGCATGCCTGTTATTTGCAGAAAACACACTTAAACCTGACACACTAACTCCTGGATGTACTGTGAAGGCTGAAGATTTTCAGCCAATGTCCAAAATCCAAACTTACTGTATAAGGTTAACATCATCGAGGAAGAATTTGATGCGCAAGAATAGGTTAAAAGGCACATCAGATTTCTTTTTCCTTGAATCCTCCCTCCATCCCTCTGGAGCCAGTTTGGACAGTTTGGCATCAGGATCAACGAAGAAAAATTCATTTTCTGTGATTTGTAAGGAGGAGAAGAGAGGAGAGGAGGTGGGGTTAGAAAAAAAACGACAACCCTGCTTTCTTGCATAAGACAATATTCCAGGAATCCAGTTTTCCAAGTTTTTAAAAACCAATATCTATTAGAGAAGAAACTATTAGAAACTATGTATACTAAGATAACCTAATCTGTGGTGGAAAGCAACTAAGTACATTTACTGCACTTAAATACAGTTTTATACAGATACTTCTACTTTGCCTAAGTATTTTCATTTTCTGCTACTGCATTCTTTACTACAAGTCAGTGGAAAAATCTTTTACTCCACTACATTTATTAAGTAACAGTAGATACTAGTTAGTTTTTGGAATTTGATTACAATATCATCAAATGACATTACAAATTTAGCAGTACATAAAGTTATTCACATCTTTCTGGTATTTTAAAAACATGTGGCTATTTTTAAAATACCAGCTGCAACATTGAACTGATGAACACAATATTGCAACAATCATTACACAGGTTCAACTCACAATACCTTTGAGGTATGCTAGGCCAAAGAGATGGTGCTCGACAAGTCCAATGTGGGCAACGACCATATCAAAAACATCTTTACACACTGCCTTGGTGTCACAGCTGAGCTCCAGCTTCTGGCCATTCAGCAGCACGACACCTACCTTCCTCTGCACTTCCTCCACCTTTCCACGTTTCTTGTAGGCAGAAAGGTAAAAAAGAGGAGTATAATGACTTATAATTATAAAATGAAGCAGTTTCTATCACACCCATGGTTCAAAAGTGGCATAAATTTACATACTCACCATTATTGAAGAGGGAACAGATAAGGCAACACAGGGTTCACTGGCCATCTTCACAAATTCAGGCCCATGGAAGTTCTGCCATTTGAACAAAGATAAAAAAAATTGTCATAGAGAGAATCTTTACCAAAATGCTTCAGGATCAATTTAACCTGGGTCTTCATTTTGCAATTATAGCAAAAGAGAGTTCTGTACTTATGTATGATCATCTCTGAAAAACATTTATAACACTCATTCTGTGTGTTCACAACTGTTTTAATAACTGCTGTGATCATATGGGCTCAGTGACGACAGCTCATGTGAAGTTTGGATTTTTGGCTTTCCACACACACTTCCTCATTGGTTTCTACTGTAAACACATCACAGCAGAAGTGGAAGAGTAGGATACTTTTGCTTCAGTTCAAAGAATTCTGTTTTACCTGCATATTAATTCAGAATTTAAACACACTGCAGCAAACATGCCTCACCCTTGCAATAAGTTTAATTAACCTAATAGGGATAGATGTACATAATCTGAGGTTCTTTACTAATGTTAACCAATGTGTTGCTATGTTTTCACAATTTGTGATAGTTAGTGGCATAAATCAGTCTGTACCCCCCCCAAAAATCCCACGATTCACAAGCCCACGTACTTGTAATTACCACATGGACGTTAACATAAATTATGTTTTGCAGTCAGCAGTTTGCATTTACAGAACATCGAATGAACACTGCATCATCAACATAGCTGCCAATGAGCTCATGTGAATTAAAATTGCACATCCATCATCAAATATTGCAATATAAACAAGCTTCAAGCAATAGACAGACAGTGGATGTAGGGAATTCCCACTGCAGTGTGTGCGCATGTGTGCGTGCGTGTGTATGTGTTGACATAATACATTTCACTCATTGTCTGGAATTAGCTGTATCCTGTGTGTTTTTACGTGGTCTACAGCTCCATAGGAATGCTGTTTTTTATTTAAATAAAATGAATGTACATAAAGGAAAATAAGGCCCAAATAAAATCCTTAAAGCTTTGAACGTCCTAGACATGTCTGTTAAGTCATGAAGTGCACAAACTTTGGGTTTGCGGAGTGGTACAGAAGAAGTGTAGAGGGGGTCTCGAAGGTCCAGCACAGATGTGTGAGAGGGAGCAAGGGGGTCGTCTGTGGAATAGAGGTTAGCCCTGGACAGCCTGCTGGCCAGGTGTGCCTGAAGCCGATGGACCTCGTCTTCCTGCTTCTGGAGGAGCAGCTCTGCTCCAACCAGACCTTCATCAGCCCCCACGTACTGCCTACAGCAAGAAGAGAAGAAAATGGTGAGGGTCAGAAGAGCCTGAGATTATCAGCAAAGCGACCAGAAATAACTGTGATGTGGTGTCCTGTGGTGTAATAAGTAGCAAAAAAAGGGCGATATGTTTGAAGTACAAGACGATATGTCGATCAAAATGTGTTTACACACATTACAAATAAAGTACACTAAATGCTAGTTAACTGTTTCCCTCTGGCAAGAGGGCTCTGTGCTGTGGGACATGGGTTTTCTGTGAGCAAGCATAGCAACAGCAGGGAGTTCAGTCCTGTAATGCCAGAGATTAGAGAGACAGAGATTGCTGAATGTGGATGTCACATTAGATGACCTCACTGGTGAAGCATGGGACTGACCCTGCTGTGCGACACCATTTCTGTGTGGCCCAGACCAGATTCACTGGTGGCTTCCTTGCTCTGTGGAGTAAGGGGGAGCAATTGAGCAATCACATACACTCAACATAGATACACTCCTGTGGAGCAAAGCAGGTGGTAAAATGAATCGAATAAAATTATTAAGCCAGATTGTCAAAACAATTACATCACTTTTACAAATACCACATCAATGTAGCCAGAAGCAAACACCTGGTAAAGTCTCATCCTCCCATATTCCTGATCCATTTCCATTTCTTCAAAAAATGGTCTTAGTTCAAGTGAAGTGTTTCAACACTATAAAATTTCAAGGTGAAAAATAAATCTGACTCAGGAAATGAGTTAACACTGAGCTGGTTAGGGGTGTCAGGATTTGCTGAAATCTGTAACATCCATTAAGCAACAGATTTCTATACGGATCAACTAATTTGTAGTTGGCTGTTTAGAGGAGAAACAACACTGATACTTAGCTAAATAGTCACATGTATGCATCTGTGTGTGTTACCTGTGTCTGTTGTGATTTGTAAGCGACAGAGCATCATGTTCAGATGAAAGTGCCAGCTGGGAGCTGTACCTCCTCACCTCACTTGGTTTCTTAGCTGCAACGAGAAACACAAGTATAAGTTTCGCACACAAACAGAATTGAGTAAATTTTGTTTTCCCACATGTACCCAAACACACCCTTCCAGATACACACTGTACATGCATGAACATGTGTTGACGGAGGTGGAGCAGGTACAGAATTAAAAAAAAAAAATCAGGTATTTGTACTAGAAACGGAATCTCTGGTGTTCTGTGTTGAAACTGCACATAAAACATCACCACTGCATTACATTAACAGTATGTGTCAGACATGCACTCAGCCAAACATTGCCTCATCTAGTACACCAAGTCCTTTTCCATGTCTTATAAGTTAGGAAAAGTTAGGAACTTACTGCAGATTTCAGTTATAACACTTTCAGCCTTTTCTCCTGGAACATGTTTAATATATTTCAACCATTTTCAAACAGAGCTGGCACTTTTTCCACTAGTATGTAAACTCTTCACAGCTGTCTGAGCTCAGTGTCAAACTTTCATAGAACAGCGCAACACGTGAAGATGGAATAAGGTTGTTAGGTCAGCTTGAATAAATTTGTTTTTGTGGTGTTAAGTCTGTTTCCTACTGCACTGACAATTTTAAATACATTCATATTAATTAGTTACAGTGTGTGATCATCATAAAAGATCAGAATAAAATGTAATTATTTGTTCAAAAGTTTTGAGGATAATCAAGAAAGTGTCTTTCGCTTTGGAACTCTCCCATGAACGCCATTTTTGCTCAGTCTCTTTCTTATTGCTGAATCATGAGCACTGACCTTAACTGAGACAAGTGAGGCCTGCAGTTCTTTAGATGTTGTTTTGGGTTCTTTTATGACCTTCTGAACGAGTTGTCGTTGTGCTCTTAGAGTAATTTAGGCAGACCGGCCACTCCTGAGAAGGTTCACCGCTGTTCTAAGTTTTCTCTATTTGTGGATAAAGGCTCTCACCATGGTTCATTGGAGTCCCAAAGCCTTAGAAAGGGTGTATAACCCTTTCCAGACTGATGAATGTCAATTTCTTAGTTTCTCATCTGTTCATGAATTTCTTTAGATTGCTTTAGATTTCTTTGTGTTGCTTATTGAGCAACTTCTAATTAAGTGATTTCTTGATTCAACAGGTCTGGCAGTAATCAGGCCTGGGTGTGGCAAGTGAAATTGAACTCACCTTTCCAAAAAAATCACAGGTGATTCACGATTAAGCAGTGCATTACCTAATGAAATGACTAGAGAGGCTCAATGAAAAAGGTGATGCTAAAAGATTGCTCAGAGGCTTTTTTTTACCTTGTCTGTAGTCTGGATCTGAGGAGGTCACTGATGGGCTTTCACTGGATGAACTGTAATCACTGTGGTACCTCTGGTGGGTGTGGACTGGATCTGAGGGAAGATATCGGCCCATCTTTGAATATGATGTAATAACCATGTAGTAACACAAGTACAATGACATGAGAAAAAGGATCGAATGTAACATACATGCACATTAGGCCACTTAAAACAGGTACATGGACTTGACTGTTTGTTTGAGAGGTATGTTAAGATGAAACTCTTTATTTCTCAGAATCAACAGAGAACTATATAATAACTTGTATCACTTTTGTATAAGACTTGTCCAGGATTTCTGACACAAGCTACAGCTGCAAACACAAGTTACTATTTTCATTGACTTTCCAAAACTTCCTCAAACTACTGGTGTCTCAGGTTTGGCAACCCTAAACCAGTTAAAAGAGACGCACAAAGCAGGTATTAGTCATGCTGTTGGTAAACACTCCAATTTGTAACTACACTGAAAAGCAACTTCAGTTCAAGTGTAATCAGGCATGCCTCCTGTCAGGTTAGACAGTTTTATTGAGCGCCTTATCTTTTGTCCCGATTGACTAGGTGAACCACAGCAAGTGTAGACCGGCTCGCCACAATTATTTACTTTTCTCAAATCAGTGCTTCATAAACTGTGGCAACGTGGGAAAAATAACATAATACTCAAAACTCTCTGAAACTGAATCTAACGTGTCATGTGTTTCTGTACATTGCACACAGAACTTGAAAGTCCTGCTCCTCAGTATCTGCTGCATAGTTTGAATCAATGGCATTCCCCACTCATTGCTCAGGAATTTTGAGTTCAGAAAGGTTTCACAATGTAACAGATTATTCTGTGTAATGATGAACCTCTTACATAAACATCAGAAGCAAAACACATTAAGGCCCAGCAACAATTACAAAGGTACTGAGAAGGAGGAGGACTGGTCAATGGTCACCCAAAATAGTTTCCTGTGTTCTACTGGTTAATGACTCATGAGTTCTGTTCACATGGTGTCATCGGAGTAAGAAGGTCCTAAGAGGAGCAGTCTCTTGTACATAATAATTCACAGCAATTTACCAACACAGCTTCAGTCGTGCAGGTAATACTTGTGAAATTGCACAATCACATGTGACACACTGGTTGCTACACTGCTATCTGCATAGTTCTGAGGAAGTCGGAGACCGAGTATTTCTGTCACAAGAACGGCCCCCACCTGTCACAATGACTTGAATCAAAAACTGTCCTGTCTGATTAGAGCTTGGACGGAGAAGGTAACAGAAACGGGGCACAAACAATAGAAGAGTGCATCTACTGTAAGAAGTTGTTATGAATGACTTATATAACCTCAAAACACCCACTGCACCTCAAAGCAGAGGATTAACGAAGAGGGTCACTGCTAATTAGCGAGATTAAAAGTGAGATCTGGCTGATAATGTGAATGTTTCTCTATGTGAACGAGAGACAAGAAGAGTTAGACAGAAAGTGACACAGGTAAAGATGTAGTGCATAGCTCCTGCTCCTCTCCACTAACTGTTGCTCATTATATCACAGATGTAGACAAAGGAATAAAAGAATAGAGTTGATTGCTCTCCCAACGTAAGAGAGTACAATCGATAAGTAACAAGCATGCAACAAGTACACAAGTACATGTACAAAACACAACGAAAAAAGATGGAGCAGGAATTTGCTCATGGTCTGGTTGTTTTTCTAGTCATTAAACACTCTAAGTGAAGCTTAACGAGTAGAAAGGACAGGGGCTCACTCATAGCTTCAAATGACTTCCCCTTCAGTTCTATCATGTCTTTTTTCTCATGACTGAAGTCACAGACAGTTGCAGAAAAAACATTCTGTGCATTTTTTGACTGTAAGAGTATCGAGGGAACAATTAACGCAACCTGGATTGACTCTTGTTCCTCCGTTTACCTTATCTTCTCATTTCCTCTCCCACGCCCCTGTTTTTTTTCTCCCCCTCCTTTGTTCCTCACAACTCACACTTCACGCATTAGCCTTCTGCGAGCACAAACACCTTCAATGAGCTATGTCTATGGATATAATGTACTGTCATTACCCAATTCAGATACACTAGACAATAGATATATTGAATAATGTGATCTTTTATAGTTATTGTTTTAGACAGTATGTATAATGTAAAGATGATTCGGAACCATACATAAGCCTAAGAGGCTAAAGCTTTTTTTTTAAAAACCCTGAAATGCTCCGTTTCCTTTGGTGTCAAAAAAACAAACTGTAATATAACTATGAAAATGTGGGGGTTGTACTTTTGCAAACACTTCCACCTCCAATGTAATGTATCGTCTCAGCCCAGGGACAAATGACCTGTTGCCAAGTAGCCGGAAAAGTCAAATAATGTTAGGAATTCCCTCATCCGCTATGCATGACTCCAATTATAGCCTTTAGGGGTCTTCAAGGGAAGTTTACACTGATTGAAGCACCTTGGCACCAAAAAGAAAAGGGAGGAGATTGTGGGTAAGACAAAGGGGACAAGGTATAAACATGCCCATGCACACGCAGGCATGCACACACAGTGCTGAGTTACGTTCACGCAATACATTTTCCTTCAAGTCAACATACTTTGCACACACACAAAAAAGAAAGAAGCACTTTATAACTGGGTGAAACCTGAGATCATTGATCACTGCTGCGCCATCACTTTCCTGCAGAAAAGAACAGAAAAAGGTAAGAGAGAAAGAAAGAAAAGGAGGTCTCTGCCAAGTAACACACCCACAAGGCTCCACAAATGGTGTATGTATTATTATGTATTTAATGTATTAAAATAGCTCTGGGATGAAATACAAAAATATTCTGGCTCAGCCTTCATAGTTAAATTCTCTTCGTCAGTTTTGATGGGAGTAAACATTTGTTTGCGTCAGCATGGTGTCAAACAATCGTAAATTAATAATAATTATTATTATTTATAATAATTAGAAAGCTATTGGCACAAAACACACATTAATCCGCTCAATCTTCTCTGTGTGCATTAGTTCCTCTCTCTCTCTATACCATCATATGAAATAAAAAAGCCAAGTCCCACTGACGACTATCAAGAAAATGTAAAGAGGAGGGAAGAAAAAGGAAGGCAGAACTTGTCAGGCATAAAAAGCCACAGCTGACGAAAAAGAATTCTATTGGGCAGTGTCTTGGTCAGCATTAAAATAGCTGCAAGTAAAGCGGAGAGGCCGGACAGAAAGTGGGGAGCATGGAAGAACAGCAAAAGCAGAAAACGGAAGAAGACCGTGGTTTATTATATGAAATTCTTCACCTCTCCTGCTCCTTCACTGTTCCCAGGTGGCCGGCAGACCTATACAGTCACGTGACATGCTGCATAAAACTAGCCTTCCTATGGAGACTTTACTAAGAATTCAGTAAGCTCCAGGGAGAGAAACTTAAAGCTCTTGGGGCTGACTGTTTAGGTGTTAAACAATTGTGTTGTGCGTGCTCGGTCTAAGCTTGTGATTAAACAAAGCCTGTATTTTCTGTCTGTGAATACCGTAGGTGTTTGTATGATTATTAAATATTCTTGTATGTGGGCCTCTATTTGTGTGTTTACAGCTGTGTAAAAACGACAACAACAAGAAAAAAAAAAAAAAAGAGAGTGAGGGACTTTGCTTTATAGCATGTGTGACAGTTAGCAGCAGGCTAGAATTAAACTGGTCTATAATTAGAATCAGCCATTTGGAAACCTCTGTACCAGTGAGTCACACATAATGTCTAAACACTGCTGCCCAGCCACCACCAATGATACTTCATTCAAGCCAGCACCCGGCTCCCATCCCACATGGTCGTTAGAGATGGACACACAACCCGTAACTAGTCTGGATATCTGTCTACTCACGCCATCCCCATCTCTGTCACTTTTTCACCTCTCAGAAAAACCCAACAGTCTTTTCACCCAGTTTACTGTATAGGAGATTCATTTTGCCACTTTTTCATATATCTTAAAGATAAAACTGTAGAATGTTCCATAACTCTATCATAGACTAATGTAGAGAACTTTGTTGGGATTTACCAGAATAGAGCTGTGGTACACCCAACAGATAACAAAGCATGTTAACTAATGTGGCAGCTCACGCAATACGTGTTCTGACAAAGTACCTGCACCACACATTACACAATAAGGATACATGACCAAGCTCTGAGGTGTCACCAAAAAGCCAGTATCATGCAATAATAGGGTGATGAACTGACCTGGAGATTGTTGTATAATCTGTTGCAATGAGGAAAAACAAAAAGCCAAAGATAAAAGATATGAACAAAGCCGTGACAAGAAGAACATGCTGAGTGTGGTTTTTAGAGCACGTGGTGGGTGAAAATAATAATAATTTGTCTCTCACACGCCACTGAAATAGTTGGTCTAATGCAACCAGTGACACATCCTCTAACTTCAAATGAGACTTTTAACAAATCAGTCGTATTAGATGAGTCCCACCCCACACTAAAAGACAGTCAGTGAAGATGATTATTTTGGTAAAGGTGATTTCTTCTATAATGATCAGAAAAGGTCAAAATGGCTATGATTTTCTCCATCTGCTAAAAAGTGAAAATCATCAAGACTGTAATTGGAACAGAACATTATCATATAATGCTTTAATAATGAAGGTTATTGTTTTATCTGCAAAAAAAACCTGAAACATAATGTTAAAAGAAAAGCCAACAGTTTTCCCAAACTGGGTCTGATTACTGTTGCACCGGAGTCTTAAAAGCTTGTGTATTTTCAGCCAGTCTCTCTAATAGTGCTGCTGTCAGTTGTAGAGATGGCTGCATATAAATTGAAAAAAAAAGAAGCTTGAGACATTAATTCTAATCCTCATCATTTGTCTCATTATCTATCACGCCTGTCCAGTTACAGCATGATGTAGGATTAAGATTGTCAGATTGTCAAGTCTGAAACTATAGAACATAAATTTCAAAATGTTCCTCAAATTCAGGCCTTATAAAGATGTAGTGGGAAGTGCTTCAGTGGCTTTCTTACCATCTGACAAGCATTTAGTAGAACGATGACTCAAATCAAAAGTTAAAAACACGTTTATGTGCATCAACAAAAAAAACAAAACAACTGCTCTTCTATTTCTGCACGTTTATGTTAAGAAACAAAGTACACTCACCATCTATTGCTTGCCTTAGCACCTGAAGTTTTCTCTGTTTCTCCCTTATTCTGTCATAGACACCGGGAAGGCCTGAGCCAACAGACAGGGCTGAGTGGTGATGAGGCTTCCTGCTTTTCAGTCCCCCAAACTCAGAGAAGTGAGAATCCCTCTCCCTGGATGCCCGCAAGGGTGATTGGCGCCTGCCTATAGAGTGGGTACTTAAAGCACTACTGCCCCTTCGCGCATCCTCCAGTGCTCCAAAACGAAGAGCCTCTGGGTCAATACAAGCCAAGTCAACAGAAGAAGCCCAACTCTTCCTGGCCTGACTAGGGACCAGGTCTCTACTGTGGAAGGGCAGAGACCTCCGGTCTAGTTCCACAGGTCGGCCTTTTTGCTGGGGGTGCAAAGGGTGTAGATAGGGATAAGACTGCTCCAGGTGGAGTGAGATATGTTTGGGATAGTGTTCATTCTGCGATTCAGAGTTGGGGCGATAGTCAGGCAGGGAATACTGGAGGTCTGCTCCTTCATCCCCCTTCAACAACTCCTGGATAGGCAGGGACCCCATGGAACGACTGAGACCCCGATTAAGAGATGTCTGCTCCTGAGTCCTGGCTCTGTAGCGTTCCAAAACCCTAGGGGCAGCACTCCTCCCTGAGAACAGAAGAGAACCAGTGTTTTATTAAACCACAAGCAGAAGCTCACAAACAAGCTGACACTGTAAATGAAAGATTTAAAACACAAACTAACAAACCATATATTTATGATCCTAGCAATCCTAATACAGAAATATTAAAGAAATACTCACAGTTATTTATGATTAGAAGGCATAATGATTTGAATAAGTAAAATACACTTTATTCCTAAGTGCCTTTTCAGCCTGGTATCTAGGTCTCAACATGTGGATGTCTCTGTAGACTCTGTAGGCTGTGATAGCCACGTTTGGCCTCACTAGGCTGCAGCAGGCCTTTCGTGGTCCCTCTATAGTAATGAATGATAGGGTAGGCATGCAATTCACAAAATCAGATTCCCCAGTCAGTCATTATAAAATATACAGTATATAGTACATTATTAAGTGACAAGCTGGACACTGCTCTAGTCTTGTGCAGCACCACAACTGTATATTTTATCTCTGGCTGCACGTTTTCTTCTGGTGTCAGGTGCCTTATTTAAAGCAAATTAAATTGTATTTTCTTTAATTCTTAAACAACAACAATATTTTGCACAGTTTCAGTTCTGTGCAGCAGCTAATTGTCCCAGTTATTTAAAAACCTTACAGCAGAACATACTGTGCCACAGAAAAACGATTACTTCAACAGCCGTCCAAACCTAAATCACTGTCCATATATTTCAATTTAGCCTTTGCAGACAAGCTATACAGTATATAAACTCTGCCAGTGACAGCTCTTGCTTTAGAGAGAAACAGAAGGCAAACATGTGCATGAACAAGAGCAAAAACAAGAGGAAGAGATGCAGAAATGAGAGAGCGAAGGGAGCCATTAAGTTCGTAAAAATGCTGCATGTGGTGGTTTAATCTAAAAAGCATATGCTTGGTCTTAACAGGGAAACACATCAAAGACAGACAGGCTGTCTTCCAGGAACTCGGGGAAGCACACTAGAACTAGATCGAGCAAGAAATGAAGGGGGAAAAAAACTCAATAGGAGGTCTTATGAAGAAGCCCACAGTGGCCACAAGTTTTTCAGCTGATACTAATGTGGGGCTGCTGTCATATGGATCAGCAATAAAAAAATTACATAAAAAGACACAAATAACACAAATTAGTTCCATTAGCAGCATTTACAACTTGGCAATAGGAAACAAGATTCTAAACACTGAAATATAGAGAGGCAGTGAGCCACTCCTTAACAAGAAAGACACTTAAGAACTGAGTAATACTCTTTGCATGTACTTTCCCTAGGGCTGGCCGCTGCTCAACCAGGGAAACAAAGCACTGATACAAACAGCAGACCAGCAGCTTCACTGGTGACTCCAAAATATGCATCTGTAATCAATGCCATGCCGTGCTTACATAATCCGGATGACAGCCATGTTTGTGCTCTGCTCTCCTTTCCATGGCCTGGAAAAATGCCTGAGTTCTCTCAGAAACCACTGGGAAGATTTGGTCATATTTTCCTGAATTAAATCCGATTTGAGGTTGGAGTGTGATGTTCCGTGTGTACTTTCAGTTCTTACCCACAAACTCAGAAAGTGAGGATGTAAGTGACAACTACTCAAATACGACCAGGGGCAGCATTTACACTGAACTTCTCCTCCTTCTCTAAATGTATATACATATGTAAACTAAACTATTAACATCAGTCAAATGTCCACAGCCTCAGTTTTTAACTAGGAAGGAAGAACAGATAGTATACTGTCTCCAGAGAGACTCCAATAGAGGTAAACAAAAACCATAAACATGACCTGCATTTTAGGATCATCTTACCTGAGGGCAAGCCTTTGCCCCTCAGCCTCTCCCGAATTTCCTTGCTCCGCTCCGGAAGAGACTCTCTATCAGTCAGCAGACCGTCCAGCTGAGAAAGAGAACACGGGAATAGAAGGGTAAAAAACATGAGGAAGCAAGGAGAGAAAGCAAATGCTAGAGGGTCATTCCTTCTGTAAGTCATCCATGCTGAAATAATGTTGTATCAGCATGAACCACATTCCCATTTGTGTAATTCAGCTTCCCTACTGTGTTTTGACAGAGTGGATAATAGTATTTTAACCCTAGTGCTTAGCTAGGATAAAGCTTGAGGTGAAGGCTTTCTGGCAAGTATCTTAAATAAAAATGTGGAAAAATTGGCAGGACTGTTGTATTAACTAAATAAAGTGTGCACCTGGGAAAGGCTGCCCAGCACCAACCGCACAAGCTTTCGGATATAGGAGAAGGGAGGGTCACCACTGGAGTTTCTGATGTGTTTGCTGCAGATGTCCAGCACCGTGCGCAGTGACATTCGACTTAATGTGACATCATCGCACATGTTGAGAAGCAGGCTGTTCAGGTGTTCCCCCAGCTTCATGGGCTGCATGGCAAACAGAATGACAGTTACAACACAGTGGTGAGAGCAGCATGTGTTATTATGTGACATGCATCGATATCTCTGTTGTGTCCAGACAAAGAGGCAGAGCCAAACCATGCCAACATAGCACACACCCATCACTGACTTAAATGTGTCTATACAATAATAATAGTCACTCCAGTCGATGTTTGATACTTCGTTTTGCCCATTAAAATCAAAAACACAGTAAGATTTGGTACTTTTATGTCCAAAGATTTGTAGCATGTATTTTAACGACGGTTTGGCAGATATGACACTGGGCGTGGTGACGCCGATTTGAATCTTTCTCACCCCCACATAATAGCATCACCAGAAAACATTCAGCTGAGATAGTTTTAGTTATGTAGTGGACACATTTTTGTAAATGCAAACTATGTAATTATATTATTAGTGCATTCTTTACTTTGAAGCCATTTTTATTCATACTATTACATTTTATGTCATGTTCTCATCTTATGAAATGAACACTCTGGTCCATTTACAGTACAAAAACAACATCAATTTGGGCAGCTAGCTAACCCATTCCATTATACAAAGCTTGTAAGTAATATCAGCAAGCCAAGTGATATCAAATCAAGATGTGTGTTTGGTTTTCAAAATTATTTTTGCTGGCAAAAACATCATTCACATTTCCAAAGAATCTGGATCATGTACTCATTTCTCTTTTGTCTCACATATCCTGATCTACCAACACAAAAGGGAGATGTGGGTGGAGTTTAACAGTCCTCTACCACCATCTTATTACAGCTCTGTCTGTCTGATAAGCCCACTTTAGAGCAGTCTAACCAAATCAGATAGGATTTAAATCCCTGTAGTAACTAGCCCCTGCCCACGTATTCAGTTTTACTTGGAAATATGTCACATTATGAAAACTGAAGGCGGTTTTCTGTTTCACTGTGACTGTGTCCATACAGTCAGGTTTCAGGACAATTCATGGCTTTTACAATGTTTTATTTGCATCCATGTATGACTTATAACTGAGCATATAGCTTGGAAGAAAGCTTACCTGACTTTGGGGGATCTCGTAGTCCGCTCCCCAGAACAGGGTCATCCCCAGAGAATACATATGCATCTGTGGAAAAAAATATTTTACTAAAGTAAAAAACAGTAAATAATAAAATGCATCAAACTGTCCTTTGTGAGAGATAGTGAGAGACTAATGCTCAATAACTGATGGAGTGTAATAAAACCTAAATTCATTCTCTTTTGGAAAGGAAAAAGGGGCTTTCAGCTTAAATCCAAAACCATTTTCCATTTTCCTTTTCTTATTACTGTGCCCTCATTGCATGGGAGAGAAATCACTTCCCCTAAATGTTGGGCTTGGTAGAGGAAAGAATAATTCAAGGATTGCCAAAGAATGCAACATAGCCTTCAAGGTCTTCAAGGAACAGATTGCAGAGGACAAATTTAAAGACACACTTACTTTCAGAAAACGTGGAAACTTGAATGCCGCCCATTATAAGCAACAATAACACCACATATGTCGACAAAGTGAAAGAAAAATAGTGGCTCTCACAGCTGACGCATATTTAGCTGCAGTCTCTGATAATGAGAGAAACAGATTATCTTTTCTTTACTCAAATAACTGAACTGGGAAGTCGGGCCCAGGGCTGGAAAACTGAGTCAGCACAAAACTGTGTTGAGGTCTGTGGGGCCGTGCCAGAGAAGGGAATCCAGTCATGCAAGCTTTTAGCTTTCCTACCAGAGGGACAGAGCTGAACAGAGGAGGTGTGGTTCTGACTCTATGTAAAACCAGTTGTGTACTGCTTTGCAGGAGATAATATAGTTGCTCTTGTTCTGAATGCAAATATACTTCCTTGGCTCTGCAAAAACTTAATATGTACCAGAGTTTTGTGGCATTATGTAACTCACCCAAGAATATACTCCACCTGATTTCCCTATCACAACACAGCAGTTCACCACTGGAACACAACACTTTTAAATATGATAAAATGAAGGAAGTTGGCAGATCCAACAAAACCTCTGAGTGTTCATTTCTTTAATTCTGCATTTATCTGTCATTTGTATTGCTCTCGGAACTTAAAGACCAGGGGAATAACTGATCAGGTATAAATATGCACAAAATAAACCACTGCTGATGGATTTAACCTATATCTGATTGTCTGTCTGTTAGTCCCATTGTGAAACTGGCAGCCAGGTAAATGACAACAGCTTCACTGACAATGATTTATAATGAGTTTTGAGAACTTGTAGCTTAAAAGCAACATTTTGTTTTCCACCACTGACCAAAAGGTGGTTGTTATTTGCCAAGAAAGAAGAGTAAACTGCAAACTAGCAAGCATGTACACTATGCAAAGCATTAGACAGTATAGATTCCAACATTCTGTTACTCCAAGGGTTTGTACCTTCTCTATGTCAGAGACTGAAGTCAAGGAGGCACCCTCCAGGACCTCTGGAGCTGTGAAGGCTCTTAGGTCCTGCTGGGTGACATATTCGTCTGTGAATGAGATGCTGCCAGAGGGCATGAGCAGGAGGGACCAAGGAGAAATGATGAAGCCCATCGCTGCAGGATCTGTAGTGAAAAACACACAATCCAACCATTGGACATATGATCAGGAACAAAAGCATATCTCAACATATTGGATTTCCATTATTTAAATTCCCATCCATTGTCACACATACACAGCCAGTGTTTGGGTGAAGCACTTTGTTTAAAGCATCAAAATAAGTCTCAGCATTTAGACAATGAAAGAAGTGACTGTAGACACATCCAACCACAATGATCGTTTCTCGCTAACGCTTTGGCGTTTATGGAAATTCAAGATCATTGAAGTAAACAAAAACACATGGTGCTTTCTTAGCCTGCAAGAAAATAACTGGTGAGGCATGGAGGAAGAAAGGAATGGCTACACAGCGTAATTCTCTTTTCCTACAAAGCCGCAGCCAGTGCTATGGTTAGAAGAAGCTTTAAAAATATACAAAGGAATGTTTGAGCAGTGCTGCAAAATTCTTTTCTTTGACTGATACACTGAGAGGAGCAGAGAGACAAACCTGGATTTAAGGCACCCAATATCTGCTTTCAAAAGCTGGAATTTACTAAGTAAATATAAGTTTCCTGTTTAAAGCTCAAGTGACCATTTGGAGATTTTACTCAAATGTAGACTCAGTTAATAGGTGTACCCTGCAAACCTTTTGCTCTGGATAAGAAATAATTGAGCACAGAAGAAGCACATGACTCAGTGATATGTTTCTTGAAGAATAACAAATGAATCGTTTCATGAAATACTGATATAAACAGAAGATTGGTTCAATCACAACAGTTCAAGCTTACACAAACAAAACATTTCAATTTGTGATGTGAGCATGCACCATTTGATTGCTCCTCCTGTAATGTCTTTATCCTTTAACACTGAAGCCTATCAGTCTGTCAAGCTGCTATCTGACTGATGTTGTCTTGTAAATATAGCTGCTTACAAACCGTACCACAAACATGCAATTAGAGCAACAGATATAGAGAAGTACACGGTCTTAAACACAGAAGCTGGACACACTTATAATTTCAAACGGTCTGTAGATTTAACCACAAGGACAAATTCATCTTACAAATCTGAAAAATTCACACATCGCTAATTCAAACAAATCATTCTTAAACAAACATAATAACTAACCACTTCTGTTTACACATAGAGGGAAAAAGTGCTGGTGGACAAATGTTTGAATACGTTTATTTCAGTGTCTGAAATGTGCCTGAAAAGACATCAAATTTAAAAGTTAGCATTTGGCCTTCTCCATATATAGGAAACAACCTGACGATGACTTTGACTGCAAACAGAAAAAAATACATGTAAAGTATAACTAATAAAAACATTGACTGGTTTCTTGTCATATAAGAACAAGTAAGCAAAAAAGGTCCATGAAAAGCTGACTGAGATATTTAACAAACTTAAAAAATTTTTTTAAGAAAGTTTAAGTTTAAATGGTTGTTTTTATTAATCCACTTCTGTGGTAAACATACTTCTTTACATAGCTCAGTGACTATATAATAACTGGTTCCAACATCTGCTCGTCAAATTTTAGCTTCACTCAGCAGTCTAAACTATACACATGAGAGGCCACAATTTACTCAGTATAGCTACACGACTACACACTGAAGGAAAAAGAAGGACGTGTTAACAATTACAATCACTGCAGCACAATGCCACGTGAGGAGCAGATCATTTAAAAAGTATCCAACCTTGCATTTTACCCATAACACATTCACAACTTTATCTCTGAAGGCTTAAGAAGCGAAATGCAAAACTGTTTGTACAGTCATTTATCTTAGCATAAAAGGAATATTTACATGGCACACTGATAAGAGGAAATTCCTGCAGCATGTCCAAATAGTCTGAATCTGAATGTGAACATCAAACTACAGTAGTTTAAACAGAAACACACAACCAGTGGTGCCAGTTTTGATATGACATATACGCCACCCAGACCTTTTATCAACAAAGAGGGCACTGAAGTGCCTGCTGACTCACATCCTGTCCAATGTCTCCAGAGTAAAAGCTCCCTTAGTCACCCGCTCTTGAAGATTTTTTTAAGTTACAAAGACATGCTGGAATCGGATGGCCTTATCTCTTTGTCTTCAAGGATAATAACAGACATTTACAGGAACAAATGAGTCGCAAAAATGATTAAAGTGGAAAACTGAACAGTGAACAATATTACTGATGATGCTGAACAGATTTGCGACAAAGAGTAAATTACTCAACATATTTAATGTTGCAATATTACTCAAAGCAACAAACGATAGTTGGTCTGTGACAGAATCCGTAATTTGCTAAAGAATAAATTTGGGTAATTACTACAGCAATAGGTTGAAAGACATTATTTGATTTCACACATTTGTCAACACAAAATAGCACCTGCAATTCACATTCACACACATATATCAACAATAAAATAGTACTTTGTTTACAAAAATAGAACAGAGAAGGCATAAAAAAATATGTAAGACTTATTTCTATTAAACATCTTACCTTTGTGGAACAGTTCTTGGAGGCTCTCTGCACTCTGGCTGAGCACTGCCCAGACCTCCTCCTCCTGGAGTGGACCTCCTCGAACCTCCAAAGCTTCTGCCAAAGACACGTGCATCTTCCCTGCACAGACAAGGAAAGGGGACAACTGGTTTACAGCAGAAAATGGACACACACAAACATAAAATTAAGTTTTCTACATTTTTTGTTCTTTTCTTTTCAAAAGACGCGCACAGAAGCCAGCAGGTGGCATGGGGAAAATAAAAAACTAAAGTGCGTGCCCGGATTACTAAATTAGGAGTACAAATTAAGTAATATGTGCGCACACATATACTTAATTTGTGCTTTCGTTTTTGGTCTGAGACATTCGCTGTCCCTCTCTGATAGCTCAAATAAAGCCACAAAATCACTAAACATGGACACTGGACAAAGTCTGAACATAAAGCTTTTGTACACTTTACATCTCCATAAACAAGGTCCCACATATTCCAAATGTAAAACGTCTTAACAGCGTCTGCAGTTGAGTAGTTAGAGCAAGCACATGATGCGCGCATGCACACGGACACACATGCTGCTTTGCTTGAGTCACATTCAACAAAGCAGCAATTTATTACTGTGAGGCCCCCATCAGCTTGTGAGGTTTAAGAGAGCAGCTTCCAAATGTTTGCTGCTGTACACAGAAACGTACATAACTTGTGAGTATCCTGATTACATGTCATAAAACTATAACTGGGTCAAGCTCAAGATAAGGGCTATATTTAACTTGTTGCAGTGATTCAGATGAATCTGAGATAGAATAGCCTACATGTAAATACACACTTTACAGTACTCTACACAGATTACACACATGCCAGAACATGCTAGGCAGAGAGAGACTTTTAATTAACTCACGTGGCCTACAGACGGCCCCTCTTCTATTATTATTTATGTCTACTATTTACTATGAATACATATATATACATCTTATGTTTGTATCTTTATGTTTTGGCATGTTTTCACACTTGCAACTATTCAAACTGAACAACTAGCCCAATTTCGATTTGTTAGCTAAAATGCTCACATCTATCACTGTTTCTCTTTAAACTCTGGCACAAATGATGCAGTGACAGTGGTGTCTAATCTTTACAATCCAGCCATGACATGATGCAAATGTGGGCAAAACAGCCTGCTTCAGTTTTGACTGACTGGTTCTAAAAAGGAAAGTATTAGTATACAGGGTATGCTATAAACATATGTAAAATCACTGTAGGTGCGTGGTTAGATGAAACAATGTACAGTTCACATGCAGAGAAACTTTGAGGGATAAACTTTGCATGTTTAGCATATGTTTTATATTTCTAATCACAAGTGACTTGTGTCAATTTTAAGGACTAAAATTGGTGCAAAGTGCTTGACAGTACTTCCATAGCGGTCTGTTGCATTCTCGGATTTAGCTCACATCCGCTCACAATCCGGAGCGCACACTTTAGTTTTATACAATAGCAGAGTATGAAGAACATTCTGGTCCAGTGTGTAGACAGGAAATGAGATTTGTCCAGTATATAAAAATTTAAAATGTACATATCTCACAGTTCTAAAGCAAACAATACAATAAAAATTTCCACGTGCTCAAATGCAAATATATGTACAGTACAATGCAAAAGATAAAGAAGTGTGGTACAGAAGTGTGTTGCAGTCATATAGAAGGGAATTAATTCAAAAAGCACCACACAAATAAAAAAATATAGTCAGACGGTGTGTGAACTCAATTGATTACAGCTTAAGCTTAAATTGACAGTGGCACATATTGTAATGCAGCAATTTAACAGTATTTATCTATTACATTGTACACTCTAAAGACAAAAACAGACCTTTTGTTATGGTTTCACATCCTGGCCAAACTTCATTTGCAGCAAATCTAAAATTTATAAAACTCTCTGTAAAACTGGCCAAGTCACTTCACAAATCATCTTTTCAACTATGCAACATAATAAAGTGTCATATAGTAATGCTGGAAACGTACTGTTAGTGCTTAGTTAGTCTTAGTCTTCTATTGTTCCTCCGCTTACTGTCTGTTGAAGTTCGAGTACTAAAAGAGTCAAAGTTTAGTCTGCAGCCAGTGACTACATTTCCCACATAGCCACAAAATATGACACTGACAAGATAGTCATGTTACAGTAAAGAATGTAGTCTATGTTTATGGCCAAAAGGTTCAAAACATAAGAAAAACAGTATATATAGATGATTCCTTTACTGAAAACATAATCATGTATTCAATGTTGACAGCTTTTCTGGTGTTTTGTTGTTTTCTATGTTTCCTAAGTTGAGTAAACCCACATTAAACAGAGCACAATATATTTAGATGTACCAGATCACAGCTCGTACTGAGGATTTTATAAATAAAAAAAATGTTGGCCTATGACACAAAAACAAAGCAGACATAAATATGTCCAAAAGGAAACAAAGCACAGTCAAGTCTGGGATGGGCACCAGAGTACACAAAAGAACATTTCATCACCATTAATTTCCTGAAATTTTCCAACTTTTTTTCAATGTAAAGCCAAATGTTTAACGTAACTTCTTTCAATCATGTGGCAGTTTGCCAGGTGCATGGGGGTGTGAGAGCAAGCAGGGTTTAAACTTTTCACTCCAGCTCTCTTCTGGGGAGAAGACACCAGTAAACTCACTGGGACATCATCTAGAAAATTTAAATGTCTGTGACAAATTATGCTCCACTCCATCCAACAGCTGGGATTAGTGGTGGATCAACAGACGGACAAAGAAAAACTGGCTACAAGGCATCAAAATTAACTGAACATTTCATAAATAAGCAGTGCACCAGTTTTGTTGCGATTGGCATTGTGAGCTGAATCCGAGAATATCACTTATTCATAAACTCTTGGCATGAACTAGGTCACCAGCATCATTAGCGTCGGGCTGTATCACCAAAAGTAACCTGTGAAACAACATTGCTTCTGTGAATCGAAGTTTTGAGAAGAGAGTTAATGAGTAAGAATGTCACTGGCCTGAAATATTTATGCAGGAATGCAGGTTAACCATTATTGTCAATGGGAGGCGTGAAGTGTAAGGCAAAGTGGGCTAGAACCCATTTTGCTCATCACTCATGAGAATGGGGATAGCGGGTGCTGTGAAGACTGATTGTTTTGCAGCCCTTGTTATTTCAACAGAGATCTACAGTGGAATGTTTTTATCCACACTGAGGCTGCTGAGCAGGCCAGCTCCCCTCTCACTGGACTATGGTCCTGCTCATTATTAAGGGGGCTTAGGGGCCAAAACATGAGCGCAGACAGCCTTTTACACTCGAGCACCTCAGTCCCGTTCTCTTTTTCGAAACAGTGGGGATGTTTGTTCCCAGGTATTCCCACACTATAGATAGAAAGAACCTAAACAAGGCTTAGGATGCTGCCGCTGTTAAGTGTTTGAAAGTCTTGGCTACACTCGCAAAGATTTTTATCCTAGAAACGTGATAGCGTTCCTTACTCCGCACTTAGGCGAAGCTTTTCCTTTCCTCCCACCTTCCTGTCTGTGACGCTGCTCCAACCCATGAAGTGGATATGTAAAACAGCCACCTGAAAAACTGCACTTCAGCTGAGTAACCCAAACAACTAGGTTCTGCTGCTTCCTTTTGATGTTCACCCCTCATACATTTTCCAGGAATGAAAAGGTCAGAACGGCAACTACATTTCTTCTATGTTAAATCTTTTGAAAACCTGTGTAGCTCCACTTTCGAAGCAGTCATCCATAAAAACACTAGATTCCTTTTTCTTTTTCCAAAACAATAACTCATAACATTAGATATGAGAAGGAATTTGTGAACTGTGGTCTCAGCTGGCAAACACGTTTGGAACAGAAGTCGTTGAGAAGATGAACTCTGCGCCAGCATTGAGGTGAAAATCTCCCTGAAGTCATCCATGCCAGGGAACTTCAACAACAAACTCTTGAGTGAAGCTCTGTTCCCAGAATCATCTCATATTATGCAAAGGTCTGGGCTCAGAATTTCTTTCAGGCTAACATGACTGATGCTGTATGGATTTATGTTATGAAAAAACCAACACCAGACTGAACTGAAGACAAACATCGCTGCTTCTGCAAAAGTGTAACTAATATTTACAGCTGACACTTTCTCGTGAAGCAAACTGTTAAAAGCTCTGGCGGCAGCAGAGCAGAAGAACAAAATGAGAGGGAAATCGAGTGGTGGTTTTCACTAACCCTAACCTACTTACATTTTAAGCAATTAGCAGACAGGCACAACACTGACAATTACAGCACCAAATCTGGTGCGTTACAGTTATACATTAGTTTGTCTAACTACCCAGTAAAGCCACTCTGGATGTTGGTGTTTTGTTTTTCCAGCGCTGCCAGGATCAGGACCAGCCAGAAGGAAAGCCGTGGCTATTCCATGATTATCAGCCCAGCTCTGGACCAACGGCCCTCACTTCTCATTTTTGTCTCAACCTCATCCGCTACATTTCTGTTAATCACAGGGTTGCTATGAGTACCGTGACATGCGGAGCATGGATTTGCAAAACCTCACTCCAACTCCCCCACCTCTCAACACACTAAACCCAACCCACTGACCATTTTTCCTATGGGAATGCTCACATCTCCACCGTAGACAAGTTCATCCTGCTCAATCACATGGCCTCATCACTTTAATACGGAATGACAATGTAATATTCAAAACTCTCATGACCTTTGACACTGGAGTTAACTTTACTACCTTTCTATGGTAATGAAGGGGGAAGGGGGGAATAAACTGCCTCCTTACAACCCCCTCCATAAAGCATTCAGTCTGAACTGACACATTGTGTCTCTTAAAGGCATTTGAGTTTAAGCAGGATCATGTGAGTGGTTGAACATGTTGTGTGTGTAGCGCAGGTGGATGAACCTGAATCAGACACCTTGTTATTTTGTCTCCTCCCTCCCAAAACCTAAAACACACTGTGGTCAAACCCAAGATGCCCCATGTCAGAACACGCAAGAATACTTTTAAGGTCTAAATTCACCAGATATCATCCACAGACACCATTTACTAGCTGTAAAGCAGCCAGCAAACGGTGCAGTCAGTGGTTTTTTAACATTAGATTAAAGTATCGGCGTTTAAGCTTCGCACCACAAACTAAACTACCGAGTGCACCGGGAACTCTCACGCCAAAGTGAGCTACAACCCAGTAAAGTTTAAATACATCCATTTTGGAATAGTTCAGCTCAAACTTACCAGGCAAGAAGATCTACAAAGCAACTGTGAAGGGAAATGTTGGCACTTCGACGAGGCTATGAGTGCGCACACAAACGGGACCAGACGCCATCCCATCCACAAAGCAACATCTTGGGAGAGTCTACGAGCAGTCGGGCAGGGGGACAGGTTTACCTCTCCACGGTGTTTTCAGCTGTACAAATCCACTACGCGGAAAGTATTGTTCTCCAAAGCCTCCGCAGTTAAAAAATAAAGTAGTCTCCACTTCGGAGGCTCCACTTCGGAGGCTACTTATAAGTCTGGTTTTAGATCCCGCTACACAACACTGAAGTCGCTTCAAGCTCAACCAAGTTACCATTACTGGTGAGGAGCGGAATAACCCCTCCCTCCGCACAGCTAGCGTGGGCTGACTGGGAGTAACTAGACACCTTGCTATGGCTGCCTATTGGCCCTCTGCTTGGGACTGTCATTTAACAGTTTCTATAGTAACACACAACTGGGAGTAAAATGCACAGTGAGCTTCGCTTATAAAGGCAGAACATGGTTTGTTAAATGCTTCCTATAAAGTCCTCAAG
This sequence comes from Ctenopoma multispine, assembly GCA_034779795.1. Taxonomy (NCBI): domain Eukaryota; kingdom Metazoa; phylum Chordata; class Actinopteri; order Anabantiformes; family Anabantidae; genus Ctenopoma; species Ctenopoma multispine. The sequence continues at coordinate 6,037,644 of JAUYWH010000004.1, forward strand.
CGTTTGCACAGGCTGCAAACCCTCCTCACCACATCCAAACTTAAAATTCATGATCCTTTTCAAACTCTGCAGACAGGTGATTTTCGTCGGAAATCGTGCACAAATACCATTGTATGTAAATATGTGATGCAGTAGGCTTTTTATTACAAAGCTCATCATCATCATCATCATCATCACCGCCTCCTGTCAGAGCAGAGACAGGTGCGGATCATGTGAATGGGGGCATTTTTCAAAACCAAAACTCAAAATCTGCTAAGTTGTCTGAGCAGTCAGGAAGCAATTCACTGCTGAATACTTCCTTCCTATGGTGCACTTCAAAGCTGACCTATTTTTGGTCTGCGGTGTGCCATCTAGTGGTATTTAGTCACCATTACATGCCACCTTGTTCACTGTAAGTTGTAGCTGTGGTGAAAAGACTGTCTCTGTCTGCCTGTGCCTGGCATGTTTATTATCACCAACCATGGGCTGAAATGATAAGACCAACACTGGTTTTCACTTTAGATGGAGACAGCTGATATTCATGCTCTGCAACATTTCAGAAGCGTCTGCTGTTGAAGGTAGTCTGCTCTTGAGTTTTTAAGCTCTTTTAATCTCTCTTTTAAACTTTTAGTGTGTCACATTTGATTTTCTTTCTCTACTGTTACACAATGGTTAACAACAGTTACCGAATTTCCTTTTAGTAATACTAGGAATGTATACTTCACTAAAGCTAATTGCTTCATTCAATTAATTCTATATCATGAAAAAGTGAAACATATTCCCTTGAATAGAATGATAACAGTTTTATATTTTTAAAATGCTTGCTCATTTCCAGCTCACGACATTTCCACAGAAATGAAGAGAGGAATAAATTGAGTCATTGCGTGGTTGTACTGCTCTTTAAATGTGAGCTGCTAGTTAACTGTAGTTATGAAAGTATATTGTATTTATTATCTGCTGCCAGTGACATCTAAAAACTGTCTTTACTGCTCCTTTACCTAAGGTCGAGAGGCCCTGTGAGGAGACCAGTAGAGGAAACAAGGTCTGAGAAAGTGTAACCAAAGTGAAGTGAATTTTAGATTTCTTCATCCTTCTATTTCTGTCAGTACTGTCCTTAATACCTCCTCATAAGTGCTGGTCTGAGCCCCAGGGGCAATTTGCAAAGCAGACTTAACAGAGTGGCTATGCCTGTTCTGATAGTCTTGGAAATGTGGGGCACCTGGTACTGTAGGTTGGTTGAAGACATGTGGTTTTACTGATTGGTGAGTTTAGCTTCTGGGTCCAGCTGGAGAACATTAAAAACCTTCCTGGAGGTTTTTACTTTGCACCGACTTTGAAACGTGTTTCTCAGTTTACCAAAAAAAAAAAGTGTGAGGGAGTCATCAGAAATGAATGTGCGCTTATCATAAAGCTGATTTTAGCAGCTCTGCTGGGCATTTTTTAAAAAGTTTGCATGCGAAGCATCTAAATCATTCTTTTCCTTATGTGCCTTCTCCTAGCAGTTCTCCGTGTTTGAGACATCCTCCCACCCTGACAAATTCTTCCCCCCTGAACTTACATTACACTTAACAAGTGTTTACTCCCCTTAGAGGTTTTGATCTTTTATTACTTTTGCAAACCTGTATCATGGTTGATTTAATTTAATTTAAATTCTCATCGCTTTTTAAAATGGATACAAACTCTTTCAAGTCAAAGTGAAAACAGATCTCTACAAAGCACTTTTATATATTTAATCAATTTATATTATATATATATATTATATCTTAGATGAGTTGTCTTTACTGTTCACTGTTGCACCACTGGCTACAAGTGAACACAGCCTTCAGCACAAATACCAGCCCGTTCACATTTTGTATTTAATTGATCTTTTTGTATCACAGGTTGACATGTAACAGCAAAATCAGGAGGCAGAACAGAAAGAAAGTGACACAAATCAATAATATAATGTAATATAATGTCATGTTTAGCTGCGTCATTAACCACATTTTGTTGTTTATTGTTTGTTGCAATTACATCTTACCAATCTTCAGCAATTGTTGATGTGCGTGTAATGTTCCACACAGTCACCTGCGCAGTAAAAAAAAAGAAATGTTGCGAAACAAGTTATGTTCTATCAACAAATATGAACAACAATGCTAGACTAAAACAAAAGGAAGCTCTCTCTGAATCCATAGCAGAATTACTTAAATTACCTCTCACTGCTTTGTCTGACATCAGGGCATATCTCACTGTCAGCAGTTAGGCAACACTATAGGCTGATTTCCACAGTCTTTATCTTTGAAAATACATTAAATTTTAGATTCTGAAAACACACAGAGCCTTGTCGAACCACAAGTCATGTGAAAAATATGTGTGCTTATGTCGCCTTTGTTTTGTGTTAAGATTTCGTCTGAAGAAACCAATCTGACAATGAAACTATAGCGTTCCTTTTTACAATTTATCTGTACATGATGCTTGTTTCTGTGTGCACTGAGTTTGCTGTTTGAATAAAACTGCACTGCGTTGCCTAATCTTCCTCTTGTTATTTGTCCTTGATGTGCCATCTGATAAACTAAATGAGTCGATGATGAGAGGTGTAAGATGTGGGCAGTTGAACACCGGGCTCCATGTTCTCATTGAGCGGGACAGTACAGGATGGGATCATAGAGAGAGAGAGAGAGATAGATGCTCCTACACTACGCACCCCTCCCAGCCAGAGAGTCAGCCTTTGCTCGGGCTTTGACGTCAGACGTGCTCCTGTTCGGTTGCTATGGCAACATATTTCCCTCTTCCCTCCCTCTCCCTCTCCCTCTCTCTCCCTCTCTCTCGCTCTCTGCTCTGGTAGGTCCACAATGGTACAGCCAGCATCTTGCAGCACAATGGTTGCAAGGTGGTGAGCTGGGGGAGAGTGATTCAGCATCAGCAAACCTCAGTTCCTTCCACCACTGCTTTTTTTTTCTTTCCTCATCTCTGTCTTTGTCTTCTCAACCTTTTTTTTTTTCCTTTACGAACGTTTAAAATTCAATCTTCAGCCATGGTAGCCGCAGTGTTTCCCGTTGGGATGTTTTGAAAAGGACTGCCACCGGACTGGGCTCGTCATCAGCTGGCACGGAATGGTAAGGCCGGGCGGGTTTGTTTAATGTGGATGCGATGCTTGGACCTCAGCTGCCTGGAGGGTGGAGTGATGAATATTGATTGCAAGAGAAGGTTAATGAAGTCCACTAGCGATGCCTCGCTGGGAAAGGGACAGCGGTAGAAAAAAAAAAAAATCAACCCTATCTTGATACATTCACCACCGCGGATGTTGTTCTATAGCAAGTAGCAGCAAGCAGCAGAGTGCGGGGATTTCATTATGGCGTTAGTCTCTCCATCCATTCAGACAGCCTGCAATAGGCTCAATCACTTTGTTCCCCAAACGGACATCGAAAATAACATCACAAAATAGGCTGATATCCAAACTACTTATCTTGGTTATATAACATTTTGACTTTAAAATCTCTGCTGTTTAATCACTGCACTTGTTTAATTGAACCATACCCACATGTTCTGACTGGTCTCAGGGCGACTGCTGTGAAGAATATTATGCATTTTTGTTTGGGAGTGGTGCAAATGGATGATGGATGAATGACGCTCTTCAAAACACAAGCCTCACACAGGCTACATAATGTAGGCCTACATGCAGAGTTTGTCCCTCCTCCCCTTCAGAAGTCAGCTGCGCACCTTGTGCATTATGCAGATCACCACTACTTCACCAGGGATATGAGACCAGATCCATCATAACTGCTGAAAAGTAGATAGCCTGTTCTTAGACAAACATCTGAATGACGATGTACTGACTAATAACGACATTTCTTTTCTCAGTGGTGGTTTTGACACTGGTACAGTAAGTGTTTGTGGTGTACATTACGGGAAAGTTTAAGTAATTTGTGGAGGCTTTGTCATTAGAATCGAACTTGAAACAATACAGAGGGGATGGGTTGTTATTCACCCTGATGTGGGCTGAATATGCTGTACACATTGGGTTAAAGCTACAGAGACAAGTCATTTCTCTTTCTGCTTTATTATGGGCATCTTTCTGCGACCAGAAGACTGTAAACCCACCTTGCCTAACATGCTTTGTGCACAGGTACAACCATGCAGAGCTGCATCAGTGCATTACATTGAGCTTTCAGGTATTTGTGAGCCCAGTTGATTGGATTTATTTATATTTTTAAATGGAAAGATTCCCTTGTTTGGTGCATGCCCACAGTCATGGACTAATTGCTGGTGCGATGCTGTGCTACGGTGTCACAACAAACTCTCCATGTTCAGGACAGAATAAGAGAGGTTTTAGCACTGTGACCTTGGGTGCTGAATTATTCATGAGCTGGCTTCTATGCTTGTGAAAGTGCTGCTGGGAATACGCTTTACAATTAAACAAAGCTTTTTATGCCTTTTCTGTAGTGGCTAAAGAGAGTGACATCTCTCTTTTAATAGATAAATACGTTCATCATACATCTCTTTATCCTTCTCGTCATTAGCTTTGTGCAAATCGTGTGTCCGGCACAATGTTTAAATACTGATTTTTGATGAATTACAAAAGTAGCTTTAGCAACAGTCAGTGCTTTATTTGAAGTAGCAGCCGCTCTGTGTCTATACAAACCTATAATCACTGTTATAGATTTTTAGGTAGGCAGCTTGTTTATTCAATGGAGGATCAGCAATGGAAATAGCTACCAGCAGACTAGTGTTATCTTCCTGTAGAGGATGCCTGCATTTTAATTCCAATTTGTTTTGCAGACTTTGGAGCGTCAGGATACTAATCCTTTGTTATGTAATGAAATAAAGCGATGTAGGATGAGATAATGGGAGTATTGCAGGCATAATTAATGAAAGTAAGGAGCTAAGGCTGCAACTAATTGATTAACCTGCTGATTATTGTTTGGTCTATTACACAAAATGGTGACAAATGCTCATATCAGTTTTCACTGAGCCGAAGGTGACACCTTCAAATGTTCAACCAACTGTCCATAAACCAGCGATATTATAGTTTTCAATGATTGGAAGAGAATAATATGAATGGCATGTTCAGAAGACTGCTAGAAGTAAATGGGCTAACTCGGCTACAGGGAATATACACAATATTTTGTACATTTTTAGGGTTGAAAGATTTTGACAAAACAAACCAGCATTGTCATTTAAACTTTTTTTGGGAACAATCACAACATGAACTGTCTTGGAAATATAATTTTCAGAGGAAAGGTGCACAACCACACAGAAGTGGCATGAAGGTTTATAGAGGATAAATGTGGAAGTGCAGACTTCAAAACTAGCCTAGCTGACAATCAATTACAATCTCTTTCAACCTTTTGGGGGATATTCTGTCATTGTACCTATGGTATAATTATATGGAAGGTCAAAATTATCATTAGAAGAGAGTAAATTACTGAGGAACACTGATATAGTCTATCATTACCCGATGACCCCAACTGAGTAGTGTTCCCTGCTGTGTCTCAACAATCTGTAGTTATGGCAGCTCTGTAGTCATAGTATGTAAAAAAAAAAGAACATGGACAAATCATTTGGTAGAGACAGAGATGGCATAAGACGAATTGTGTAGAACAATTAGGCTCACCCAGCATCACCTTAGATGAATATATGTTACTACAGTTAGAAATGAGCGACAGTGGGAAGACACAGCTTAAGTATAGGTTGCTGATGTGTTTGCATAAGCTGGAGTGTGTTTCTTCTTCATCATATATGTACCTTTTGGTTCATATAATCATTCCAACACATATGTTGGTGCTACTGTATTGTCTGGCCGCTTTAAAGAAAGTAAAACCTTTTCTTATCATGCTCAGTGATGCTACAGTCTTCTTCAGTGTGACTTTACTGTTTTCTTATAAATAAAATTAAATTCTTACCACTTGAATGTTTATTCCCCCAGGCTGCAACATTGCTTACAACTACAGACAAACAGAAAAATGTGCCTGCAGAGTGAGATGCACTTTTACATAATTGGATATGATTTGACAAATATGCAGCTTTTACTTGCTTTACAGATAGCTGAGTGCAATATTTCAAGCTGTGATAGACTCAGTCCCAAACCCCTCACCGCACATCTGTAGAGAGATTTAAGAGTGAGACATTTCTGCTACTCCAAGGCCATCAAAGGATTATAGTGAAAGTTAAAAACATGCCTTATATCACCAAATTTCATGATTTCATGATCGGTGACATAAGGGGATATGAAAATGTGTATACATCAAGTACAGGGTGCAATAAAAGTTAATAAAAAATGTGAACATTTTGTCATATTGTTCTATTTTACAAAGAATCTACTGAATATATAGATGATCATATTTGCTCTGTGATAATGTATTTATATATAGTTTTTGTCTTGTGTGCTAAGAGTATCAAGGACGTTGTTCTACAGAAGGTACAGTGATTATAATAGAGTACTTCAGTCTGTAAATGTGAAAAGCTGTAAATCAGTTGAATATATTCATAGACCTTCTGTAAAAACTGTACATGTGGTTCCATGCATCCGAAAACTACAATGTATAAACAGCCTTTCAGTGAACATGTCTGTTGTTTACTTAAAGTGAATCAAGGGATGTCAATGGGAATTGTAAGGAAACAGCAGATGAGAAGAGAGACAGAAGAGGATTTGTGTATTTCAGCGCTAAAGAAACCTATCAATAGATGCTGGTGGACATTAAGATTCTTGCAGTCTGTAGATGAGCTCAGGAGTCAGTACTGTCTTGTTTTCCTGGCTGGGCCTGCAGTTTGAAGTGCTTCCCTTCCCCTCCCCTGAGCCCAAATGGGAGGCTGTGCTCATTTGGCTCGGGCTGCACAGTAACGGCAAGGCTGCATACTGCAGGAGAGACTGAGGCTGCTGAACCAAGCGCTCACAATGGAGCTTTCGGTGGAGGGGGAGGGGAGATGGTTGCAGCTAGGCTGGGAGCCTGGGATCACGAATGATGGGAGCAGGGGAGGGACAAAAGAGAGACAGGAAGGAGAGAATACAGGCTCAGTGTTGAGGATGGAGAGAGGAATAAAGAAATGCATGGAGATGTTGACTGGTTGTGTTGCACTTTCTGTGACATTCACAAAATGTGTATAAGCCTGAAAGCATAAGAATGACACAGGGGAGAACAGTGTTGAGAGGAGAGGAAGCAGAAATAGATACAATAGGAAACAGCATTATAATAACCAACCTATAAGTCAGCTTCAATTCTAAGTGGCTACACTGAACAAGCATGTCAGTGAGGGTTAACTTAGAAACTGCGTATTGTGGGCTAGAGTAGGTCAGAATCAGCCTGTAAATTACACGGAAAGCAGAGCAGATGAATGGACTTAACTACTGCACAAAAGTAAAACACCAGTGTTGTCTGTTTCACACACCTACTGCGGTATCATTTTTACCACACGTTATTATTTAGAATGAATCCAAGCATACATTTTTTCCTCCAGTGAGCCATGTAAAATACTTTCTGCGAAATTATTTTGACCTTTTCAGTCAAGAGAAATTTTCAGTAGATATTGGCATGAAATGTCCCCCGGCTGCACTTGTCTGCCTAGTAATGAATCGGGGGGGCTCTCACGACACATGAGAAATATCTCATATCGTGTCCTTCTATAATGTGTAGTATGAAAAACTTCCCCATACTCCTGCATTGCCACAGCTTTGTTGTAAGCATTTCATATCAGATATTATAACTAGGCTGAACATTGATATAGTTACCAGTTCATATGTAATGCTGTCATGATATTGCTGCTGCTTACACTCACAGGACCATTGCTTTGTTGGCTAGCACATTACCTGAAATAGCAAATTATTTATGTCGGTGGTTTGCATTTTGTTGTAGAGTCTGTTGCTTCTGTTGTAGTGGATTCAGTTTGGTTAATCAGACATTGGTTAATCTTTATGTACAAATATACCAGAAAACGTTCTAAATATGGTAGACAACTTGCCACAAATTTGTTTTTTTGAGTTTAGCATAATGCAATGTGACATTATGAAAGGAAATTTGTAATCATCCTCATGAGGTGTTTTCCTTATCTCATCAGGAGACAAGGGTGTGTTCTGCTTCACCACTAACAAATGTTTATTTTTTAATGATAGACATTTTAGTCTTTACAGAAGCCTATACACGAGGTATAAGTAATAACTTTAATGATTCCATTTTATGAGTGAGCACACACCACAGACCTTTTATCACATCTGACATTTTGATATTTCATAGCTGGAAAACCATGGGTTTAACAGATAATATTAATAAGGCCGCATTCCCTTTAGATGGTCTGATGTTCATGTCCATGCTCACTAAGGAGGATCATTTACTGGAACACACAAAACTGTTAATTAATTTTATTAATTACAGTGTTGTTAATAACACAGTAATTAACCATTAACATAATGTTTTTGGGTTTTGGGCTGTTGTTTGCTTTTACCTTTGGTTTAGGAAAGTTGTGACAGGCAACAGTTGATTCCCTGAACAGGGTAGAGCAATAGAATAGATGATTGATTATCCTCATTGAGAAAATAACTGGCTTTTAATGCTTAATACTTTTACATGCTTTTAATACTTTTTCTGAGGTTTGCCTCTTCCTGGGTCAACAGTACTTTTCTTTATGTGGGATGTTCCCTTTTCATCTTGAGATAATTTAGATAAATATATAGATTTGAGGTTGGGTTATGTCCTGTAAAGGAATTCCTGTGTCTATCTTTGCTCATGAAATAATTTGACATGAAGTTTGATCATCTCATCAGCAGTGATTTTTCTTGACCAATGGTTCTCAATCCCGATGAGATGATATGCATCTTTGCTTCCAGGAGTCTGCAGTAAATTAGCAAAATAAACAGAAAAACAAATGTACACTTTTTTATTTAGAGTAATAACATTAAGATCAGCTGCAAGACAATGGGACTTTGCCTGCAAAGTATGCAAAGTAATAACTGGGTTGTCTGAGGCATTGTTGTGCACAGGGGGGTGTATGTAACAGGATTCTCAGAATCTGAATAACAAGGACTACAACTGCAGAGTACACACACATCAGCACAATTCAGCATCATCAAGGCCAGTAGTATAGAGAGAGTAATGGTTTGCTGGATCAGTAACATGCATTAGCTAATTGAAGATAAGTAAAACTTTCATTCTTTTCTTAGTTTTCTCACAGTTGTCTTATCAGAGCACAGGCTGAGTCTTTTGTAATTCTGCTATAGATTTGTATCTGTGAAAGTGTGTGGGGGACTTTGGTCTTACATGAAACTATGGCACTGGATCTGAGAGCTTTCTTAAACTGGCTTGAATTTGTCATCACAAGTTGGTAAATTCAAAATACATTATTAGACATTAACAGGCAATTCCACAGGAGGGTTATGGCACAGTACCATCGTACTGACTGACACTAATGGAGAACTTTACACATCTATAGTTCAAAGAGTCCAGAACTTGTGTGCTGTACAAACTGCAGAATCAAAGTTGCTTTCTAAACCCTGATGCAACACTATGCAACACTATTGAGAAATAAAGCCTCAAGAGTACTACACAGGAAGGAAAACTTTTTAAATACTGTGGTAGTAGGTTAATGTTTGTGTGTCCAGTTGTTTCATAGAATTTTCTTCACCTGATTCTGTTCATTGTTTCACTGAAGATCAATTCACACAGTTATGATAAAATCACTTAATATAAGAATTGCCTGTACAGTTGTAGTCTTTTAACTTTTTATGTCCTTGCACCGGCTGGAGGCATTATGTTTGTTTTTTTTTGTTTTGCCCGTCTGACTGTTCGTACAACCACCCAGTCTTGGGAGTGCAGTATATTTTGAATTGTGAGTGCACAAATGTCTACTTGGACTTGGAATAATGAACTGATTAGATATTTGTGGTCACACTGGCTTCATGTTAATCCATTTCTTGTGGTCAAAGGTCAAAGTTATAGTGACCTCACCTTCATTGAGTCCTTGTGAACTGATATGTCAGGAATGCTTTGAGGGAATTACTTCAAATTTTCCACAACTGTCCACTTGATCTCTGTGATGAACTGTTTAGAGGTTGGTGGCCAAAAGTCAAGGTCACAATCACCTCATGTTTATCCAATTCTTGTTCTTGATGTCTCAGGAATGCCTTAAGGGTATTTGTTCAAATTTGGCACAAATAGTTACTTGGGGTCAAGAATTAACTGATTACATTTTGGTGGTCAAAGGTTAAAGGTCAGGTTTACTGTGATCTCATGTATGTCCCATTCTCATCAATGCTATATATCTCAGAAATGCCTGGAAGGAATTTCATTAAATCTGGCACAAACAAAACAGATGTAATGGACTCATAAACAGCACTGCATAAACTTGAGAGTCTGGACAAGACATGTGTAAACTACAGTGGAGGCATGCAACTGCAATGCAGTAATTCTAGTTTACTTTTTAGTAAATGGAAACCAGGGTATTGCACCAACCAAACTGTGTCTTTTGTTACATAAAAAGAAAACTTTATTGCAAAAAGTGTTTGTATTATATTGAGTGAGTGTCAGTGTGAGGTATCAAAAACATATTATTTTATTACTTATGCCAACTCACTGCATTTTAACTGATAACATACATAAAACAACACTGACGAGATTCAGCTTCACTCCAGAGTAAGGCACATGCACAGCTGAATTGTGGTCAACAACAACATAAACAATCAGGTTTAAGTAGTTTTGTTGTCGGATTTGTGATTCACTGAATTGCAAATTAGTATATTTAAATAGTATTTAATACTTTATTTTTATTTAATAGTAGTACATTTATTGTTTGCTTATTCAAACTCTCTATCACCTGGCACTGCTTGTCCTGATGAGACATATTGCAGTCAGAATGATATATGGGTATTTTAAAGAATAGTGCTGACTGTAGTCTTAGCTACAACCAGAGCAGCATTTCAACCATGACTACTATCAGCAGAATCTGGTCAGAGGGTTGAACAAACAAACAGAATCAGCTTTGTTTTGCTTGCTGTCGTCAGAGAGAGAGAGAGAGAAAGTGAGAGGAAGAAAGAGAGGGAGCAGAGATTGCTGAAGAGTGATTTGATTTGTAATATTCATTGCATCTCATGACTAGGCTTCCTGATAATCACACAAATGCTGTGTGGCTGCATGAATTTTCCAAATATGACAGCCGAGAGGTAAACTTTTTTTTAACCCATTGTCTTAAATTTATATTTATGACTTTAATCTTTTATTTTGTTTTAATTAGAAACCCATCTTGTACCTCTGGCATTCAAAGGCCTGTCTGCTATGAAAATGCCATGACAGAGAACATTTAATTTAGTAACAATATGAGCCATTACATATTGTTGTTTTGTTGCTTGATTAGATTATATGGCAAAATAAACAGAAAACCACATGTAAACCAGTGTACAGAGTTACTGTATGTGAATGTAGCGTTAACTATAGCTGTTTCCCCACACAGCCTGATACCACATTCAGAGATGATCTGGGTGGTGTTTGACATATTACAGTGCAAACTGCTGAAAGACAAACATTTTTATCAGCTGATAGGTCTAATATCTAACGCACACAGATTGCTAAAGATTAGAGTGGAACAGATGCAGCTAGGTGGCTGGAATGGCTGATTCAGCTGTTAGATTAATAGCAAATATTGTTCTGGTTAATGTGGTGGTGAAATTACTGTAGTGGTTTGAGGGATCACATCTAAAACCCCATCTCTTCATAATCTTCCTTCACTGAAAACTTTCATAACCTTCCACTTCCTTGTGCATTATTTCTCACTTATAATTTATCATTCAGTGCACTTGGTGTCTTTCTCTTCTTCTCTTCCTTACTGTCAGTCTTTCATGCAAACGGAGGAGTGGAATAAAGCTAGTTTTGGTCTTTAGATTGATCGTTATGTAACTGCACACATTAAGCAATGGTTCATAAAAATGCAGCTCACCCCGTGCTGAAATGTGGATAGTAGAAATGTCCACCATCACTTTGTGCTGTGACACTGCACTGTCTAAAGTAAAAGGTTCCGTCTAAATAGGTCATACCAGACATCTCACAGCTTTGTGTCCCATATCTCTTTTTTAAAGCTGCCCTGCTCCCTTTAGGATCCAGACACTAAAGCTTTCGCTGTGACATTATTAGAGAAGTGGTGGAACTGAATGATACAGCATTTAGACACATTTGAGTTTTTTTTATGAACACCCGCATTCTGTCTAGACCAGTAAGAATCTTTTTTCTTTTGTTTTTAATGTCAACATTAACACATATTTTATTCACTGTCAAGATCATTTGCACATTGGGAGCTTCATTACCTGGAAAACCCTTAAAAACAGAGTCATTGTGTGCGCGAGCTGCAGCCTTTCACTCCCATTGTCACTATCTTTTAAAGCTTTCTTCCCTTTTCCCACCAGAAAATTGGCACATTTACATTTAAACCAAATTGACCCATTAGCCGCTTCTTCACAGCAAAAGCCTCACAGCTTTGCCAAAAATGACTATACTATTTTTATGCAAATGCAATCTCTGATGGTACTGGCTCTTGAAACGTTGTTTTATGTATTATAGTAGTGTTAAAATATAACCCTGTAAAACCGCACACGTTATCTACCCACTCTCCTAACAAACCTAGGTCTGCTGAAGGTCGAGCAGATTAATGAGTTCAGTCAAAATGCTTAGCGTAAACGCAGACCCAAATTCACCTTCTAGCACCTCTAATGTTCTCTAGCTAACATGTTATCTAAAGAGATATAACGTGTTAATTAGTGAGCTCGGAGGTGGATTTTGTTATCTTTGGACAGAGCCATACTGTTTCCAGCTATTATAGCCTGCTGTGCTGTGCTAAGCTAACCACTTGCCTGCAGTAGCTTCATGTTTAACATAGGAGTGGGACTGATGATCAAATTATTGGCAACAAGGTCTGCCTGACAAAATGTCAATATTAGAGGACCATTAATTTCTGTTGACATGGTATTATTAGATCAGACCTATTATTAGGGCGTATGATTAATATTATGCTTACCAGGAAGTCATTAAACCTAGTGCATCAAACATGAACAAATTGTCTTTCGTTCTTGCTATCACAAAGATAAAGCCATTGGTTGTAGTCATGTGCTAGCTTGTACTCTGATGAGGAATCACGTCAATTTTAATTCATAGATGAGTGAGTGACGACGTGTTTTTCTCACTTTTATTGAGAATGATGGGGACGGAGTAGAGAAAACGCAACCAGTGAAAGTGGTACACACTAAGTTCTGTTAGTGATGTTCACACCACATATGCTCACTCTGTGATTCTTCTGTTTGTGTCTTCCAGGTATTTATGAGCAGACATTTCTTATATAACTGCAGCCAACCAATCCTGGATGTGAAGATAGCTTTTTGTCAGGTGTGTGTTCCTTACAGGTAAAAAAGGTACAGTATTCATTCACTTCCATTTCCCCTTCATTGAGCTGCATGTTGTTGTGTTTCTATTTATAAAACGTGAGATAGAAAGAAACATTAACTTTTTGCATTTGCAAAAAAATGACATTTATGTAGAAATTAGTTTGAATGGAAATTTTTTTTTAACTTGAATTCTTGTGTATATCCCAGTACAGGTTATTCTACTGTAGCTCATATTATTCACTTCAGACTTTGGATAACTTACAGATATACATATAACTTGATGGTACATTTTATAGATAACTCTTAAACATAATACATTACATGTACGATTTTTTAATGTTGTTTGTAGGAAGTGTTTTAACCTTGTGCCCCTCAGTATTACACAAAGCATTGTTTCTTTATGGTTTGTGAGCTTTGTTGTAATTATTCAGTCTGTAATTAACTGATATTTTTGTTGTGGCACCATTTGTTTGACTGCTCTACCCGATAATTATAGCCTGATTATTGTGTGCACAAACAATATTAATAATCCCTTCAGTTAAGAGATTAATGAGTTAGTTACTAACATCATTACACGTTATTACAGAGTTCACACTACTGCACAGAAACAATGATGTAGACTCAACTGTATGGGCTGTTTATGCTTATTGAATACAGATAAGCAGGCAAACACTGATTGGCCTCTAATACAATATCTGATAATTGATGATTTAAACAATGACTTAGTCCATGTTTTTTCCAGGTAAGAGTTATCAAGTTGTGTTTTCTTCCATGCAGGGTTTTGGAAAACAAGTGGATGTGTCATATATTGCCAAACATTACAACATGAGCAAAAGCAAAGTGGACAACCAGTTCTACAGTGTGGAAGTGGGAGATTCTACCTTCACAGTTTTAAAACGTTACCAGAATTTAAAGCCCATTGGCTCTGGAGCTCAGGGAATTGTCTGGTGAGTATGCAATAGTGCATTTATGTTATGACATATTCTGCTATTTGATGTGTCTTTTAAGTAGAATTTAATGTGTTAACTACTTTTGTTTTTTTAATTGTCCTATTGTTTTTTGCTATGGAAGATATGAGGAGAGTCTCTTGGTTATACTGTTGAGTAAAGACTGAAAAAGTGAACAGAATATCAGAAGTATTAATAGTTCTAAATGTAATAATCTCTCAAAGAAAAACAGAAAAACCTGTTAAAAGGCAAAAAATATGGTATAAATTACATTGCTGTTAATTTTCTTGTAAATATTGAGTGTCTGGCTAATCATGGTATTTCAATGCACTGTGTCCATATCCTCTTCAGTTCCACGAGATGATGACATATTTGTTGTCTAGGTCTAACAGGATGGACGTTAAAGTGTATCCTTAATCCGGATTACAGCGAGAGCTCATATTCATTGTAATTCATCTCACGCCTGCCCTGTCAGAATGCAGTGGCACGGCTGCCAAGGCTCCACTTAAACGAATTCATCTTACAGTCGTGGTGTGGTCAAATGATCGAATAGGTCTAGAAATTATATTTATGTTAATGCAAAGTCGCTGTGGTGATGCCTCAGACATCACCATACACATGTTCCACTAGGGTTACCCAAGTTGGCATGATTTATTTTAGGGTGTCTTCCAGTATCCTGAAGATTCAATGCCTCTCAATACTCTAAACCTCCTGCCCTTCATTCGCCCTCTTTCATTGTCTTTCGTTTGCTTCCCATGCCCTTCTGTTCAAAAGCAATTTTGTGCATTTGCAAAGGAGCTTGGGCAGGCTGTAACTGCTAATACTGGGATTGTGCCCATTTAAAGGATATTGTAGAGATGGATGGCAGGGAGACAGTGCAAATCTAATTTGACCTGCTCTGCTCTGTGCTGCTTGGCTCTGTCCATGGCTGTCATCTGGTGTCATATGGTAGCCGTATTATCACAACCAAACCACATATAATCCACAAGACTGATATAATATCCAACTGATTATAGAGATCTAATGGGATATACTATGAAATTTGTCTCCTTTAGGACATCAGCAACATACAGTGAGTCAATAATGTTTGTATTTATGCTGAAAGAATAAATGTGCATAATATTCAGCGGAATCCCCAATTAAATGACACAATCACATTTACATAAACATCTGTCTGATTATGTACATGCATTCACAACAGCTGACTGCAAATAGACAATATAGGCCTATTCATGAAATCAAGGAGTAAACCAAAAGCTTATTCATAAAAATCAACATTGATTACATATGCATTCTGCCTTTTCTTGTGCAATCTGCAGGCTCCTGCCACCATAAACCCAGAGAACATGGCAATGAGGGAAAAACTTGAACTAAGAGTCATTCTGCCCACATGTTTTCTGCCCTTATGACTTATGTGCTCAGTCAGGATGAGCTTTCAGAAACATCTTAGGGGGGGATGAAGGCTTTAAGTAGTTTAGCTGGTCATGACATCATCTTTCACTCAACTAGAAAAGTGATGACTGGCTCAAATCCCTATTGGATCAATGCTTTTATGAAGGCTCCACTGTTTCCATGGTCACATATCATTTCTGGCCTGCAGTTTCCACAGAGACATGGCAAACCACAGTGTATCCCACCCATCCACAAACCCACACGTAGCATCATCTTGATAGGGTTGCCTGCATGCAGATTCTTTGAAACTCGATTTGTAACATTCGCCATCCAGCACAGTATAAGATGTAGCCAAGAATGTGACATATTTTAACAACAGATTGACTGTTTACTGCTGTTCTCTGAAAACCAACATAAATCTGCACAAAGGGCATGAATCCCAAAGGCTTTTATGGGTCGGAATTGTGTTGAGCCAGCGAAGAAGTTACTCTGATCTCTGAAGTGGTTTGAGTCATTATGTGGAAAGAGAAACCATTTACGTTTAGCTTAAAATCTTACCTCTTACCTCTACTGTGTGATACTGTTCATGTTTTTGAGATACAGCAGCATTAACAGTATAATTCTAAGCACATCACTTATATTTCAAACTAATATCATATACTACCACATACTATCATCAATAGTTATAGTATGGAAAATATTGACTGCAGTATTGAAATATTTGCTTTGATTGAATAATAAATATGAAGCGGTGCCTCGGTGGAAAAATCTCTGGAATTTTTTCTCACCTTTGTGCAAAAAGATTTTAATGTTTCTATTACTGAAAAGATCCTACAAGTGGAGAAAACTGTTTTACTGATGATACAATTGTGATCTATTTCAATGGGTTTTCATTTGGTTGGAGAGGTGAAAAATCGCCCTTTTGTTTTTGTGACATTCACCGTGGACTGTCGAAGTGTCGTACAGTGACTCACTGTTGTTCCAGCTATAAATAATAAGGGGAATTTGTTCTGCTCTTCTCTCTGTTTTTTCCTTTCCTGTAGTGCTGGCTATGATGCTGTCTTGGACAGAAATGTGGCCATCAAGAAGCTGAGCAGACCCTTCCAGAACCAGACCCATGCCAAGAGGGCATACCGGGAGTTGGTGCTCATGAAATGTGTCAATCACAAAAATGTAAGTGATTCAGCTGAGTGGAAACAAAGGTAGTAAGAACTGCAGCAAGGAGAATAATACGTCTGCTGTCAGAATGAAGCACATTTTAACTGTACCCCAGTCAGTGCCTATTTTTGCTTTGGTTTGGATAAATCCCTTCTCTAAATAACAGAGACAAGCGACTGCAGTGTTTTGACCGTGCTAAATTCCATGCCTCCAGAAATATATCAAACTGGCATGAGAGTGAAACAGAAAGCACTTCGAGGCATGGATGTAATCTCCTCTTCTGCAGTTTGTGCTTCCTTTCTTCTCTGTCCCTCTTCTCTACTCTCCACATTTATCCCCATTCTTTCGTTCCACCTCACATCTTCGGGTCGCTCTCACTTAGCAGCGTCTTTCATCAGGGTCCTTCCTAACTTTGTCCACGGTTCCTAGTTATAACTACCATTTCATTTGTGTGTGTGTGTGTGTGTGTGTGTGTGTGTGTGTATTTAACCACTGTATGTTGACTGTCTCTGTCCATTTCTCTTTTTCAGATTATCAGTTTATTAAATGTCTTCACACCACAGAAATCATTAGAAGAATTCCAGGATGTGTGAGTATACGTAAACCTTCTTTGTATAATTACCTTTTTAATAAAATGATGACAGGGAGACGAAGGGAATTCATTTTATGACACATAATATGCCTGTCACTCCCTTACACCTGCAGTTGTGAGAACACAACTGCTGGAGTATAGTCAGTGACAATAATGTAGGTGTAATTTGAGGCTGCTGGAGGTATTTTGTTCTCATACTGAATGATGAATGAGAGTGTGTTCACTTTTAGAATAATCTTAACGTAACATGGCTGTAGAGGGATACATGCATATTTGTGGCGCTTTTCATTTTTTTGGACAGAAAGGATTGTTTATTTTAGTACACAAACAACTCACGTGTCTCACGTGACGAGGACGCTGATAAATTAGTACTTTTTTTTCAGGTACCTAGTGATGGAGCTGATGGATGCCAACTTGTGTCAGGTGATTCAGATGGAGCTTGACCATGAGAGAATGTCCTACCTGCTCTACCAGATGCTGTGTGGAATCAAACATCTGCACTCAGCCGGCATTATCCATAGGGTAGGAAAGCAAGATCTTTCCTTCAATCTTTCTTTTTCTGAATACGGTGTCAGTTGTGTATTTTACAGCTGTCTGGATACTAATTTGTAGTCTAATATGAATAGGCACTAAAGTTAAGTATATAACCCACCTAGCAGCACGTTAAGTTAATTAAGTAGCACATCTTATCTCATTTGTTCAGTCTCTGTTATCTAGATCAACATGCACTTATCTGCAGTAACATCTGCCACAGTCTCTCTTTTTCACATATAAGCAACATTAATGAAATACCCGAAAAAGAGTTAAGGAGTAAAGCAGTTTCTCACATCAACATGTCTTCTGGCTCCAGGATCTCAAACCAAGCAATATAGTGGTGAAGTCAGATTGCACCCTGAAGATCCTGGACTTTGGTCTGGCCAGGACTGCAGGCACAAGCTTCATGATGACCCCTTATGTGGTGACTCGATACTACAGAGCCCCAGAGGTTATCCTGGGCATGGGATACAAAGAGAATGGTAAGAATTAACTGTAGAGTTTGTGCATGGATCAAATTCAGACATAGCATAACACAATCAGTGTGATTTACTAGAAATATTTTTTCTAAAACTCAAGGCATTTATATACTCGAAGTGGCAGTGAAACAACCAACCAATCCAGCTGTAGTCAAAAAATGTTTGGTACCACTAGGTTACAAGAAGTTTAAGAAGTGAAAACAAAATGATCGTGGAAAACGAAAGAAAATCTTGAAAACAATTGTGGTCGAGCTAAAGTGAATTGACGTTTTGGAGGCATGAGTCACTGATTAAAAACCCCCGTAACATCAGACATGATTGAATGCCAGCCTAAGCTACAGTATGACTCATTAGCCATATTCCTCCCATGGATGGAAGCCTGTAGTTAGTCCTCCTAAGGCGCTGCTTTTCGCCTTTCCTGCTCTTCTTCTTTTTAATTAACCTCTATGCAACACACCTGTCAATAATTATTTCTCCCTCACTGAATAACAGCTAGTTACTAATTATTGTTGCATCTCCCAGAACGCTTGATGTGTCTAACACTAACCTTTGCTTTCCTCTCTTTTCTTTTGCTTACTCTTCGTCTCACCCTCATCTCTGCGCGTGCAGTGGATATATGGTCGGTCGGGTGCATTATGGGAGAAATGGTGCGCCACAAAATCCTTTTCCCAGGCCGGGATTGTATCCTTGTTAACATACAGCCCGTTATCTGATGGTAACACTATTTTGCTGTTGAGAAATATATTAATGTGGATTTAACATCATTTAAAAACACTGTTTTACAGTCAAGTGCTTAGAGATTTTAAGTATGAAACATATATTAAATGTATGTATAACGGTAGAGGTTCAGATATATTAAAAGCCATATAATAGTAACCAAGTTGGGTCTTATTGGGGCTCTTAGTTTGTAGCAACTCAGAATTTCTAGAAACCGAATGGTAATTGCTTGTGTCTTCTCCTTGTAAATCGCTTTGAATAAAAGCGTCTGCCAAGTAAAGTAAAGTAAAGTAAAGTAAAGCAATACATAATACATATGGTATTTTCATCAGTTTTGCGTCATTTTACTTGTCTTAGTTACAATTAATTTAAAAGTAAATTTGTACCTGGCCTGATGTTCTCTGTGTGTTACTGGGGTGAACTAAACCACACTCGAAGGCTGGCTTCATAACACGTTTGTACCAAGTCCAACTGCTCTTCTCCTAACATTTTAATATAATCTGCAATAACATCATAGAGAAAGCATTGTACATTCTGGTTCTCTTGTCAGTATGTCTGAATCATAATCTTTATTCAGTCTCATATTTTGGAAAGTGTGTTCTATTTGAGGTGTTTCTGCAGTACTGTCTAGTCTGTTCTCCTGCAGAGAGAAGGCTGTAATTGCATCCCCAGATGACTTATTTTAGTTAGGATTTTTGTAGGATGGATTTTGATAAACAGTCCCAGTGCTGAGTTTGTGCATCTGTGCATCTTACCATCTGAGAGTACAGCTTACCATCTGAGGGTGCCAAAATGTGTGAGTCAGACATAGTTATTAACCATTAATTGAATAAATAATGAATAATATATGTATTTATTTCGAGCATCTGTTAATAGCCTCTTAGTTGAACTAACTTGATGGGGAGGAAAATTCAATGATAGCATCTATTCTAATGTGCAAAAGTCTTAGAGCACCATTAGCTTTGTTGTTTGGAAATCCTATTCTGACCATATATATTTATTTCTTAGTCTCTTTATTAGAATACAACTAAAAAATATAGGAAATATGTACCCAGTATTAATTTTTTATAAACTTTATTTTTGAAGATGTTTAAAAGGAGGTAAGCAGCGTGAAGCCTGATAAAAGTGTGTCTGCATTGTGCTAGTGGCTATCTGGTGTTTCTGAACAAGCAGCCCCTGAAAGATTAATTTTCTCTGCCTCTCTCTGTCTCTGCTCGCACAATGACCCGAAGTGCTTATCATCTAACAATCCATCCTTTCTCACTGTAGATCAGTGAAGTACACGCACACGTGTTAATCTTCTGCTTAGAGATGAGTTCTGGATTGGTGCTCTGGCTCTTGCTAATCTTACTTTACTTCATAGACTTTTCGACCTGTGGTATTGACCTGGCTGAAGTTATTTGCACCTTCTTGAGTGTCTGTCAAATAATGATAAAGCATAGCAGTCTGCCTACACAGGTCACAGCACAGTGAGTTTTAGGATGAATGGGTGTTTGATGGCTATTTACTACTTAAATAAATGGCTGTGGAGTGACAGCATAGGGGATTCATTTATTTATGGCATATATGCGGCATAAGCTTAGACTTGATGGCATGTGATGCATATATGTTGCAAAAGTATAAAAGTGCAAAACTAATGACTTATAATAGCTTTACATTTGGCAGGAAAAGCTAGCCAGTTTTAGACAGTTTTTGTGCATCTTTAGGATTTAGCGTGTGATAGAGGAACTATCAACAGAAAAAAGTGTGAGATTAGTGCTGTCGGTAATGCGTGTGTGTGTGCTTGTGCATATGTCTGTCTGTGTACGTGTGGCCCCCAGTGGACATGTGGTCAGTTGGCTGCATCTTTGGAGAAGTGATAAGAGGGACAGTGCTGTTCCCTGGGACTGACCGTATCCTTCTGACCTCCTGCAGCTCCCTCACTTTTTCATATGTAAAACTGATTCTTCTAGAAAATTCGGAGCAGTTGTGTTCAGGTGCCCCGTGACATAAGTAACCCCAAACACAGTGGAGAGTCATGCCTTTTTGGCAAGGACACACTAAGGAAAAACACCTTGAGCTGTCTGAGTGAATCCAAAAACTTGCTAAAGAGCAAGAAACTTGCTAACCTTAGTGGATGAAAATAAGTGCCTCAGTGAGCACTGAGTAGATCGTGGCCAATGTGCAGTGGAGACAAAAAAGAACTGGCACTCTCTGTGAGAACAGGGGGAGGGGAGGCGGTCATTTAGCATGTGTGGAGGGGTAATAGAGAGGATATATTTGTTGTGAATAGCGAGAGAAGGTACAAGCATATCTGTACTCAACTATGTGCACATGCTGCGTGTCTCTTGTTCATCAGAAATGTTGTCGTCAGTAAATCCATGAACAGCACTGTTGATGACAGACATGACTAAATTCTGTCTTTTTAGTTCAAGTATAGTTTTCAACTTTAAATCTACTTAAAATAAATCCAAAGCCAAAGTAAATGTGTGAACGGGGCTCAGTTGTTTTGAGATAAGAAATAATTTGAGTAACGTGTGAACTCTGTGACCATGCTTTATAGCAGGCCTGCTTGTCTGCGTCCTTGGTCCCATTCTGCATTGCATTTGGTCGCACAACCTTTGTTTTTATGATAATGAGGAACTCAAAAGATTGTTGTTTTTTGAATGGTCCTAAAAACAAATAGTTTTGTGTTGTAGTAGTAGTTGGAAGGACAGTGAAGCAGACAGGATGACAGGATGCTGCATATTCCCTGTGTGTTTCCCTTAATCCTCACCCACCACACCAGATATTGACCAGTGGAACAAAGTGATTGAGCAGCTGGGCACGCCCTCACCAGAGTTTATGAAGAAGCTTCAGCCCACAGTAAGGAACTATGTCGAGAATCGACCAAAGTATGCAGGCCTCACCTTTCCCAAGCTCTTCCCCGACTGCCTTTTCCCTGCTGACTCTGAGCACAACAAACTCAAAGGTGAGCACCTGTAGTTACATAAAGTAGCAGAACCATAAATATTGTTTTTCAGCTGTTTTATCAAATTGCATGTGTGTGACATGACCTGTCTATGCATCTTTCATTTCATTAAATGGTTTCTTAGAATTTAAACCTTTGCAAGTCTCGACTGTAAATTATCATTCAAGAATGATAAGAAGTCAGCTAATATTTTTTCATTAACTTAATGTAAATGGTTTTATTTTTTCAAACTAATTAAATTTTTATAATAAGTTTTTTACCATTTTTATTCAATTTTTAATTTTAAGTGTCATGATTCAAAGTCGTGTAACCTAAAATGATGAGTTGAATGAATTGTCGAGACCTCACTAATTTGCTAAAAAACTGCAGTGCTGTTAGACTTCTCAGCGTGTATTGTTTGCGAGTTAAAGCTCTTTAAAATGTGCTTTTTTATAGTTTAATGCTACTTTAATGCACATGTTTTTTTTTACAATATTGAAAAAAAACATGAAGAAAGTTGGTATTGAATTCAGAACATTTAGAATACAAAATGTAATAAAGGTAACATTTAGTTGTGTTAAAAGAACAAACTGCATTATTTGAGTTAATGTAAAACTTTGAGGCAGAACAAAACAACCCACCACACACGACTGAGCATTCAGAAGATGCAATTAAATCCTTGTAAACTGCTGTAAATTAAAATTATGTCCATCACATTTACATTAAATGAACTATAAATTATGGCTAGTGACTGGTGATTTGCTGATATCAGGAAACTTAGCTGCATTTTAGGTGTTGCCCTTGAGCTCCTTATTAAACTGAAATATTTTCACTAAAATGTATTTTGTTGCACTCTACTGTGAGCCTTAGTGAATTCTGACTATTTTCATATGCACAAGGTTAACCAAGACATCATTTCTTTTCTCCTTTTAAGTGGAAATTCCCTCCAATGGGATACAGCTCTGCTCTTACATCAAAGCCTGTCTGGTGAAATTCTCATGAATCACTTTTGTATTCTGGCTGGTCGCTGCTAGAGTGACAGTGTTAAAAGGAAATGCAACCAGGGAGAGAGAGTGGGAAGGTGTGAGACTGGATTGAAGTTCTGCTGTTCTGTGTGTTTTGTACTATAACAGGTAAAAAGTGAGTCAGATCAAAATAACAAAAGCCCAAAGAATAGGCTTTCATTATTTGGAACTGTAGGAGGTGAGGACAGACTGGAGGATAGAGAGTAGGAACCAGGAATGGTAGGAGGACAGAGACAGAGGAGTCATTTTACAGATGTACCATTCTCTTAGTATTGACATGTTGAGGCGGAGGAAAATTGCAGACGTGTGCCTGGCTCATCTATCTTCTGAGATTTCTGGTCTCTGTTCAGTTTCTTCAGTCCTCTGGTGCTGTAGAGCTATTTATAGTGAAGGTCAGCGTGTGTAGGAGAGCGATGATGTGTGGTTTGAAGGTTCTCGATTTCAGATCTGCCCATAAAGGCCTGAGGGTAGGGAGGCTGACCAACTTGGTGTCTGGTGATGCCGGTGACACTTTTTGTGTATGTAACAAAACTAGAATCTTGAATTTCAGTAATGACATCAAAAGACATCTGAATGGTAAAGTGTAGAATTGTCTATGTTGTGACTGCAACATAACATTTTCATTACTGATTCATGTTTCATTGATGAATTGATAATTTGGTCTATGAACTGAAGAGCTGGACAATTCCCTAAAATCAAAACCTCAAAATAAGCGGCTGGAAGTAGGGTGTGTTGGACAGTTTTGCTTGCAATATTCACAGAGGGACAAAAATAATCTCCCAGCTCTCTTATAAAAGTATTTGGTCTATCTGGTAATCCACATGTGACAGGGTTGCTGTGAAAGTCTGGTTTCCTTTCACAAGCTGTTGTTGTTTATTATTCTCTTTAATCCCTGCCATTTCTCTTTGTTTGTTCTCTCTCCTCCTCCGTTTCCGCTCTGCTGTGTTTCAAATTCCCTCTTTCATATTATTATAGAGAAATACTTTCATGCCTCGTAGAATTAACCAGATGTTGTTGTTGCTTTTTTTTTGTTTTTTTTTTGCAACCACAGCGAGCCAGGCCAGAGACCTGCTGTCTAAGATGCTGATCATTGATCCTGCTAAACGGATATCAGTGGATGAGGCCTTACAGCACCCCTACATCAACGTGTGGTATGATCCAGCTGAGGTGGAGGCGGTGAGTAGGCCTTTGGCAGAGCAGTGTATTGATCACTCTACCAAGCTCAGTCCTCTCCTGCTGTCTTTGATCGCTCAGCACTGTTTACCGATTCTCACTTTGTGTTTGTATTGTCATACAAGAAATAATGATGAGGACTCCCCTCATTTTATTTAGTTGTAATGTTTTATAACACACATATCAATTTTGATCTGCAGAATGTTCAGTACTAATAATGATAAATGCTGGCTCAGTCCATTTACAGTTATGCTTTATATTTTTGGTTCGCATCTCATTTTCATTTTTCTCTCACTTATGGTTTTATTTATTATGTATAATTTCGGAACTTAAGTATATTTTTAGCTTTAGTAAGACAAGTGTTGCAAACAGCAACTTAGTGCATTACTTTGTTTTGTACTGTAAGAGTGGTGTTGTTTCTGGTTTATTTGGTGAAGTCTACTTCTTCATCAGTGCCTCATTAGTATGAGGTGACAGTGAGACTGGGAAAAAAGCCATCTGCAGCTTGATGAAAGTGTAACGATACCACTTCTACTTACAGCAATACACTAATGAGAGCATGAGCATCTGATGAATTTCAGCTTTACAATTTTATCCTGTCGGTTGATAGTAGTATTTTACACACACCTTCATTGTGTTTCTGAATAATTTATGACTAATAAACTGTTCACTTGTGCAGGTTATCTAGTTGTTGATACTGGTGATGGTTTTAATGATGATATTGTTGTTAGAACTGATGTGGTATGTATTTAATATGGCTGTGAATGGCATTTCAACACATTTTCTGCTGTTTTCCCCTTCTCTGATGTCATCTCATGCTGATGAAGGCCAGAGATCTCATCCAAATATCCATGGTAAATAACAACCGCCCTACATCAAAGAAAATTGCTCTATTGGTCCTTGACTAACACTTGATTCCAAGTGTGCTGCTGATCTGAAATTATAATGTTATGGTATACATGGTTTATACATTCCAATGAATAGGACAATCTGTACAAGGCATCATATCACAACATCATTCCTGGCATGAAGAGACCTCACTGTAATGTACAGCTGCAGTTAAGGGGGGCAGCTACTTTATGTTTGTGACACAAAAGCTGCACATAAATCATCCTTCCTTAAATCTGAGACATGACAGCTCCACAACAACCAAATCAATTAGCTTAATCCTTGTTTGAGGGAAACAGTTCACTGTTCTGCTCTTGCTGCTGAATGCTGTATCTTCAACTGTCCCTCTAAGGTCATCAAAGATAGTTTTCTAGGTGGTCCTGTCATATGCAGAGGAGGATTATGGTGTCAGTTTGGAGCAGGATCACTATGAATGAGTGATAAGACTGGATGACAGACAATGAATTTGTGTCCGGTTAGATGAAATGACAGTGACACTGTAGCTGGATAACTACCCAGACAAGTTCTTATATTACTGTCTCTGATTTATGTAAATAAATCACCATTGAATGTGAATTAGAGTAATCTAAAGTATGACTGCTTATTTTCCTTCATTTATATACATTTTATCTTTTCACCATAATCCACATGTGCTTACTTTCTACCTCAGCATGTCTTTGTGTAGATACATTACATGTTAATATGTCAAGTTGCCTAACAGTCAAATGTTTTTCTCATGGTCAGGTGTTTTTTCATGCTCATATTTTTATTAATTCTATCAACAGTGTCATCAACAACATTGGCATCATTACATTAACCTGTAAAATATATGAATATTCCACCTGGAGATTTTAATGCTATTGACCATATGAATTTCATGTGAAATAAAGATTGGTGTTTGGGTAGTTAGCTAAACTTTTTCTAAAATATCTGTGCTCTCTCTACTTCAGCCTCCACCCCAGATCTACGACAAGCAGCTGGATGAAAGAGAACACTCCATTGATGAATGGAAAGGTGAGAAATCAAACATAAAACCTTTTTGTATTCAAAATTTTAAAATCTCTCTTGACTTACATGTGTGCATTTTCTTTCTGTTTGTTGTTTCCTCTTCAAGTAACCGGTGAACAAAAAGGATACTGTGTGTGTGTGTTTTTTTTTTACCACTTTGTGTGTCTTAATGATTTTCTCTCTTAACTTTGCTCCTTGGCAGAACTAATCTACAAAGAGGTGATGAATTTTGAGGAGAGAACGAAGAATGGCGTTGTGAAGGGACAACCTTCACCTTCAGGTACTCTCAGTGCATAACCCTAATCGCTCTGTAAGTGAATTTAATATAACCTTACTGGATTTATCCTTTGTAAATAGAGAAACCCATTGTACTGTTGATCATGTGTCTTTGTCTCTTGCATCTCAAGTTAAATGTTGTTTAGTACAGTGGTGTTATTTTGTGCCAGGTGTATTTGTTGAACTACGTTGTAAGGACTGCTAATTACTTTAATAACTGCTACTATTGCTACTACAAAGTGTAGAGAATGTTTTATGATTGTGTATGTGTATGTGTGTAAACATATCATGACTTAAGGTTTGGGTTCTTTGGGATCCATCACAGAAAATCCTACTGTTCAGCGGCAGCAGACATTTTATACCATTATATTCTGCTAAGGACCTCTGCACTAAGTGCTGTTCTCATAGTTTGCCTCAAGGGGGCAGTATGGAGTCATGTTTACAACATGACCAGGCCACCCGCACTCTAGTGTAATCAGAAACGGAAAAGATTACCGTTTGGGTCAAAGCTATAGCTGTTCTCATCAGCTAATTAAAGTAAATTTTGAAGATTTGAAACACATATTGAACAGATGCTCCATCAAAGACATCAGCATCTGCGAACCACCAGAATCTCTTTTTATGGCCAAACCACTCCATAGACATCTTTTTCTTGTAGAAAGCTCATAGGCCCTCTGATAGGGGCCCCCAGCTGATCCAAAAACAACACACATTAATATCACAGACAAATTGACAACAAATAATAATTAAACCCCTTAGGGAAATTCTTTGTGGACACGCAGTCCCTTTGAGGCACCAAGGGTTCAGGGTTCAGTGTCTTATTCAGGGATGCTTCGACATGTGGCCAGGAATTAAGAGGGGAACTGGGAGGCAAACCACCAACCCTGGGGTTTGTAGACTACTGGCTGACTGCCCTCCCTACTGCGCCACAGTCACCCCATACATAAATAATGGGGCACATAGCACAATGGAAAATAGGACATAAACAATCTTATAAAATTCAATAATTAAAATTCAAAATTATTATTATTATTATTGTTATTATTATTGTTGTTATTATTATTATTACACAGACAGATGGCCTGATATCTGACGCTGCATTTAGCAGACGCAGTGCAGTGCAGGAGCTGCAGACGGCAGTGTTTTACTGCAGCAGGAAGACATAAGAGCTGGGTGCAAAAACGATACCTCAGAATCAGAATGATCATTCTCTAGTGTTACTGCATCTGCTTGAAGGGTGTACTGGAGATTTTGGAAATTATATATTATCACTGTTAATTTTTGTATTGCTTCTAGGATATGTAGTTTCAAGATTGTACTAAGCTAAGTATCTACAGTGTTATTATATTATTATATTGGCTGTACAGTACAAGACAGAGGCATTATTAGATCAAGATGACTTAAAGGCTTAATATTTCATTTAAATAATCATGTTAGTAATTACTAATGTGGTTTGTACTGAACTCACGATTAGGACTCCTGCATGGTGGAGTTTAAGTATATATTAAAGAAATATCTCAGATGCATTTTCTGTAAGTAAACCTACAAGTGCAGTGGTTGATGGAATTGATGCCAGCCATTAATCTTGATTTGTTGTCTGATGTCTGATGTTTTGGGTCAGCTGAAGTGCCCACAAGTCCCCATTAACCAATTACCAGCAGGACTGCTTGTATGCTTGGAAGTAGTTGTTTTAGCAATGTCTTCATATATGCAATAGACTTACTTCCTTATCCTTTTTAATCAAGCTTTATTATTTCAACTCCAGTGGGAAAATGATATTTGATTGATTTGTTCATAAAGTAATCACAGAGAGCAGAACTCACTCACTGAAGATTTAATGAAAGTGGTATCCAAACTCTGGGAGATTGAGCTGCGTGTTTTGTTGGCACCTTTTCACCCCTATTTTTGAAAATGGAGATTAACAACCTTGTCTGCTCGTCCAAGGCTTGTAGAATGAATTAACTCTTCTATAATAGAGGTTTACTGCCGGCTGCTTCCAACTATGATTTCATAACAAAATCAATATTATAAAGTTTGATTGTTATTTAAAAAAGACTGATAAAAATGACATGCCTCAACAATATCTGAGTGTATGTTGAAATTGATAACCAATACATCCCCACTCACTGCAATGTGAATGATTACAACAAAAGCATATTTAATCATTGCTGAATCACTGCAGCATTTAACATAATTTCCTGTGGAACCCAGTGGACCCAAACCTTAATTTCCTTTGTTTCATTGTAGACACACTGTAATTGTGTTGCCCCACAGCTGCTGTTGATGTTGTTAATGTGTTAATTTCATAGAACAATTTCAGCTATATTTAACATTTCTCTCACAAATTACCTGTTCTAGGTGTATTTTTGCTCCTGTCTTTAGCAGGACTCTTTTACATTGTAACCCCCCGCTGCTGTTGATTCCCTTAGCACAGGTGCAGCCGTGAACAGCAGCGAGAGCCTCCCTCCCTCCTCCTCCATAAACGACATCTCCTCCATGTCCACCGATCAGACCCTGGCCTCAGACACTGACAGCAGCCTGGAGACCTCTGCAGGACCTCTGGGGTGTTGCAGGTGACTAGCCGCCTGCCTGCGCAACCCCATGTTCTTCCGAAGGTGAAGAACCCAATCGAGATGACCAACAGAAAATACACAAAAAAAAAGAGCAAAGATGAAAATTAATATATTAAGAACAGAAACATGAGTTATGGAAACAAAGAATCTAAAATCTAAAGCCTGTGCATTGTCATTCAAAAACAGCCGTGGTATTTAAACTGAAGTAAATGAGCTGAGATAAATGTTAATGATCTTCTAGTTGCTTTGCTTATATTACCCCAAATATCTTGTATATGGCATCCAAACAAAATGACCAAATGCTTAGACTTGCATCGCCTGTAACGTGCATACTGGCTGGCTGCTGGTCTCCCAATTCCTTACAAAAGCGTTTATGCTCCAATCATTGTGGCAAGGTGGGCTGCCATTTTTTCTCATTACTACTGTACGATAAAACCATTATGTAATGACACTTCTATATTTTAACCCATTGGCTTTGTCTTAGACACCATCATCCACACCTAACACACTCCCCAATGTAAGGTTGCCTGATTTGTGTGTTTTATGTGGTTATTGTGCAGGAAAATGTAGTCACTGAGAGTGGCGCTCCCTGCAATACTTGTAAATAATGTAATTCTGTACAGCTGAAGGGTACACAGAGTGGGACTGATGGCCAGTACACTGGGACTTTTTTTCTGACTATAGCGCACCTTGCCACATCAATGCTTTCCACCTCAGTTGCCCCTGCCTCTTGCTGTAGTCCTGCATGATTAGATTAAAAACAATGCTAATCTCACTGTATGCTAAAATGAGTCTGTATAGAGACTTTTTTTATATATTATGTAAACTAACTCAACTCCAGACATGGAGGATCTAGTCACAGTAAAGGATGTGTGAGTGAGTGTGCGTCCGTGTGTGTGTGCGTCCGTGTGTGTGTGTGTGTGTGTGTGCGTGTGAACCACAGCCAAGCCAACTAAACAGGACAGGGCAGAGTTCGGAATGTAAAAGGGTCAAGATGCTCAGAAATAAATTATTTTAATTGTGCACAGGCTTCATAGGATTACCTATGTCTGATTTGTGTGTAATATCCCTTTTATTTGCCTGTGGCAGTGATCGGTCCCTCCTCCACTGTATGGCCTGGCCTACAGTCCTGCACGTCATTGTGTACCATTAACCTCTACTCGGCACAGGGCGTTGGTCTGTTTCACTGTAGTGTTACCACCAAGAGATGATTCTTTTTTTTATTGGACTCCTTGAAACATATAGTGGAACGCTTCTTAAAAGAAAGCGATAATGTCATTAGTTTAAAACGGGTGAGGAGTGTTAACCTCGTAGCTACATTCTGTTTTAATATAAAGTAAACTCATGTACATCATTTCACTTCAGATTACACAAAAACTGAGTAGAGGCCACTTATTTCTCAGCCGGAAGATATATTTATTAATATATTTATTTTGATATAGGGGTCCTTGATATGGCAGGTGCCTTTTGGAGAGAAACACTGACTGCAGGTGTAGAAAGCATATTATTTTTGGTATTTGGTAGTAGCCAGTGAGGCCTCAAGGAACGGCTTTAATTGAATTTAATTGCCTAAGATGACATTGCATATGTTAGACTGTTCATATCTCTTGTGTACTATTTTTTCCACTGTTTGCAACACTACTTAACAGTAAACGTGTAACTGCACCTTTCCCCCATCAGTGGTTCTCTTTGTGCATGTCTCAAACTCTCACACAACACCTATAACTTTAAGTAGCTACTTCATTAACACTCTTCCGCATGTGGCTGTTGTACAGTGAAACACACACAGACTTACAGCACCTTCACGGAGCTACGAGGGTAACTGAGGGCGGCGTCTCCAGAATAAGCTACGGCTAGCTTGGCTTTCTGCTCAGGGTCTGGCCAGGGCAATCTCTCAAAAATACAGGGTGCAACTTCTTTGTGTTTTGAAAATATTCAGATGAATTTCTCACAAAGGGGTCAAATGTTTAAATCGGCTCCTACACCACAAAAACTCTCAGTACTGTTGCAGTTTTTCTATAGGGCATTTTTAACCATCCCAGCTACACTCTTCTTCTTTTCGTATCTTTATGTGTTCTGGTCACTGCAGATTACAAAAACTGAAACATATGTCTTTGGTCTTTCTGTTTCTGAATGTGAACCTTCTATGTTTTTTATAAGACAACCCTCCAAACAATTCTGTTGTAACATGAAGGTGCTTTCGGTCCTGTTTAATGCACCTGAAGTACAGATGATTCTAACTGAAACTAAGCTGGGTTGTCAACACTGAATGTAGAAATGAATGGTTACGCACATCATTGCTGCTCTGTTCATCAGTGTGTGCGTGTGTATGTGTGTGTGTGATTTCAAATTAACCAGCATTCAACTCAAGCTGAATTGGAATATTAGATCTGGCATCTGGGTACATTATTTTACAACACATGTCTTGAGATTTTCTTTTATTACAACATCATGACTTTTGTGTGACTGCTTTTAAGAATGTTGATCAGTGCAGTCGTCGCTGATTTGTAACAATTTTCTTGCCAATATGAAAGTTAGGATGCATCTTGTACTCAGCTGTGGCAACACAAATCTTTGGACTCAGTACTTGTGATTTCCAAGCTTAATGATTTTCACCTCTTTCTCTTAAGTCATATTGTAAATAACAAAAATCCAACAATGCAATAAACATTTATTGCACTCAGACAGGGAGGCAAGCTACTGCAAGAGTCAGATGATGCTAATATGTTTAGAGTCTTAATGTGGATTGAAATGTGGAACTCAGCAATGATGAAACCATCTGAATCAGGTGATGTTGTCCTTCAATTCTTTTATGATTCCTTCTCTCTTGTTTCCTTTGATCCGTGCTGTTTTAATGAATTATTATTTTGACATTGTCAGGTTGGAAAAAAAGAAAAAGAAAAAAAAAGAAATTGTATCTGTTTCACGCTGAACTCAAAGCTTCAGGCTATAGCGTTTCAAATAAAGACAAAACAAATGCAAAAGAAAAAAAAAATCACTGAAAGCTGTTACTGTAAACACAACATTTTAAAGGAACTGTGTATGTAAAAATAGTATATGTATGTGATTGAAAATAAACAAAATCTTTGATCTTGGACAATGGTGTCCTTTTTTTGTGTTACCTGGACTGATTTGAAATATGATATATATGATATCTGTTTTACGTGAGCACATTTTTTGTTTCTGGTCTTAAAAAACTCTAACCTCTCTCTGCTGGACACATATCATACACGCTGGCATCGATTAAGAAGTTGTCAGACAGAAAGAGTAACAACGTATTGACTGGCAGGAGCACTGATGCGCTCAAGTATATTTTCAATTTAGGTATGGGAAATTGGACAGTATACTGTTCACAATAGGAATATCAATTTGTTTATCAGATACAGATAAACGGGTCTGGTTAGAGAGGCAGCCAGAAAAGGCACAGGTGCTGCCCATGCCAGACTGTTTATAACTAACTAACTAACCTTTAGCGCAATTGTTCTTGATTTGTGCAGCAGCATTGCATGTGTTACAGTATAATGCCTGTAGGTGGCGGTCACAGTCCTTTATATTGGAAAATATCCTTTTCCTATTTATGGGCTTATGTAAGTTCAAGGTTGTCTTTATGGCAATATTAGATTATTTTAAGACTTTTTCATTACTGTATGTTGCAAAATGTTAATTCTGTGTTTTATTTGCTGTGCTAAAAGCAAACAAACTTCCTTGTATTATGGCTGGAGATTGAGTCATGGCAACTGGACTTCTTTCTTTCAAGTAGAGACGTTTCGTTCTGCATCCACAGAACTTTATCAATC
>JAUYWH010000004.1:6070540-6146928 GCA_034779795.1 Ctenopoma multispine
AAAGAAAGAAGTCCAGTTGCCATGACTCAATCTTCAGACAACTTTACCTGGATGACTGAGAATCTTCACAGACATACCTTGTTTTATATAGTTTCTCAATTTGATTTCACAGAAAACACATTGATATATATTTTAGTAAGTATATGTTACATAACATACCTAATAACACAAAATTTTAGTATAATTATTCATATCCACTATAATTTTTCTCCAGTCAAACTCGCTTCTCAAACCTGCTTTAAACAAAGCATTATATCCCCTATGAGAAATTTAAAGTCTTTCTTTAGTAGGAATAATTTGTATCATTTAGTTATTGTTTATATCATTTAAATACTAAATTATATCCACAAGACAATTTATAATCACTTTTGCTAAAACATTGAAATGTTTAATACATATTTCATGAATTATTTGGGTGTTCCACAAGATAAAACGACCAAAGTGAAGCAATTTCTGGGCTCTGGAAGGTTATGCTCAATAAACAATGTGTCACTACAGAGCACGCTAAGTACAAAACAGTGCAGCCTTGAGAAACATTAAAAAAAGGCAGACTAACGTGAAAATGCATTTTTATTTCATATGAAGTTGCTTTAAAGTTCTTTTGAGTATCAAGTATCATGTCATGAAAATATTCCACTATCCCAGTCCTCCTCTCCTTCTTGCCCTGCATCTATAATCTGCCCTTTGTGTGGAATTCACAGAATGAGGTGACACTGTCAGCTTGGCTTAAGCCTATTATTTCCCAGTGAAGGGTGCAAAATGAGAAGCACAGGCTCCCCTCCCTCCTTCAATTGTTCAGGCACTTTTTTTCTCTGTGTGCACATTCCAGATCCCCTGCCATGGCCAGCAGCAGGTTGAAATGGGACCTGGTTTTCGGCGGAAAAGTAGCCAGCACACGTGCACACTTTAAACTTAATTTGACAGCAGTCCAGCGCAGGTCTGCACTCACATGTGCCTTGCTTTGTACCCATTAACAAATCCAAAGTGTGTGTAGAAATTTGGTTTGAAGACTTCATCAATATGCAGTCACTTAATAGACATTGACTTAGCAACCAGGCTGTTAATGTTCTCATTGTCGACATGCTCGATGCTGTAATCCCTTTTTTCACAGTTTAAATCCCAAAACACAACACTCTGTTGTAGCTGCTGTTTGATATTCTAGCTTAACATGAAAACCAGTTGTGCCAGGTGGGTAAAATTGTTAGGAGACTACAGGAGAGTATTTTAAAAACTGGCATCTCATATGCCCTGAGACACATTGTAAACTCACATAATTATACACCACAATTCAAATGTTTGAGATCACTTAGAAATGTCCTTGTTTTAAAGATTTTAAGAAGATGTAACAACAACAAATTGATCACAATACAGTATAGACACTGTTAATGCTGTAAATTACTACTGTAGCTGGAAACACATTATCAGCAAAAATTGGTGCTATGTTCTAGCGGCACTTGACATTTACTACTGCAACAATTTAAAAGGCAAATTGCTCCTTAGAACACTTTTGCAATTATAGCAGCTCATAAATGTAAGGAAATGACCAACTGACCCCAAACGTCTGAACACAGAATAACAACAGCTAGACATGTCTTACTGGGGAGAAGCGATGACATTTTTGTTTTATCTGCGATTTATGCCAATGACCCCTCGTGCAAGTCTTAACATTTATTTTTTACAGGCTATAAAACATCGTTCGGTACCCACTTATATTACATGCCATATTCACTTGAATATGTTCAGAACCACAGTGCAGACTAACAAGTAGTGTCTACAATCATCTACAAAATATTTACAGGCTATTTCTTTTGGTCATGGGGCAAATGTAACAGCACAGGCACATGGACAGTATATTTTCCAATTTAAACGGTACACATATTGACTGACAGAACATTCAGTACCACCTTGGTCAAGACTAAACAAACATTAAGTGCAAGTGAAAATGAAAATATAAAATATTACACACTGATAACTTTGCTTAAATATCAGATAAACATTTAAGTAATATTTTTATGTCCCTGTACATACACACATGACACTGTTTGTCTCCATTGTTTCACGCTATTTACATGAGCACAACAGATTTACATGGAACAATAAGACATTTTTGGTTATATTTTAAAAAGTTAACTAAAATAAAGTGTTGGCATGGTCATGGTCTAAAGCTGTTTTCAGTTCCAACGTTGGCATTTTTATTTTTATCTTTTTGCTGAACGCAACCTTTTTAACGGATTCTTCAAATCTGGATCAACGAGCTAATGTAAAATGACTGTATATCATAACAGACTGTGGTGTTCTTCACTGCCCAGTCAAATGAGTGAGTACTAGTGTCTGCGTAGGTGGGAGAGTGTCTGCTGATTAAATAATACCGTATGTACAGATATTGTCATTCTAATATCACTCCAGGTGATGTTTACATTTTTACATGTGGCTTGCAATACCTAATATCATCTATTTCTTAAATAAAAACATGCCATCAACCTTTACAATGTAACTTCCCTCCCTGCCTCCTACAACCAGCAGCCAAAACCCGTTTGGAGCTGGCGTTAAGTTCACATCCTATAATTAACAACTGTCTTTGTCTTCACTAGTATTTCTTCATTCGCTTTCCTTCACTGTATCCAGATGCTGTTGTTACGATCTGGTCGGCGGGGGGCTGTAGCTGTTGTGTTGCCAGCTGCAGTGAGGTCACTAAATGTGGTGAAAAACTGTTCCATTTCTTTCTGCAGCATCTGATTTCGCCGCTCGGCGTCATCTTTGGCGCGCTCGGCGTTGCGCAGCTTGATCTCGGCCATGGTGTACTTCTTCCTCTCCTGGTCCAGCTCCTCGTGGAGGTTCACCATTTCCGTCTCAAGCTCTAGGTTGCGCTGCTCCAAGCTGCAAAAGGAGGTTAGAAGAAGGGACGTCAGACATAGAACAGGGAATATTTCATGTAAGAGCAGAGTGTTATGACACAACAAGGGGAAAGCAGCTGAAGCTCATTTTGACCTTTGACCTTAGCTTAGCATAAAGATAATGGGAAACACTGGCTCTGTTTAAAGGCAACAAAATCTGTATGAGTGTATGAATTAAACAAACGAGATATAACATGTTCATCTGTGAGTTTTAGATGTGCTGGTAGTCTGGTTTTTTCAGTGTGCAACAGAGCAATGCTGACAGATATCCCCTAATTTCAGTCTTTATGCGAACAGTTTTTCTGACTGGACTTGAAACTAGCTTCTCATGATCACCTTCAAATGCAAAATAGCAAAACTGACATTTCAGATTTCTTTTGTGGCAATTATATTGTTTCTAAAATGATTCTCAAGCAATTATTTAACAACTCTTCCACCTTCTACAAATCTAAAAATTATCTGCTTATAGTCAGTGATTTATATGGAAAAATACTGTATTTATTAAATGATCTTATTGTCACAGAAATATGTAGATAAGATGTACAGTAAATACTAAGCTGCATAGTTACTTTGTTTTCAGAGACAGCACTCTACCTCTTTATCCTGGCCTCATACTCAGTCTTCTGCTTGTGCATCTCCTGTTTAAGACTGGCCACTAGACTGTGCAGTGCACTGTGGCTTCCAGCAGGTCCATTACCAACAGTGAAACCGTCACTGCTATCACTACTGCAGGTGCCACGACTCCCTGCTCCATCTCCACCTCCTTCTCTGTTGCTGTTTCGGCCTTCGCCCTCTACCCCTCCACCACACTGAGCAGACTCATTGTCCTGTGCTGCTCCATCCAAGTCTTCATAGTGAACTCCATAGAAGTCCTGCTCAGGACAGGTAGTCGTGGAGGAACGACAGGAAGTGGAGTTGTCAGGAAGAGAGATTTCACAGGAGGAGGTAGACCATGTGGCACTGTCTACGCTCTGTTTGTCCTCACAGCTACTGTTCAGACACGTGCTGGTGATGTGGTTCTGATGCTGCAAGTTCTGGTGGTTTAACTGCACATTATCATAGGTGGACAAACGATTCTGATTGGTTGTTTGATCCCCACTGGAGCAGTCACGTGTTTTGTTTTCCCGTAATGCGACACAGCCATTTTGTACCCAAAGACCATTGCGGCTGTGCAGACTTCCTGTGACCACATCAGTTCCTGAAATACCCATGCGCACAGTCCCATTGCCTCCAGCGTTACTTCCACTTGTCACGCCACTAGTACCCATTTTTGTGCCTGAGCTTTTGAGCGTTCCACTGCGCCGCAATGGTAAGCTCCCACCTCCAGTCACGGTCTGGCTCTTTTCTTGACTGGGATCTAAGGAGGGTGAAGAGCTGAAGGAGCCGTTTGTAACAATCCCACTACCTTTACTAAATGCCGGGTTCTTTTTGACAGTGAGCGGTGGACT
Source organism: Ctenopoma multispine (assembly GCA_034779795.1). Lineage (NCBI taxonomy): Eukaryota > Metazoa > Chordata > Actinopteri > Anabantiformes > Anabantidae > Ctenopoma > Ctenopoma multispine. The sequence goes on from JAUYWH010000004.1 coordinate 6,074,883, forward strand.
GCGGGTGATGTCAAAGCGTCCTACAACACCATTACGAGGGCTTGCTGGGCGCGGGGAGCCACTGTTGTCTAAATGTTGACGATGCGAAGGAGACTCTGGTGTTTCCCAAGCACACTGCCGGACCACCTGCGTGTTGTTGTTTTCAGCATTCTGAGATACTGTAGCGATTGCAGAGGTAGTTGTGGTGGCTTGTCGTCGTGACGGTTCAATGTTGTTATTGTTGGCAAGCTCAAGAGCTGTGGGGCTGTCCTCATTGAGGGGGAAGAGCACATCGTGGTGGCCAATCAAAACGGCCATAAGCTGCTGGACCAGAACAGTACCTGACAATATGAGATCACACATCATTATGTTTATCTTTAAACCATTTCACAATAGGTTCATGATCAAAATGCACATAATTCGCAGTAATGCTGACCTTCCATTATAGCTACTGGATCCTCAACCTTCGGTCTCAAAATATTTGGCCCAAAGACTGTCGCCAAGTTCTGGACGCTCATTTTATTCACTCCTGAATAAGACTGGACTTCATCTAGAAATCTGGAAACAAGAAAATATATTTCACTTTCACAATTTAATAGTGAACAGTTTTTTTATTGTATTTCATCCACTTTAACAATCAATGGATACCTGCAGATGTACTTAAGAAGGTTGTAGTTCACTGGAGGTAGACTTTCCACAAGCCTTCTCAACTCCTTCTTACCCTGGGAATGAATAACAGAATAATAATGCATACTAATTTACAATTTATGGCTTTTAAAATATTGCAATCACACAGAGGACCAAAAACCAAAAGGAAACCCTCAGGCAGAGGGACAGAACAATGTTCCAACCACAATAGAACCAACAATAATAGAAACCATAGATGGAACCACAATACAGATACTGCTGAATTCTGTTACTTTTCCATTTAGTCCTGGCAGGTTTTAAATACTGCAGCAGCCCCATGTACACTGGAGGTGTTAAAACATTTTTCTGGACATAAAAGAACACATCCAAACGTATACAAGCACAAACTCTCATGTGAAAAAGAGGAAAAAGATCTTTTGGACGCTGTTGTTCAGTGTATCTTAATGTGGCAGATAAAACCTATTTAGACGTTGAAACTAAAGACAAGCACAGCACAGTCATTGTTAAGAGAGCTGTGGATGGATGGCCACATAGTGAGAGACCAGTTTTAAAGACCCAGAACAGGATTTAGAAAAGCTTTTTGGTGCCAGCTTCTGTAAAAAGAAACTTCATATAAGGGCATAGGCGAAGTGTGTAAATGGAAATTTGTTGGTGGATATAGGTGAAAAGAAACTACTCAAACGCTGTTTCTTACCATTTCATCATCTTTGCTGAGGAGCTTTGCGCAGGTCAGGAACTCATCATACTTGCTGAAAGGGACGACGGGCTCAGGCAGCTCTCTGAGATACAGCTTTAGAAGAGAAGCTACTGTGTGCACATCTGTGTTACTGTGAAGAAAACATAAAGGGCAAAATAGCATTGAGGTTATATAATTAATGGCATGAAAACAAACACAGATCATCAGCATGAAGCCTCCTGCAGTAAGTAATGGGAGTGAATGGAATGAGATAATGGAAATACCTTTGTCAGAGAAAAACATAAATTGCATGTGGAATTTAAAGGAATAGGTTTGGTAAATATATGCTGGTTCCAACAAGAACACTGGAGCTGCTGAGATGACCTGCCAATAATCAGCCAATTAGGGGCAACTGTTGTGGCAAGCAGAAAGTTACCAGGTCTAATGAGGGAATCGGCAATGTTACATGTCATGAGTCCTGTTAAAGCAGAAGTAAAACAGCAAAGATGTGTCACTGTACAGCTGTGCAGAGACACTGATGTATATCCATCCAGGTTTTATTTATGGTCATCAGAGTTTCTTGAGAGAATGGCAGACTGAGTGAAAGAGGGACAAAAGCAGAGAAGAACTGTGGAGGAGGCCTTGTCCTTCACTAAAGCATTTTTCTGTCACCTTGTATGTGTGGCAGTTTTAATTGCATAGTAAGTTTGTTGTTGATGCATTTGCTAAATACTTTAATTCTGAGACATTTGTACATATAAAAACTATTGTAAAACAAACATTAATTAAAAGAGCTTGTGTTTGAATTACTAATTTAAAAAATATCTACCAGCTACGTGAGCAGATGCAGCAGAAGTACAGGTAGAACATAAACGACTGAGATCTTTTACGCAGAGGTTTGTGTCAGTTGAGAAAAAGACATTAGATTGGCGCTTTGTACTGAGGAGATTAAAACTGGGATGATGAAACAGAGAAGTTAACAGCTATTACGTTTCAGTGTGATAAAGGCACAAGCATATGTAAATGATTACTGCCAATTTAGCACAGTACCATGCAAGTGTAGACAGATAACCACTCCATGCAACTGTGGCATTAAAATGAAATAAGGAAAAATATTTGTCCTTCTTTCTACATTATGAATTTATGTATGTACAGCATACATACATCTTTTACACTTACACAATATGTTCATTATGTCATCCTTACCAATCAAAAGAGGGTTTTTCTCCACAGTCAAAGGCATCCTGCAGCTCTTTGACCAGGTTGGCCTGTCCAGGCAGTCTGAACAGGCCCTCCTCCTGTAGGCCCCACTGGCGAATGAAATCCACACACTGCTCTACCAGCATTGGGGCGAGCTTGTTCCCAAACCGGCGTTCATACCGCACTGTCTCCTCCAACTTCTGACCAAAGATCCCTGAAACAATAATGATGGTTTAAAACTGATGAATTGTAACGGTTTAAGATATCAGAATTGAGTGATTCTGTTTCATCCCATATCTGAACATTTGTTCGTAAAGCTTTTAATTTAAATACATTCAGCAATCATGCAAAATGTGAAGGGAAAACCACAAAGTGCTTTTTGTTTGATTTTTTTTTATCATATGGCTTTGTTATTTAGTTGTGTGCTTCCTAAATTACAAAAAATACTATATAATAACATCCTGCTCTCTTTAACCTTTTCTACAGCAGTGAAAGGAACGTTACAAAAAGACATTGGCATACCATCTTCAGTTTAAACACATCAAAGAGAGCAGTTAAATCAACTGAAAAAGATTTATTATAGGGTCTGCTAGACTGTCCAAGCAAAAAATATGTAGACCCACAAAGCCTGATGATCAAATGCAAACTTCCTGCTGAGCAACTCTCGCCTTTTGTCTGAGGCATTCACTGTAGAAAAAAAAGCAGATTTCCATTTGCAGCCGTCTCATGTGGACGCAACACAAGAGGGGATTAAGGCAGGCTTCCTGAGAGATTTGGATCTGCATACTTTTCCGGTCTCCAGAAACAGACAGAGGCTACTCACACACATGCAGACACGTGGTACGACAAGGTACCATACGGTGACCTGACCTACTGGTATCACTGTGCTTTTTACAGAAACTGGTGCAACTTTGAACACTGAAGTTTTATCTGGCATCTATATTTGATTCATTGAGAATGTAGCTTTTCTAGTAAACAAATGTGGACACAAAAACAGAATTTTTAACTTAGCATCAGCTGTTGTCATACTCACTCCTCTTGAAACTGACACAACTTGTAAGCTTCCGGAAGAAACGCCTATTAAGAAATTTGTGATATGATAACATACCAGAGGCGAAGAAAACCAAAAAAAAAAAAAAAAGCCTTTGATTTTGAAGATGTGACAAAAAAAGAAGAAAAGCAGAAAAGCAGTGGTGAGATGCATCAGTCAGTGTCTACATTCCCATCTCGCTTTGCTTAAAAAACAAGCTTCTCACACGTAAACAGTGGAGCATTATGTTTTTTTTTTCACTTCAGCCTTCACAGCAATCTAAATAAGACAGAACAGTCAACAGTCACAAACTCCCAAGAAATATTTAAAACTGTGCATCCATTCTCTTTTTCAGAGTAAAATATATATATGTAAGTCGAGCTCCACCAGAGTCAAGAATGACGATGACTCCTCCCGTATCACAAAGAGCATCAGAGAACAAATGAGAAAAAGTCACTGAATGAAAATTAGGTCATCTCTCCACACATTCTGGTCATGAGTCTAGGAATGTTTTCCCAGGTCACATGTAACTGTGTGTGTGTGGACCAGCTTATGATTTGGGTGTACAGTAAATGCACTGGACTGGGTCGAAACACAACCGTTAGATTTTGGCACATGCTGTAAGACAGACCGCTCTGCCCTGCAGGTATTCAACAGGATCCTGTAACACTCTCTGGTTCTGTCAGCTTCACAGACACACACTCATCTACACTCACATGCACATAGTGCTAACAGTCCGATTTACTCTGTCATGGTTTATCTACTGTATCACATATTCCTTGTATTTTATTCTTGTGATCTTATCACACTATAGCAACTCATCTACACCTTTTTCTATTACTTTTTCTACACTTTCCGGTTTGCACCAAGTCTGATTTGAGGAATTCATATTTTCTGCAGAGAAACCAGATCTACAACAAGAATGCAGTTAAACGTCACACATTATTGTACAGTAACTTAAAGAGATCAGGATTTATTTTAAACTTCAATACTGAAATCAAACATCAGTCACAAATGTTGGCTGGCAAATGGCTTGTGAGCCAGACTGAAACAGACAGCACTTTCACATATGCATGGTGTGTGTAGGAGGTGGCTGTTGTTAGTGAAAAATGACTCCAAACAAACCAAAAAAATATCTCTGATTGGCTGAAGTGATACATGAAATGCATAAGACGTTTAGTATATAACTATCAACTACTATATCAACTCAACAGCAACAGCAGATACAAGAGTTCAAATTAAATGTGAAAATGTAAACTGGTAGTTACCATGAAATAAATCTCCAAAGATCCATATGGAAAGACCACAGCTGCACATTTTTCAGATGACTGACTTCACACTCTCGCTTGTCCAACTGCTTATTCAAGCTGACCGCTAATTAATTCAGCATCATGGCAAGTATTCAGCACAACAGAAAACTTTATGACCTTGCTTCGTTTTTGGGAGCTCCATCCATGTCTGAGACTCTCTGAACATAACTACCCTTCACGGACTCTGATGGACACCCACACAGCCAATCAGGGCTCAGACAAATCTCTGCTGCTGCTGCAGAACGTGAAAGGCTGGAATATGAGGGTCTGTGAGTGTGTGTGCTTATGTGTGGAAGAGACAGAGAAAGCCAGGCTCCTCTCCAACGTGGAGCCACCTTTTTGTGGCATCTTTGACAAATGGCTCGTCCTTTTGAAGAGCAGTCAACTGCAATAGACATCAAACTCCCTGCGCTGAAAACAGAGGGGCCAGTTCAGACTCATCTATTCACTGTGTCACAGAGAGCTGCCTGAACTGCCCGTCCAGATACAAATGCTGCACTTGTACTCCGCTTGTATACAATGTAGGCCGATGTCTGCCAGCACAGTCAATAACAAGCTACTGCTACCCAGCAGGAGACTCAGTAATCAGAGCACTGATCCCACCAAAGTTATTAACAGTGATGAGAGCAATTACCTTGTCAAGCACTTCAGCTATGAATCATGTTTATTTGGTGATTATTACATCGCTATTTTTGTTGGTTTAATTAACACACGCAGCTGATTTTAACACATTCATTTCCATTGTTGGTTAGCGTGCACAGGCTGGATGAAGAGCCAAAGCAAACAAGTATTTTGGATAGCAAAACAAAACAAAAAGTCAAAATCACAGGTACTCTCTCTCACAGATTGAATAAACATGTCAACTGGAAAATCCTCTAAATGAACAATTATTCAAAACAATGAGTGTTTGCATACTGACCTCCACCAAAAGGTGCCCATATGACCCTGCGGATTGTTTTCACCCAATCCTCCATGTCATTCTGGGTGCTGGCCATAAGAAGGTAGGTCTCATGGTTGGCTGTCATCCGCTCTCTGTCTGCCCCTGAGCAAATAATAAAGAGAGAAATATAAACAATTCAATGATTTTATGTATAGTAGACATAGTTTTTTTTCTGTAGAAACATTCATACTGTAGATTCACATGACATTTCTGCTCGTCTAATCAATGCAAACAAGATTTATGGAACTGACATTTTAGAAGTTAAAGATCCCCTTCATACATCTCTTTTAGACATAATTGGCATAATAATTTGTGTGAAACAAACATTACCTAGTTTATAGGTGTATGAGTGCTGCAGGCTTCAGGTTTGTGCTCTAGCTCCAATATCACAAATCATGCTCATGTGTACACATCTTAAACTCTAGAAATATTTTAGGTGAGCACAGAGAAACTCTCCTCCATCAGTTGGTAAATTGCGAGAACATCATCAAACTCACAACCATTATTCTTCACAGTAAAGGAAGGTAGGGGCTTTAAATGTCCTTACATGGCATGTTAATGTACAGTAGCTGAACCTAATCAGTAGTTTCTAAAGACGTCTTTTAACTCACCAACAGTAATCAATCAAAACAAATGTTGATATCTCAGAGCACAGACATGTGTGCTCCATTAAAGCCAGGCTCTGAATGGACGTCTAGATAATAGTCACAAACGCTCCCAGACAGATTGGAGTAGACGTTCTGGACTTGTTTCACATAACAAATCTGGTTGCACCAATCACTATGACAGCAGAAGCATTTTGCACCGCTCCAATTCAGATGTAATAAGATGAAATAAACAAACAACAAGTCATGGCATTTAACAGTGATGCACCTGGTGTATTATAGGAAGAGATGAGCTATTAGGAAGCGAATGGAGTGACACACAGCGGTTGAATTATTCATTATGTTGACCACCAGAGATCCTGCTCCATTGATTGCATCTCAGGATGAGATCTGCCTGTCGCATATAAACACTATTTATAGAGTACAACAGATAGTTAAAAGTCTGAAGGATTTGAAATTTGCCAGGGAGAAAAGGTATATTCTCAACACAAACAAAAAAGTTATTCGTTGCTTGAATACTAAATGCTAAATAAGTGTAGCTAGAGCCATTATCATGAGATAATTCCAGGTGCCCTCATGCACAGTCAAATAAATGTCTCCTTGGACATCTTGGCTGGCAGAATAATCAAGTTAACTGTTTCCAGAAAAGGCCTCCAAGCTTCAAACAGATAATTAAAACTTAAAGTCATTATTATCACTGTGACCATTAAACAGGTTTACAATTTAAATTGTGAGCAAGAGAAAGTGACTTAACCCCTACATTCAGAAAGAGGCACAGTTCAGAATAACAATGAATACGTGGTAGGATGACAGTTGTATGTTTTGTTGTGGCAGAGAAGGCCATCGGTCAGAGGGCAGGACTACCTGCTCTAGCTGAAGCCAAACTTTGACAGTGAGATTAATGCTCCCTGTCAGTCCTGATGAGATCTCATTAAGAGGCAGCAGATGCCAGTGTTTTCCCTGAGTGGCATTCAACATGTTTATTCACCACAGCCTTAGATCTAGTGGAGTTAGTTTCAGATATTCAGGCCCGTGTTGCTGTCTTATTGTAACATTATTGTCATTTCTTCACCATCTTAAAACTCATAGTGTCTATTTCTGCATGTAGTGTTTGACATTAGCTCATGGTCACATCTTACTGTAAAAAGCTTTGACATGTTATTGTTTTCCTTAACCACCATGCATCCATCCATCCATCCTTACTGTGCTCGGAGCAGTTAAAGCATTTTATTAATGCTCGCAGATCTTTGTCCAGCAATCAAGTTAGTCTAGCGCCTCCTGTTCCTGATCCAGCGATTACTCACTACCCGCTATTGACTCACCCTCAGCGCTCCCTCCAATTAATTACACCTCATACAGAGAAGACACAATCGATTCACTTTTTTCAATCACACCCGCTGTTGTTAACCGTGAACACGCAGTGCACCATCTGCACATCAGCTACTGTATATCTACATTTAACTTTATCAAACCGCTTCCACTAATGTTCGCTCGTTTCTTCATCCATGACCGAAACCTAAACCACCACAAAGAGCTTCAGCTCACGAGAAGTGCTGGAATCACATCCACGGAGTCATTTCCTCTGTCCTCGACCTGCGAAACACGCTGTCAGTCAACAGAAAGGAAACGATGCACTGACCCGGGAAACGTGCAGTTCACTCGTCCTGGCACATCTGACTTTCTCTTCAGCTTCTCTTCTGCGTAAAAGCTCCGGCGCTCCTCACATTTCGAGTATTAACCCCAAGTTGTCCGCGCAACAGACGCGCACTCCGCCTGATAACATAATGGATTTACTTCACGCAGGGACGCAGAAAACAGGACATAACGATGAGTTGCTCTGTCCGCCGTGTCACCAGGGACGTGCCAAGCTTTTCTAGGGCCCTCCCCCTCTCACCCACCAGTCACCAGATGCACAATCTATATAGAGTGAAGTACAGTGCCAGCATTTAAAATACTATTAATAATGCTTTACTACAGAACAAACCTTTAAAAACTGATCATAGCTTATAAAAAGGTGTTTTCTCAACATAAGACTACACAATTACCAGCACATTTATAAAATAAAGTTAACCTCTTCACCTACATTAGGTAAGACTCTGGTTACGTAAACTACATAAACTAGCAAAGCATCAGCCTAATAGAAATTAGGTGTTGGTTTTGTCATGCAAAGTAATTGTGATCTGGTGTCAATGTGAGCGCTTTTGTATCGTAGTCTGCTTCCATTACTTGCGTGGAAAGGAAGCATTTCCTTATGAAGACGTTATACAAGCGTGCAACAGGATTACACAGCATACCATGGCCATTACAACACACTCCTGCGTCTACTGCCATTTCCTGTTGATGCTTGACTTTCTTCCACAGTGGTTGAATTGGCTGCATGCTTTATAGAGATGAGCAAGATGTCAAACACTTAACACTTAACAACTTCATGTAGAAAACCTTCAAAACTACCGTTAAAAATTAAAAACCACCGTCAAAAAAAAAGAAAACTGGAGCCACATTTGTGTGAAGAACTGTACTAATTGTACAAAATGTTATATAACATATAATATAATATTACATTTGTATATATATTATATGTGCCAGATTCGCTTGGACTGCTTGCAGTTCTAGTATATAATTATAATTCTATATTATACAAATATTTACTTCTGAAATCACCATGTGGATTTCACCTCATCCACATTTAGAAAGGAAGAAGAGAGAAATAAAAACCTGAGGATACATTCTCCACTAAGGACAAGGACAGGACACAAACTTTTCACAGATTTGTTATTGGCTGCGGTTAAGCTCTCTGCAAGTTTTACTGTCCACCGCACAATTCTCTGGCTACTTATGGTGTCACTGACACCATGTCTGAAGAAATCCCCTCACAATCATTGCCTCTTAAATGAGACCAGTCCTTGCAGGGGTTCACTGGCAGGGACAGTTAAGGATCTTTACTTGCAGCATGAATGTACCTGAAGAGACAGCCGTGGTGGATGTCACAATTGCCCTGATTCACCACACTTCAGCACACTGCTCCACAGTTTTATAAACTTGGCGCTGAACAATTGTCAACTTCACAGAGGCATGCATCACTTTGGAGGACAGCTAGCATTAGAGAAGGCACACAGACCAAGAGTCCTTATTCATGGTGAGACTTGTAATTCTGAGTGACAGCATTCTCTGCAGTGGAGCATACGGTATATTCAAATGACAGCTGTGTTTATTCTAACTTCTGCCCCTTGCATACAGGAAATATGGTACTCCAACCACACCATACTACAACATAACTACAAACAGGTAGCTGAACCTGAATGCAACACTAAATAAAGAAAACACTGCTAAATTTAATTTAGCTTTTTTATTAGATAAAGCATATGAACAAACAAAACTGCATTTATAGTTTCCTCCTGAATTTACCATCTGAGCTGGGCTAACACCTAACAACTGTTCATTCAGTTCAGTCCAGTTGTGACCACTGGTTTTAATAAGTGGTCAAACCCAGCTGCTGACTAGTATTTAACTAACAGACATGTAGGAGACAAGAAAGGATCCCGCTGTGCTAAAATTGCTCTCAAATACCTGGAGCCAGCATACACTTTACTTTGACCTGTATCTGTGTAAGTGAGTCCTGTAAAAGCATCCGGTCTGCAGCAGGTAGGATGAACATACAGTGCAGAACACAGTCTTGCTGAGAGTTAAGTGAAAATAAATATAACTCTTAGCACAAAGACTCTATGAATTCACTGCATCTGGCATAACCACCTTAAATCACAACTACACATTACAATATAACATAATAATTAGTGAACAATAGATGTGCTGGTAGTATAATACCCTATGGACCAGTCTAACTGGACCCACCTACCTCCAGTCTATGCTAAACCGAGCCAACTACTGTATGTCCTGGCTGTAGCTTTATATTTAACAGAGATATGAGAGTAGTATTGTTTTTTTCCCATTTAACTCCTGTCCAGAACTGGAACACATTTTGTGGGAGCCATGTTGTAACAATGTTAAGTTCTTCCAGACTTTTTTTATTGTATTGTAGGCCAAGTGGAGGAAGCAGCTGCTGCTGGTCCAGAAACAATACAGACACTGTAACTACCTTCTTTTAAATGACAAAAATCTGTGTTATAATTTTCCCAGTGTGTGTGTGTGTGTGTGTGTAAAGCGGGAGATTAAATGACTACATCAGTGTCTGTTCTCTGTGAGAGAGTCTCCTTGTTTGCATGCAAGCAGGGGCAAGTTGAGATTTAATATTGTGTCTAATGATAGTCTTCTCAGAAGTCCACACATCATAGACACCTCCAACAGAATAGGAAGTAACTTACAGGGTGACAAGCCACACCACACTGCAAAATGTATTAATATGGAATGATGACAATAGTAAGGTGGAAACAAAACTAGCATTGTTTCCTTTTTTTAACACTTGATTTAAATATTTCATTCACCTCCAGATGATCTAATCCGTCTGCAAAGTGCAGCTGTTACAATAAAAAACATCTGTAGTAAAGATATCAGTGTTCATTCAGAGGAGTACATGTATTGTGAGGCAGTAGCAGTGCATATACTGCAAGCTATCAGGTCCAGAATGGTCAAATATTATACTTATTATTGTTACCTGGACACGGTGATAGTGAATCAGATAATCCGTACTGTGGTACACTATGATTCGCTCGATGAACCACCTCCATGCCTCCTGCACACTCTCAATCCAAAAAAAAGCTTCCTGAATGGGTTACAAAGTCCTGGCTGACTGGGTTAACTTGAGGACGGGAGTTCCTCATTGGAGGAGCTGCTCCGCCGGTTTTTGGCCTGGCTCAGAATGAGTGAGTGAGCACAGCTGAGAGGGTGTGAAAGAGAAATGGAACGAGGGGAGGGAGGTGAAGTTTGAAGAGGGGGTTGGGGAGTACGCATACACACACACACACAGTCTCGCACACACACACACAAACGCACACAGCTCTATTAAGCACTGTAATGGTAAACAATAGGCAGATCTCTCTGAAGGCTTGGTTTTAAAAAGACCATTGGTTTGACACAGGGCATGACCCCATGAGCAAACAAGAAATCTCCCATTCACACTGCAATGTTCTGTTAACATCTCAACTACAAGCAGTTTAAAGCTTAATAAAGTAGTAATGATCTTTAGCATATACAATCAAATACGTCTTATAATGACTTTATAGATCACATATTACATGAATAATATTTTGAATTAAATCTTTGCAGTATTAATTTTTTTTAATTGCACTTTTCTTTTGTGTCAGTTTATAACAGTTATGCAGACTTACTACTGCAGCTCTGGTAAACTCAGGGATGACACAGGAATTCATGCTGGTCACTGACAGTGCAAACCGCTGAGGAACAGAGATCTCAGAAGAGCATGTTCCTACTATTATATCCTAATATATTTCATTCAAGTAATCATAGTTAGTATTAGTTAGTATTCTACATTTTGTAATGTACATTTGTAAATGTGAAATTTTTTTGTTTTGACTAAATGTAAGACTTGCTGGTTAGAAATGTCACCGTAACACAGGAAATTTCCCATCCGCTAAGCTATTTTGGGACAATTAATGGATTGGAAATACTATTTGATTTTTTTCCATTGTTGTTTGGACAAAAAATATAACAACATACTCCTACCCATTCTCACCATCATATCATTATGGTTGAGGCCATAAAAATGTTATAAGACCAAGTAATCAAAATGATTAATCTTCTTTCATATTCATATGCAACTTGCACAATGCACAGTGCATGTATATCTCTTCTCCTCTGCAGCTATATCTTTGCAAGTGTCTATAATGGATATCCTGTTTCACCTATCCCCCAGTAAGGTATCGATAGCTAATTCTCTTTCTGGTGTCGCGGTGGTCCTTGCCTGTCAAAAGACATAATCTGAAGGCAGACTCTACAACATTAGCCTTCCTCAGAGTTCCCAAAGATGTTGAGAACACAGACTCCATAGTCTTCCTGAGGCTATCATTTCCTTCAGTCTGCTGAATGAGTAACGTGAATAGGAGTGGGGAGGTCAAAGGGGACAAGGATTGTTTGGCTCTACTGTCAGACTACTGCACTGACAGGGGAGAAGGTAATCATGGTACCAAAAAAACGAAAAATTATCCACCAATTCTAAATTCTCTGTATTATTTGGTGCTGAAAAGCCACAATCTGATAAATTGAATCTTGGGTTGTGAAACCACAACAATGCAGACTTGTCCCACAAGTCTATAAGATGTTTCTGTATTTCAAAATATTTCCCTTGTTAGAAAAAAGTGAATGATTCTACTGCTGTATATATACTCATCAAAGGTAGCTGTTTAGTATGAATGAGCAGAGTCTCAATACGTAGTCATGATGAGCGTCAGGGAATCATCGGGTCAGTCCGTTCAGGGAGGTCATTGAGCTGTCAAAGAGCCAAGTGTCTCTATTCTAAATTTCATGCCAACTAAATAAAGAGCTACGTCTACGTGTCCTGCCAAGCCTGCTATAAATATACCATTATGTAAGGGGAATCAGTTTCAACTTTAGGGAAAGGAAACATGGTTCAGACTTAACTTAAAGTCTCATGTGTGTGTTGGAAAACAAGTTAAAACTATTTTAAGACTGTTAAATGTGCAGTAAAGGTGAGCTGTGCAGTGTTCGCGAATACATTTTAAGGATACATGCATGTTTGAGCCCTACATTCCAAGCAATTCAGGACACTGTCTTCGTCTACTTACTATAGTGTAATGTTGAATAAAATAGAATAATACATTATTTTAACTATGATGTTTTATATAGTTTTGAGTTTCTTTATACTTCCCTAAAATATAAATGACTGCCAGCTCTGTAATGTAAATTGGTAACTCAGACCCAAAACTGAATAAAAAATAACATTTATTAAAGATTCAGCCATTACTATGAAACAACAAACCAACCAATGCTCAACCAGTGTATCTCTGTGGTGACTTTCAGAACATGACATTAATTCTAGTCCAAAAATCATTAAACTCTTCACGACCACGTTTTGAGGTTTGTTAAAATACCCAAACCCTTACGAGCAAACCATTTAGACCACTGACAGCTTCAGTGGCCATTAAAATGTTAGTAGTGTTGAGATTTTTGTGAGGGCTGGCAGCTGTTGTCACTTAAACACTTGCGTGCAATGTTGGGAGGGTGAAACATTACATCAGTGATATAAGCAAAGTGATACTTAGTAGAAAGCTCTTCTGGAAAGGTGTGATACATACAGATCCAAGAGAAAAAAATCTCTCTAACGTCAGCCTGACACCCGTTTTAACGCACTTTTAGCCTGGTATAATTTCAGTAGCGTATGGTAGTTTCTGTTTATACACAGCTAGCTACACTATCTGTGCATATTATATGTATATATGTGCATATTACGGCTTATCCTGTGCATGATGTTCATTGTGTCTGTGTCTGTGTGTAACGTGTAGGCATTTTTGTAGTTATCTAAACATATCTCACTATGACAGATCACCAATTCAACAAGAGTATGCAGCCATGTCTGTGAGACAGTAAATCTCCGTGGTCTGCATGCCAAGACCTCATAGTTGTGGTGTGCCCTGCAACCCAAAACAAATGATCTCCCACCATGTTTGTCCAAATTTGTTTTGATTAAGCTGCAGGATGTTGTCAGTGCCTCTCTCTCTCTTTCACACACACACGTTCCCTTTGAATAGTGGGAAACTTAAGTATAACCTTTTTTTTTTTTTTTCACAGGATCACATGTCATGCACCACTATCAACCTCTTTCTTTTAAAATGTTTCTGATATTACGGATTCCATCTTAATTACAAAGATAAAAAAGATAAAACATACAACAGCAGTTATGCTGGAAGGAACACGTGCAAACAGACATCCTGGCACTCTGAGAAAGGAATGAACCTTCCTTTATCTTCACCAGAGAATGAAACAAGGGGTGGACTTGACAAAGTACCTGTTGCTCCACTCACTAATACCTTCTAATATCACCTTTCAGCACTGATGAGGGCTTCAGGGCAGATGCACACCTGCACTCCCTACAGCAGAAATTGGTAGCCTGAGTCAGCTTGGCCTTTGGGAAAGCTCTTTGAACTTTTCAGGAAGGGTATAGAAACCTGACGTCTGGTTTATTCTGACTAATTGAGGCAGAACAGCTTGCTGACTGATTTTTTCCAGTGACCACTTTACCCTTGTGTAGAAACAGGCCTGAGAACTGTGAACCCCCAGTGCTGCTCCTAGTTTATTGTGGCTGACTTCTGGTTTATTATGATCACCTGAGGCAGATCAGTGCTGCATGTTTTGTCCCAGTAGGAACCAAACAGAATTAGCAACAAAGGAGGAAGCATGACTAGAATTGGACGGTTTAGGCAAGCACGTTTTGGATATGATGTTGCTGAAAACCTTTCACCAAATAGATATGAAGAAACGTGAAGAAGAAAATATTGACAGCTGGTTATTAAGAAAAAATGTTCCTCTAAAAATCACTTACCTGAAGTAATATCATCAAAAAAAGAATCTACTCTGTTTATGTATCATAGACACATAAATCAACATTTTCATTTGTTAGACTGCATTACAAGATTGAAAGGCCTGTCAGAGGTGAATGTGATTCCAATAGAAGGCAGAGATATATCTGACATACATCAATCATTATCCTGCACAAACCGTTCCTACCACTTCATATTTCCACTTAGTGACTGATGAGGTGGAACATGGAATATGAGTATGTGTGCAAACTTAGGTAATGTATTCCTGAAGGAAAGGCAATGAACCAGTGTGGAAGAGAGTCATACTGTTTATCTATGCCTGATTTCTTTGTGTATTCCTGCACACATGAACGTGATAGCCAAACTGAGAGACATCTACCATTAAATCTGCCTGTTGACTCAATGCCCAGTTATTTGGACAACCAATAGACAGCCTCCATCAGCTTCGGCAAGATAAGCGTGTTTTCATTTTTGGCCATCGCAGCAGTCCTGTCTACATTGCCGCTCCACAACCTTGTTTTCTCTGACAAAGCTGGCCAAAGCCTGAGAGAGCTGCAGTGCAGTGCAGCAAGCTGGGTCAAAGAAAAAGATTGGTGGTGATGTAAGTGGAGAGAAAATGCTGATGATGGATTTGGCTCTTTGTGTGTTTTGAGTGTGCAATGTTGAACTTTTGCTGATGATGTTCAGTCAGTTCTCTAGGTTCCAACTTGTGACATAAAGTTAAAATAAACGATTTGTGACTATTGCTACTTCTGAGTTACTCCACATTATACATAAGTGCTTTCTAGATATCAGAGAATATATCAGAGAATAGTGAAAAATGTGAGATGGATCACAATTTCACAAAGCCCAAAAAGCAGCCATAAGTTCAGTTCAAGTTCAGTTAGTTCATCATGTGGCTTCTATAATAGTAAATTTACTATAGTGTTGTGTTTATCCAGTAGACAGTATTCATTGTAAAAACGTCTTTATTTGTCTTTCACTTATTTTATAATTTCATTTTTGTATAATTCTACTTTTTTCACATTTTAAACTTTCTTCTGCTTTTACTGTTCACCTTCACCTTCATCACTAATTTTTGAAATACATACTGTATTATGCTCCGACTTTCGCACAGTACTGAAATTCACTTCCCCTCCCATCCGCTCCTTCAGATTTTTGCATGAGAAAATTTTTAACAGGGTGACTTTACAGGCAGACTAGGAGCTATGAATTCAAAGGTCTGTTTTGTTATCTGCTTCAAGCAGCCAACCAAAGTGAAATTCGACCCAGCTATGAGAATACTCTTTTACTTAACATTTTTCTTCCTTTGCCAAGATATTTTTAAGATATATGCCGTGTCAAGTACAACCACTGTTGCAATTTGCAGAAGTAGAGAAACAAGACAGATTGAATCAGTGCAATGTAATTGATTAATTAAAGTGATACTTTGGACACATTCCCCAGAGGTGCTCTGTGCACTTGGCAATAAAAGATGTTAATGTAGTTTTCTGGGTGGCATCGGTCTAGTTGACAATACCAGCCCCTTTTATTGCCCAATTAGTTTGGTAATGTGATTGGTTAATGACATTTTCATTTACCCCACATACCTACAATAATGAGAAAAAAACACAAGGGGGGGGATTATCAAACTGAATTTACACTCTTTATGACTTTATGCTGCAAACAGGTTTTGGTGCTAGGAACTTAAATGTCATTTTTACTTTACTCTTGTCATAATTTGCTCTAAATAACAGCATCACCTCACTGTCACTATAACTACGAGGCGGTACTTTGGAACAGCAGTGCTTCAAGCTAAATGGTAACATAAGCATGCTAACATGCATGTTCACATTTATTAGAAATATTTGTTAATATGTTCATAGTAACTGTTGGACAACCACCCAAAATATTACTAATTGCTCCTTAAAGATACATTAATTTTATGGAAATTGATCCGCAGGTTGTTGAGACACTTAAAACCACCAAAGTCAAGACTCATCCTTCAGGGAGCATCAGTCTCTACATTGTATAATCCTGTCAATACATCACCTCTGAGCTAAGTCTTTGTAAAATATTATTATTGGCATTACTGCATGTGGAATGAATTGTTTTGTCACAAATAATGACTCCATCATTCACAATCACAGGACATGCAGGAAATTGAGGAATGCGAGCATCACAGCTGCAATAAAGATAAACCGTGAATTGTAACTTGTAAAACACCCAGCTGCTGATATGATGAATGTACACCATATGGAAAAGACACTTTCTCAATGAGAACAGGGAGTAATTTGAAGTTCATCTGCAAATAGTTTTGTATCTTAAGTTTAAGACAAATAAAGATGTCTGAGAAATCAGTCCGCTCATCCCTTCAGCCATAACTGAAACTATAAACAGAGCAAAGTCTAAGAATATCTCTGCCATCGTAGTGAAACTGTCCAAACCAGATGCAAACGTGTTAGTATTCATTACGGTTATGTAAAGACACAGACCTGGGTTGGAGTTAAGATCCATTGGGTGCAGAGGAAGATATGCCTCCTTCTCTGCTGTAGGTTGAGGAAGCAAAAGCCACGCTGCCGCTTCTGACCGCTGGCCCCCCAGTGCCACTTCTTCATCTGTTCTTCTTCTGTGCCTCAGACAGATTTATTTCACACGCCACTGCACTTACTGCTCTCATTCCTACTTTCCTTCTCCTTCCTTTGCTTCTCCTCCACCTCATACAAGTCTTTCACCTAAAACTTCATTATGTTAAGTCAAAAGCAGGTCAATGTGACACACACAATCAGCAGCACTTAGGCAAGGTCAGGCTAAGGCTAGTCTGTCTGCCCCTCAGGAAGGAAACCCTCCTCTAGATATAGTTCTGTTAAAGGAGCTGAAAAAGCAGAGGAAGCATATTTCAGAGCAAGAAAAGAAGTGTAGGAGAGAGTGGCCGAATAGAATCAAGTGAGACAGTAAGCCGAAGACAAGATGGTGTGTCTGCTCGTCTCTTAAGGAAGTGAGAGGGGTGGAGTGGGAGCTGCTGGTGAAGGAAGGGGGGTTGTATCGTAAATCAAGCAGCCCTCCCCAAACCTGTAAATCTGGCGAACGAAGTAGGCACTCGGCCAAATGACTCATCCACAGAGCTCTATAAATATAGCCGTGCAGGGTCGACGAGGCTGCTGCTACTGGTGGCCAAGAAACCCAGAGACACTGAGGTCTTTAATAACCTCCTTATTGTTTTTAATCACACCGGCGTTTATAGGTGAAGCACACATCATTGGCTTCCAATATTCTTTGAACCTGACTTTGGAGGGTAGTTAAATTTTAAACCAACACTACCTGTTGGATTTAACAGGGTATTAGGGAGACATCTAAATATTTATCCACAGTGAAAGCAGTTTACATACCATTGGTCTGAACGTTCAGGTCAAATGTCCCCATCAGACAAACATACTGTTTCAGTTAACTGGAGGCCAAAATGTGCCCTCGCTAAGACCCGACCAGCCTGATACATGTGGGGAGGAAAGGTTGTGGACCGGGGTTAGAGTGGGAGGCTGATCATGGACACTGGTATGTGACATGTCAAATACCGATCCACTCAATAAGCCTGTTATGCAAGTATCTGGGCTTCCTGTCCTGTCCCTCTCTATGGCCTGAGACTTGGCTTCAATGCATTTCCTCCAGAGGATCTCGCCGCCGCAGACTCACACACAGGAATAATGACGCACAGAGCCAAGAAAGGAAGTAGGATTCTGTAACGCTGGTGACAATGAGGCAGATATTGCAAAACAACAGCTACCACACACAAAAGGTATGAAGTTTATTGTTTGGGAATGTATGACGTGCTCTTGGTTTTTGTCACGCAAAAATTTTAATTAGTAACTCAACATTGTGAAGTGTCTGTGTCTAGTTTGTTTGACTTCATTGTCAACACCTTATGTATTTGCTGTCCATTACATCACTGATACAAAACTATTTGCCACTAGTTTATCATATTTTGATGAAATCTTTATTAACAGCTTATCAAGGATGTGTCATTGAGTGAAACTCTCCTGTACAATATAAAATGTGTAGCAGGCAGCATTGTCCATTCATCCTACACATTATCTTGTGTTGTTATTACAGCTGCCTTTTCTAATTTAGTGGTTGATCAATCATGACTTTATGAAAAATGAGCTTCATCATCATCTGTGCAGTTTGAGTCATTATGTGGGCTCCGTGTGGGCTTTGGTTCCATCAATAAAACACAGAACTGCACAGTGTGACCACTGATCAGACTGCTGTTGAGCAAACTGACAACATAAAACCATAAATCATATTCAAGTGATGAAGTTGTAACTTCTAAAACACAATGGTTCGGTAACCGCGAAGCTGTCAGATTGTTCATTTCTTTCCTGGTATACTTGCAAATTTCTCTTTTGGTTTAATTTAAACAATATACAATTTAACATATATAAGATGCATCATTTTATGAAAGGAATCCTTCAACATTTTGGGTAATTGTGTTTTAAATACCAGCAGACAGTTAGCATAGCTTAGCATAAAAAACAAAAAGGTTGCATAATCTGTTGACCAGCCCCTCTGAAGCTCACTAATAAACTAAAACTTCTTTCTTTAATTTGTACAAAAGCTGTGCAAAAAAGTGTGGGAAAAAAAGTTGTGACTTTATATGAGGCTACTGGGCTTCCCAAGGGTTAAGTGAAACAGATCAGGAAAACATCACACAAAAGGGAGGTATCCTTTCGAAGTTTACACCGTTTAACAGACCTGAACATCATAAGAATCTGTGTGAACAGTGACTGAACACCTTGCAACTGCAAAGTGAGCAGCCCACACTCCCATAACCCCTGCAAGATACCATGAGGAGCCTGGTCACTGACCTTTTCTTAATCCCTAAAATCACATGATGTCAGGGTTAGGAAGCTCATAACTCTTTCAACTGCGAGAAGGTAAAAAGATGATCCCTCTGAGGCGTCAGCACCAGCAGGAGTCTGCATTAATACTTGTAAATCCATTTTTCAGGCAGCCAGAGTTTCCCTTCCAGGACCTTCACACAGGCTTTGAGGGAGTTTAAGTTGTTGGTGATCTGTTTGAGCAAAAAATCCCCAAATTGCTCTGCTTCCAACATCTGCCAATACAATAGAGCTTTTCCTAAATTCCATGTGACATTAAATGGCCTTTTCAATCATGGCACTCCAGCATTATTTGGATGGATATCATTCATGGCCACTGCCTCGGCACTGTCTCAGCAACCTCTGCCAAAATCTTTTCTTTTTTCTACTGGGTTTTCTTTCTATAACTGCCTGTTCCATCTTCCAACTATTTCCCCAGTCACTCCCTGCTGGTGCAACGACAGAATGAGCAATGTTCTGCCTTCACCTATTGAGACACTGAATAGTTTTCCAGAACTTGATAAGAAAACACAAGATCATTCTCCACTGTATCTATCATCTGCTTCCAAATCCTATTTTGACAGTGCTTCTCTTTTTTAGCATTAGCAATTACAACCTTGAAATATTAACACCAAGCAACTTTTGAGTACAACTCCAAGTTGCTGCTTCCTTGGGAGAGCTATCAAACAAGGTGGAGGATGGATGAGCATATTAATGTGATCAGACTGACATGTCAGATGTAATGCAGATGTGATGTTTGCCACAATCACCGTCATTCAAAACCACAACCTCGTTGATGGAGCTAAAATCTAAAATCTAAAGTTTGCATCATTCATCCTGACAACTGCACAGAATTACTTTTAATTAGATATTTCATTATGGATCACAGACCAACACTGCCATCCTTAGATAAAGAAAGATTCATGTTTCTCCATGGAAGCAATGACTGTTTACATAGCCAACACAATGCACACAATTTATTTTAAAATGGCTCTTATATTATGCTTCATAGTGTCAGAGGCTGTGCCTCAGCATGAGCTCCAAATGAACTGTGACAATCTCAAACATAAACATCCTGCACTATCATGTTCTCCAGGGAAAATGTTGCTAATGAAGCCAGTGGGTGGCCCTGAAAACACCCTTCTTTATGGCGAATGTTACATTAGAGCAGGAAGCTATTCAGTTATTGAATTGTGGATTTAGAATGTCAGTCAACATAAAAGAGGTGGATATCAGATTCAAGTCAAAATGAAAAACAACAACAAAGTTATCTGTGACTTTACTAAATATGACATTAATGCCATTAATAACAATCTACAAGTGGAGTTTTCTTAAATCCAACACAATTTGGAAGAACACAGATATCCTATGTGTGATACTGTGCACTCAGTGTCATACATTCAGATTTAAGGGATCATCAATGTGAATCTCAGAAGCCCATATGATAAATGTCAACAGCGCCTAATTGCCAGACCACGACTCCTCCAGGAGGCCATTTGCTATGGTGTCACACACACCGGGACAACATGGATGTACACAAACACATGGAAGCACACACACATCTCGCTCTCTAAACATACAGTGAGGAAGATAGAGAGAAAGGTTCAGTTTCTGACCTTTTTGAAAATGTCATATCACAAAGTGAATTCTTGAGAGGGAAAAGGACACTGACTATATCCCACAGGGCCGAAGCAGACAGACAGGTGGGGTGCATACAAATGAAGGTAGTCAACACTTTTATATGCAAAACAGAATCTTGTCACTCACATTTCTCTGGGCATCATCATTCTACTGAAATCATATCCTTAAAATCCATTTCACAGCTTTCCCTCTTAATGCATGGCCTGATACTGTTGCTCATATTTCTCCTGGATTTATGATCCATTAAAGACTGTATGGACACTCTGCACCCAGTTGCTAATTAAATAAATATATCAGAACCTGGTGTTTGAAACACGGAGAGGTTATTGTGTATGTGCCAAAGTCAGATTTATTTGATCAAACACGTGTATGGTTTCTAACTATAATTTTGTACTTTTTTAATATAGCATTATATAAAATCATTGGATGATAAATAATTTAAGAATAAATAAAGAATAAACTACAAATAAAGTAACTCAAATTAAGATAAAGGCATCTAACAAAAGACACCTAAACCTAAACAGCCATTCAGTGTATGTGTCCCTAGTCTTTGTTGTCATGGTAGCAATAATATTGTAATCACACAACTAAGGCTGTGAAGTGTTAACCACAAGTGTTAAGGTGCTAATGGGCAAAATGCCAATTTATTGTGTTTAGATTGTTAATTTTCAGGAGAAAAAGTAACATCTGAGTTCAAATATGTGGTCCATCTTCTTGTAAAGCAGTTTTTCAGAGAGATGCGAGATCTGCCTGCTGGATGAGATAATGTCTGCCATCATCCTGGAGAGAGAAGTCTTATCTTAGTCTGCAAGGTTTCAACACATACTATATGTAGTTTCTTTTGAAATATACATCTTGGTCTCAGAGCTTAAATGTAATACTTATCAAATAAATAACAAATAGATTACCAAAGACCAAACAGTCTGTGGACTTTAAGTTCTTTATATCTATCATATCACTACATCCAGTCTATCCACATATTAGCTCTATCCTTTAGAGAGTCACAAGGGGTTGGAAACAATCCAGAGTGAGCTGACAAACCACGGTACACACAGGTCACCAGTCTATTGCAGCTCTGACACTTTTGTTCACACCTACTGAGGGAGGAAACTGTGAGGTCACAGCAAGAAGGAACGTCTTTGCTTCTATCATAATTGCTATGCCACTAGTTGTCGCCTAACAATAATATACACAATAACTTTTTGTTGTAATAAGCTGCTTGCACAGACAGGATGGGTTTTTGACAGAGGACATTCATATAGTCATTGCTGCCCCAGGGCACACACACGTTACTTATGTGACATGGGGGCATATTTGAAAGCCATCTCCATACATCCTGACAACGAAATGTCAGCACCACAGACTAATATGTTTTCACAGTCCCTCAACTTCTTTCACATTAAACGCTGATACCTAGAGGGCAATATTGTTGTCCTGTTTGTCCTTCCATTACCAGTGGAGTCATTTTTTAGGTTATTAAAGGTAAACTCCCAATGGTTGGGACTGTCATTTAATTCCATTCCAATCCATTCATTCATCAATCTATCACTGACTTTAGGTGCCTTTAGTCCACATGCCAGCTTATTAGTAACCTCTGGCTTCCTCATAATGAGCAGTATGCAGTCCTAAAATGACACGTCTGTCTTCACCCTACAATAGCAATCTTAGTATTAGACGGGCATTCAGTCTTTACTGTTTAATAAGACGTGTGACTATACAGCTTTAGGTAGGATTAGCATGTTAGCACATTCCTAGACTGATCAAATAATAATAGTTTGTAATTTTCTCGATTCTTAGTTTTCTCATTAACCAGAAGAATAACGACAGAAAAGATCTCTAAACATTTTTACATGCGTGAGGATTTTACTTGCATGGTAATTTCTTAGTGGACCACATGAGGGCACTGTTACCTTTATTTAGACAGGAGCTCTGAGACTTTCCTGCATCTAGATTTCACCACAGCACCATGTTGCCTCACTTCAGTGGAGGGGCCTATAGATATTTACTTTACAATGAGGTGGAGCCAGGCAAAATCACTGTTAGTGGTAGCAGATAAATTTTTTTTGCTCTTCAGGTATCTGTTGTGGACCCAGGTCTTGCCCATATTAACAGCATTTAAGCTCAGAAAGTCCACCTGTTCGTGGTAACATGATCCTGGGGTCCTTCCATGAAAGAAGGGATGGTGGCCTCTGGGGATGAGAAAGGTAATATTCCCATAATTCAGCAGCTGTAGCTTGTTGCACTCTGACTGGGTACTAACCAGACTACCAAGAAAGAGCAAAAGACTGAGCCTGGGGCAAATATAGAGAGAGTGACAGAATAATATTAGAGTCATGCTAGAGCCAAAACCTTTTGTTTATTAGAGCTTGGGGAACAAGGAGCACACTGTTTCTCTGTCAAAAACACAGAGGGAGTGTTTCCTGTGTTCTTGTTTCATAAGAATGGGATAATTAATCAATGCTGGACCACGGGGAGTGGCCTTTAGCTACAGGTATTTATGCTGTTATAACAGGTAAATAAATTAATAATGAGTCTGTGCCATTTTGTCTAAATCCAAAATGTTCTTAGAATCCATCTTCCAAAAGCTCAAAGCTCTGATATATCCTGCAGCTGTTTTTAGATCATACCTGATATTCTTGGAGGATTCAACAACATGAGATAAAATTTCACACCGATCCTGAGTGGCATGGTGTTCTGGTATATATTCTAGATATATGGATATGCAGTTTTACACTGCCAGTGCTGCATGTACGTCAGACATATCCTTACATAACCTTTTCTATTCCATAAGGAGGTACTAGAATTTAGAACAGCTTGCAGGTGCAACCAAATATCGTTTCACAGAAGAAAACGTAATCCTCGGGTATTGTATAAAAATGTCCTGCAGTGTATGCAGAGAGAAACACATTTGAAAGCGTGCATTGTTGTTGTTATTCCTCTTTCATTTAGTTCAGCCCATGTGTGTGCACATGTTGTAGCATGTCAGTGTGACGGAAGACATCATCACTGCTGCTGGTCTGGGTGAGCAAAACAAAAGCTCCAGTGTGTCCCTGTGTGTCTCTGTCAGACAGTTACAAATATGATATAACCATGATTCTAGTCTAAATATTGATGGAGATGTGGTGAGGCTGCTTCACAGACCCGTCTCACTTCTCCAGATTTAACACACACGTCGTCCAGATGTGAGAGATGAGAACAGAACACAAGTGGATGAGGGTTGCAGAGATGTTTCGTGAAATATTCTGCAACATTTTCAGCAACTAAGTCAAACTTTGCAGAAAGGCCACAGCGCAGATGTCCTGATGCTGCTATTCAAGCCCTGGCAGTAACCACAAACAAGACAACAGACATCTCTGTACAGCTCTGACTTCCATCCCATACTGCCTAACAGTTCCCGACCCCCCCCCCCACAAAAAATCCTTTCCTGTCTGTCTGCCAGAGACTGTCCATGTGCCTCATTTAAACCAGTGGAATATATGTGTTGTGTTTTCCCTTCATTTGCTTCTCTTAGACCTCTTTATTTTCTGCCTCATAACAAGTCGTGCTCTTGTTTCCGTCAGTATGAGGACACAGTGTGTGATGCAGAAATGGCAAAAACTAGAATGGTGAAATTCTTATCACATCTGATGAGTCCTGATGTGTTTTATAACCCTTGAAAGACTCTTACTGTGAACATGTAGTCACATTTTAGCAGGTTTTGCTATTTTTCAACAAAACAAGACCAGATGTTCCCACTGTTTTCACTCTGTCTTCAGTGCTGAAGTTCTAACTCCTGCTGCATCTACATTTTTATCATACAGACATGACAGTATCAATCTGCTTATCTACGTCTGGGTAAGAGAATCCTCATTACATCCCAAACTAACAAACTATTTGCTTCAACATAAGACTTAAAAGCAGAATAGAGAAAATCTTACAGTAACTCATTTGGAAACAATTAAATGTAGGCCTACACTAAACTTTGTAGATATTGCTGCTATAACGACACTTCATGCCTGGTGTAAATATTGCAGTGTGACTTACATTGTAATTGATTTCTGTATGTGTTCAGCTGTTACGCCTTGCCTAAGGTTTCTGTTTTGTCTTATAGTGGTAACTAGTGGCCTCAAAAAGTAAAAGATACACAATCAGGCTTTAATCAAATAAGTATTATAAAATATTCAAAAAAGAAAGACGAAGGAAAACCATCACATGCCAACTTGATGGTGACATACAGTACAAAACATTCTGGGTTACTCTCCATTTAAAGTCAGATATATCCATTTATTAGCACACACGCTGTGCAGGAATGTTTTTATACTGTATCACTGAAATATACTGTACCACTGTACAGTAACCATCAGACTAGTATGTTTGGAAGAAAAAATTATACTGTGTACTCCAGATCATTTGTTGTCTCTAATTCATTACAGAATTACCAAAGCAACTGTGTAACAGGATGGAAACTACACTTTAGCCTAAAGAGATGTTTGACCATGATAACCATGACAATGTTAACAAAATCTAACAGTCTGGTGTCACAGGAAAAAATAAACCATATGGTGGAAATGGTAAAATAAACACAAGTTACTTAAGTTAACAGAAATTTAAAATCTGTAATAACACCTCCTCTATTTTTGTCTTCAGTAGAGGAAAATAGTGTTATATATAACTGCAGGACTCATTTCTGTTCACATGCCTCTTCTTACAAAATTAATATCCCACATCCTAAAATAACAAACAGCCAAACTAGCAGCCAAAACTGTAACACTTATAAAAGGAACTGAAAGTGGGCACAACATGAGGCATGGACTTTTTAGCATACTGCATTTACGGTCTTACTAATTGCAAGGAAAAAAGTGCTGATGCCGATTGTCAGCAGATTATGTTCATAACCAACATTCAATCATGACCAACAGTCACTTCCTGAGAGTGAAGTCCTTACATCAGTTCAGGCAACAACATAAAAAACCATTAGGCAACTTATTTATTTAAATTGTGGATATTTTCTAGATGTAGTGTATGGAAATAAAAAAACACATGTCAGTCTGTGTATTATCAACTTTTGTTCTGTCTTTAAACAAACACACGATCACATCACAAACTAAAAAATGATAGCATCAAAATGCCTAACATCTAAAGCTTTAGCATGGTCTATGCAGCATCGTATTGAATAAATCGTTTGTGTTCTACTTTATTTGTAGTGAATCCTCCTCAAGATGTATCCTCCCATGGCTTAGGCACATACATGAGACAACATATTTATAAAGTACCCAAACTAATAGCTGTGTTGTTTCTCCCGTTACACAACCTCTTCCGACCACGAGAACTATTCATCACAAGCTGACACAATAACTTTCAATATGAACATAGCAAAGCTGCACTGAAAAGTGGCAACTTAAAGTCCTTGGAATTATTTGAGCAGGGACTAGTTAACTGTGGAAACTATTAGCAATATCGTAAGCATAAAAGAGCAAAATCACCATGAAGAGTCTGTGAAGATCATCTGTGACACACCTGTACTGTTCATCTGTCAGTTCTGGACCACTGCCTTGCTTACTTTTGTCTCAGTCTGGTCAGTGTTTAATTGACCCCTTACTGGCAAAAGTTAGAGAGAACTGTGAGCCACAAATTGTGAGGTTTCCTGTTATTTATGTTTTGCCTCCTCTGAGAGAGAAATATTAATACAAATAAGATATGGATGGTTTGCATACATCCGGTGCTTTCCTCTGGGGTTTCAGATGGATGAAGCGGTTGCTGATTTACTCTCCTATTACTCTGTGTCTATTTCCCCACTGTGCAGGTGTGTACTAATAAAATAAAATATCTTGCCATGTTTCCACACAGTCTTCCAGTATTTGTGTATGTATGTGCATCTTTGAGTTTATGTGTAGGTGCATGTGTATGTGCTCAGTACTGGTCAGTTTGTGTCTTCACTGAGGAACTAGGAAGTTAGTAAAAGGTTCTTTAGGTGGAATAAAGCAGAAAGTGCCAAAACAGGAAACTATGAAGAGAAGAACTGCTCCAATTTTAACAACATACAACTTCCTTCTCTCCTTTTCTTTTCCAGTAACAATGCACATTTTTTTCTTGGGTATCTTATGTCATCAAAAATCATATGTGTGTACTTGAGAGCACTTTGACCTGACTCATGACCTTTACTGCCCATTCTTTTTTTTACAATTGTCTCAAAATAATGCACATATGTGCAGTAGTAATAGGAATAGTAAAAGTCAATAATGTGATCTAAAAACATTGAGTTAGAGAGCTCTTCATTCATGCATAATAGCAAACAGGTGATTAGCATTACAGCTGTCATAGAAAGCAGCTTATATAAATCAGTAAATGGCAAAATTCCCTGATAATACTAAGACTAAACCCACATTTATTTGCTGCAGACAAGAATGATCAAAACCTCATGTTTTTTTGCTGCTGCTGCCCAGACAACATCGCTACCATCATTCTGTCCTCAGTAAAGATAACAAAAGTATAAATTTATAAATAAAAATAAGAAATAAGAAGTGATCTTCTCCTACCTGGAATGACTTCGAAAAGATATTTTCCCCCTTCATCTCCACTGCTTGGATGCTCTGTAACCTTGTTTCCAGTTAGGTAAATGGTTCCCTGTGGAGAAAAGATCAGGCTGATGAGAAACAATAATTACATTTCAGAAGGATTACATTAGTTAAAGCATCCAGGACTAAATGTTGATTTATTAACTGTATTTTGGTTTGTTTTGTTAGCGTATGTTAGGAACATTTAAGATTACTACACATATCACTATGTCATTTTTTACTATGCGGGCATAGCACAGATTCTATGCACAATTTTATTGATGACAGTGTCAATGAAATCTCAGTTTGGTGACGTCCTTTCTTAACATAACATGACTTTTTCAAAATTCATTTGAACTATTTCATGCTAAACCAGGTTTAAGACTACACAGTCCAGATTTGGTGTATATATTCTACATGTATTACCATGAGATTTGATGGATGTTTCATTCCCAGCTGTTCTCTGTTAACAGCAGCACTCAGCATCAGTACTACTATTACTATGAGAGACATTTTTTACAGATTTTACATTGTCATAGGCATCAGTGTCTCTGCAAATGGTTTCTGCTTTCCCTGGAGGATGATGCTGGAGGATGAAGCTGGACTGTTTTAAAATGTGTCAAAGTGGCCGCATTATGGAGAATCAACATTGCTCTGGCTCAGGTCTGTCAAACAATGATACATCATCTATGTGACCTTCAATCTTAGAGCCTTTCTGCTTTCAATAGCAGGATCAGCATCTTTTTCCAGAGTCAGTCTTAGTCAGCTGTACTATTGAGACTTTCTGTCAGAGTTGTGAGTCTAGTCTGTAGTGATGTATTCTTGCAGACTGACACACTATTGGCTTTTTCCAATTAAGTGGTTAAAATTAGCTCCACATCAACCAGGTGTAGCATTCGAATAATGCTTAATGCTGATAGAAGCCATTCAGTTGCCTAATTAAACTTTTGATACATTTTTGTGCAAGTTTTTAAAAATTTTCACTGCAGACTCCCAAGGGTTAAGATTAACACTGATTCAAACCTCTGAAATGTGAGTATCTGATGGTTTCTTAGACAGTGATTGTAAATTTAATACAGTTGGTCTAACATGACTTCAGGTCTGGCTTCAGGTAAAAAAAAATGAACGATAATGCAAATAATCGGTGAGCAGTGACACTATATATTAAAACTGGACACATCACACACTCAGCAACTTACTTAGTACAGTAGGTTACTAAGTACTGTGTTAATCCTAAAAGCAGTCACATTAATTAAATGATAAATACTTAGTGTGTAGGTTAACATTTTTCACACATAACCATGCTGTCCTATAATTAGAGTGGCTACACAAAGGACTGCAACATGAGTGGCTACAGGTTGACCCTTAACGATTCAAACACTCACTCAGAACCACCACATGCAGCATCTGACAGTCATTAGACTGACCTCTGTTTGGATTAATGCTAATGCAGACAAGATGTGCCCTGGTGACAGTGTCAGTAATAAGGACACGCATACATCAACAGGATCTGAGAAGGAGTCAGTTTCCTTCCTGCTGAGAGGGAGAGCTTTTTAATGAGCCATAACTGTGACAACCAGGAAGTGGAAATCCTACCTGAGGCCTCAGATGAAGTGCTTTAAAGGGGGTTATAAAGATGGCACAGACATGCTCTAAAGTGGGAGAGTGGGGCACATATGAACCTCTTTTGATGTGGTTGTCACAAAGAGAATCTGCTTAGCTTCAGTATCACAGGATTAAAAGAGCTTTTTTTCCACAGAACACAGATCTTTTTGTCATGCACAGTGAACTGATTCAAGCGAAACAGGAGATGACTGAAATGAATTATGTGTGGGTGAGACAGACTTCATAAATGTGTGCCTTTTTTGACTATGTATATTCTAATGAGTGAAGAAAAGGGCCTGTGCAGTTCCTACACAATGTAAAACCACAACATTGTGGATATTCCTCTCCTTCATTTTTAAGCCACAGCCGCACTGACATCCTCCCTGGTGGTCTGTTGTTTGCTGCAGACAAACTCAACCACAGACAGAGTAATATTTACTCAGCAAAGAGTCCGGTAGCTTGTCCCAACCCAACAGGACAAAAAACCCAACCCTTTTTGGGCTGTTTTCTGCATTTTTATATAGTTGTTACCTAGGATGAGGTCATTTTTGGAAATAATGTGGGTTTGTGTAATGACACAAACCCAATTATCTTTGTTCTTGAAATAAAAGCTACACACACACACATATGGGACACAAGAGACTTAGGGAAAGCTGTCTGAGGAAAGCGACAGCAGGAGGCTCAAGCTTGTAAATAGCAGCCCAGCCTGTCAGGGGGCTGTTTCTGACGCTGTGTCCAAAAGTATGCTCCAAAAGATATCACATTTGTTGTGTTTTCTCAGACTGCAAGCAAATACCAGATACTGACTGTGACTCCAGCTCATTTAATGGCATCTACAATGTTTGTCTAACTGGACTGCAACAGTTTAACACAGACGTGATGTTGTTTTTGGTCATAAGCCAAATATTTCACCTCCTTGAATGTAATAGAGAATATTGACATTTGTCAGTGTCCTTGTAATTGCTTGGTGCAACTTTAATTGTTACATTAATACCGCTTAGGACAGGCAGATGTTCTCAGTCAAATGACAGAAAGCCACTCAGGGACCATGGCATGGCACGATTCATTAGAATGACCACAACAATGTGAATAAGACAAAGTTTGACAAAATGCTGACATTTATCTTTAAACCTGTGTAAAACTGTACTGTATGGTGAGTTTTTTGGAGCTCTTTCATTGAAAATGATACTATGAAAGCAGTGAGAGTGAACCAAAAGTATAAGGATGATTGAAATTCTGTAGAGCTGGAGGGGAACTGTTGAGGCAGGCCATTGTTTTCTGTGAATCCACCTCCAGTAGGAACTCATATATAACAATATATATCAATATATTACTTATTGTTGCTACTTATGAGTAAAATTTACGACACTTTCAAAGTCTGACGTTTATGAGATAACCTTATTTTTGTTTCATGATGACCTAGTCTGAGGAATGTGGCATGATAATTAAATGCAGAGAGAGCAATATATTATAGAGCAGAAATTGATTTCGGATTGCAAACTGATAAATGTTCACACTGAAGTCAATCAACCAGAAGTTATTAGTGTAACGGGTCATTTAAGTGCACATTAAACCTTGGTCTGTTGATCAGCAGTCCTAAATCCAATAATTACTGTTCTCCGGCTTCAGTGACCTCTCAGACACAGGAAGTCAAACTCAGCAAATGTTAATTATGCTTTTTGTAAATACGTTTCTATGTGTTTATTTTTTCATCAAGTCTCTATTTTTTGCCTTTGTGCCAGCTGTAAGAGCTGATTGTTAAATTGCCTCAAAGTTAATAATGGGGTTCTGCTCCGATCACTCCTGTGGTTCCAATGCAGTAAATGTCATCATTATTTCACAGTTATAAAGAAGGTAGCTCTGGTCCTCAGCTCTGGCTCAGTCACTATACTCACAGCACAGTAAATTCACAACGGTGACCACAAAACATTCGCTGACACATTAATATAATGTACCAGTCAACTGCAATATGGTGGAGAAATGGATGAGAAAAAAAAGATTTTTTAGCAAAGACTAAAGTTAACAAAATGCATATTAAAGGATGGAAATAACTACATGTGAGACTATGGTGTTTTAGCTCAGAATTCAACAAAACAATAAGTCATCACACAGTCTCTAGCACTAAATCACTAACCCTGAGCCTTTAAAGAAATAACTGTGTGATGTGCAACAAAATTGTATAGTTCTTCCACCATAAAATGCAAGATCCCTACGTATAAAATACTCGGAAAAAAAAATAGACTGTACATTGATTTAGGTACAAGCAGCTAGAAAACACACAATCTCTTGTCACCTTCTTGTAGGAATACCTGTCACAGCTGCTGCTGCTGCTGCCTGATGCAAAACCTTTTATCTCCATCCAAAAAGCAGCTTGAGTTACATATATTAAGTTTCATACTGCCTAAATACTGCCTATTTCTCATTTTATATATGATTACTAGCCTTTATTCATATTTAAAAACATGTTTGTATTTTTATAATATACATGAAGAATCACATGATGTATTCGAGATGCACAGAATAACTTACTAATAAATGTTTCTCCTCTGCAGTGCAAAATGCTTCTCAGTGTCTTTCTTTATTTAACCTTATTAAACATAAAAACTCAGTAAATAAGTAGCCTTATTAAAGTCAGAGTGCTACTTTGACTTTATGAGTTTTCTGGCTATTTTCCTCCAAAGCCCATATAAAACGTTTTCAGGCATAAAGCACGTTGTCATTGTAAGGGCAAACAACTGATCAAAGTGAATACTAATGGTGATCGCACTTAAGTTGTCATATAACATGGAACAAATGTAGTGACTTCTTGTCATAGCTGGTGACAGTTCTGTTTACAGTGGCTTGGAAATTGGACAAACATTATAGATACAAACCACATGTACACACTCTAAACTCAAAACTCAAGGAAATGAGTTTATAGCTTACTCAGCCTAACCCTCAGGCCCAAACTCTTTTCAAGCTAGAATAGCAGGAATAACATTACTACTTTGCCTTGCAAAGTATACAAATACCCAGCCACAGCACAGAAAGAAGACATTTTCTTGCTAAACTATAGTCACACCTTTAATACTGGATAACAGAAGAAAAGTCATAGTCCTGCTCATTGATTGTTGTTCTGCTGGTAGAGGGGGACACAGTACATCATGTTTCATGGCAACGTTGTGTGATGTGAAAGAGTCAGTTTAGTCTTTATTCGTTTTAAGAGACCACAATTTATTGTAAGATAATAATATTATACAACTATAAAACTGAAGAAAGTACATAAATTTGCCCCAACATGTCAGTACTGAGAATCTCCACAGAATCTCCTGTGCATAGATTTTGTTCTCACTTAAGAGAAACTGGGTTTTATTCATTCTTAAGAATGGTTGGTGAACGAGGGTCATTGTTAGCCAGTGAGAGAGGAGTAAAACAGGGCACCTCTCAGCAGACTGCCTGATATCTTACATGATTAACATCCCTGCGACATAAAGATAACTGGCTACCAAGACGTACCGTACAAGAAAGCTTTGATGCACACTATCTACTTAAGAGATAATATGACGACATTTAGTTTGGCTATGTCAAAGAGAAATGAAAGACACAGATTTTAATTAGCTCGATAGGTTCTGTGAATCAAGTCTGCAGTCTGTGTACTGCTCGCAACACTATACAAGACAAGCTACAGTTGGTGGAACAATATGATATTTAATACACCAGATTTATAGCTTTAATAAAAAGTAATTTCCAGAATGTGCACTGTTAGAACAAAACACCTCATAAAACATAGATACAAAAAAAGGCATTTATATTGACAGAGATGGTGCATTGTGTACTGTATATATAAGAACAGCAAAGTACAGCACCTACACAAGCTACTTTATTAGGTACAACTATACAGTGTATTCTGCTATTAATTCTACTTTTACAAGAATATAATTTCTAAGTTTGATATAAATAAGGATGGTCAAAACATTAGAAACACCTCTTATAATAGAATGATGATATAATAGAATTATCACCAGTTTTTAAGAAAACTGAGAAATCATAACCAAATGTAACTCATGGTAGAGCTTGAGGATTCCAACTGAAAACCATGTGTGTGTGAAGCGTTTTGATGTGATTCCACACTCCCTGCAGCTCTTGCACTACTTGCACTTGTCTGCCGCTACACCTGCACATAACTAAAATTCATATCAGGGCACTGGTATGTGTATTAGAAAGTGCTCAGAAAATACAACTTGCAAGTCCAGTGAGAGTTAATTGACATCTCCATAAATCAATACAGAGCTCATTAGACATGTAGTCACCATACAGGCGTCAGAGGGAACAGTCTTTGTTGTGTGCATACTAGGAATACTGACAGCTAGAACGATCTTATATTAATGATCATTTTTTACCTCCTCTAGTGTATAAAGCATGCCTGAAAATACCTAAGTTTTACTGGCTAACCTAAGTAATCAAGTCAAAAATAAGAGAAGATGTAGTAACTGGCACCAGATGGCTTCCAGCCACACACATCAGGCTTAACGTGATGCTTTAATGTCACTTTTTAATTCGTTGCTATTTTGGAGAATGTTCACATTTTCCTGACAGTCAAATAAAATATGAGTCACATCACATCTGGAATCACTGAAACCTTCACAGCTTACATAAAGTTTCTGCTTTGATCATGGCTCTGTAAAAGTCACAAGTGCAACCACTTTGTCGGTGTTGACAGGGTTACCATGGTACAGAGGATCAGGAGAATAGCGCAGCGTTAATGTTTCATCAAAACACAGTGAGAAGAGAAAGTGATGCAGTATGAATAATTACACAACTGCAGTGGCATTTTATTTACTCCTGGTAAATGCCAAGGTCAAACTGCTTCCATCTCAAGCAAGGACAGCAAAGCATTTTCAGTGCACTGTTGCATTATTGATTTAATGCAATTTCTTATTACATCCAACTACAGTACTTTTGTGCTCATTTTGTGTGAATTCAGACACAGGCCCCCTCATGTTGTGATTATGAATTATTTAAGTTGTGAGGCTTGTTGTGGCTAGAATTGCAATGTACTAATTACATTTTTATCTCTTTCATTTTGTAATACATTATAATAAAATAAAATTGGTTCAATGTATTCATTCACAATTTTCTTATTAATTCATGATGTCGTTCCACTTCCTTCCCTGGCAGATACAATGCTAAGTGGTTTAAATTACAATAATCATGCCATTTCACCCACAGAGTGAATACTGCCTTTGTTTATGGCAGAGCCAGATGAAATCTGAGTGCATGTGTGTGTAACTCAGAATGTGAGTGAGTACATGCATGCTTTTGTGTTCATACATCTCCATGGACAAGGAAGGGCAGGCAAATGGCATGCTGGCGATAAGCCCACACGTGCCGTACCCTACACATGCGTTTCTGTGACCCTTCACTGCCATCTGACTCCCATTCTCCAGATTCCCGGCATTGCTCAGAGAGGTTTGGCTTGACTATATACGAGACACAACATTGTCCTCTATATTGACAGTAATAACTCTCAAATGATGATATCTACGAACTCCAGGATTTCAGAGTCAGCAGATGATATCAGGGCCAAAATGCACGGACATAAGTACACACCCTCTCTTGCATTGTGAGTGAAACACATGGCTAACAAAGAAATGCAGGCAATACCTCCTAAGAAACAGTTTTCTTGTATGTTGGTTTTGGGGTCACTCACAACAAATAGCTGATCCATATGAGACTTTGTTTTGTGGAGCATCAATGAGTCTAAAAAAAGTGTGTTTGCCACAGTAAAGAGCTAATCTGGCATTTTCTTATGGAGGCTGTGGATATTTTTCTTTAACATTCAAAATATATGAACACCGGTGGTAAACACAATCTTTGGACACAATCTTGCAATCACAAAGGCCCTCTCTCTGGAAGCAGATTGCACCTTCTTTTCAAAGGTGCTAAATTCAGATGCAATCCCTGCCCCTGCACATCACATTCAGGCTTGATAACTGTATATAATAATAATAATTGGTGTATTTGCATTTTCTCATCCCTGTATTTTGCTAATTGGGCAAAATTCACTTCATTTTGCATATTTTTTGTGTTTTTGTGTTTCTACAGGCTACAGGGCAGATGTTGCTGCTAACATCAGGGGGTGGAGTGGTTGGTGGTGGTGGTGGTGGTGGGGGGGTCGGGGCAGCAATTAGGCTGATGTGACAGGTAACAAATGGAGACTTCACAACATGTGAAAAAGTTAATTAATAGCTGATCTAAAAATGGCTAAACATCCCTGTATATTGTAGATCGTGACTTGGGACAGGGAGTCACACTAAGTCAAGATGTACCTCTGTGTGCTTGTGTGTGTGTGTGTGTTTGCCCTGATGTTGAACATCAGTGTTAGAGGCTAGAAACAGTTTCAGTTAATGCTCTCTTTCCTCTTTGTCCCACTTGTGTTTTTTTGTTTCAGGATGACAGAAACAAGTTATCTTGTATTGTGTTGACTACTGTGCCTTCATACAGAGTTGTTTTTTGGGTTGTTCCATATTGCTCTCTGTTTGGAGGTCACAGAGATTTGAGGACTGTGAACACTGTTCTATGCCTGACCTAGATTTCCTGAAATTTCCCATTTGACTATTGCAGTTTCAGGTATTTGAAATTTATGTTGCCTTTGTTTCAGAAGTAGGGCAATAATGGAAAGTTGCAAACCAAGGGAGAGTAGAGTCCTGAAGGTAGCTGATGTTGTAGGGACATTAATGTGTAACACCTCTGTGTGTGTAAATATAGATAGCCAGAGTATTTTTAAAGAGAAACAAATTGTTTCTTGTCAACCTCTATGAATTTTGGTGCTCCGAATATAAGACCACACTACATTTTGAACACACTGAATAAGCAGAACACACACCAGAAATAGAGATGAAGAATATCTCATCTCCCTTAATCTGGCCATTGGCCCACCTTCAGCTCTGCAGCTTTTACCTTTACTTCTGCTGCTCATGTGGCTTGGGTTTGGCTGAATTGCACTTGCTGGGAAACCAGCCAGACAGAGTAGTGTTGGCAGACGAGTAGAATGAAGATTTCAATTGTGCTCAAGTTTCCCATGGAAACCCATGGAAAAATCCGATATTGTTTGGGTGGAATAGCCATTAGAAAAGATTTTCCTCTGTGTATTTTCTGTTTCTTGAAATAAAATAACAAGAGCATACTTTGAACATATCTCTCTGAAGATAAAACATCTAAAACTAATAGTTGTGTCCTGGCTGTAACTGACAGATATTAAAAGTGACATTGACCTTCTCCTCTAACTCTCTTCAAGAAAGCCAATAAATGTATTTACCAAAAATGTCTAATTACTCCTTTAATAGACCTGGTTATCTGCATTCAGTTGTCATTGGTTCTGTGACACTCCTCCCATCCCAGACCAAACTTAAAAGAGATATTTTATGACTGACGTTTTATAGTAATCACAGAGAAATGATTCTAACTTTTACTTTTCCCATTTGTCAGTTCAACTTTGCCAAAGACAAAGTTTGTTAAAAACATTCAGAGCTTTACTGAACTGACCTTGTGGAATTAATTATTTATCCATTTTCTGTGATTTGTTTGCTTTGTAATGAGATTCCATCATCTGTCTGGCTGCTTCTTTGTTCAGTCTACACATGCTCGGTGAGAGATGCTGCCTGGTTACAGTAACGTTAGCGATGGCCTTCTTTTCTACATTACTCATTGTCTCCTCTTTCTCTGTCGACTTCAGCAAAAGCTCACAATGGTTTACTCTGACTTATAATCAAACAGTGAAAACAACCCAACTCATTTGAATGAGAACTCATTGTTATCTCATTTGGCAGTAAGATGCACCTGCGGTGCAGACCCCAGGTGTTGATTTGTTGGTTCATTATCATGTGATATGTTGAGCAAAATATAAATACAAACCTTCTCACATTTGTAGGACCTATTTCATAAATTGCACAAACGAAAGAGAAAGATGCTCCTTTTTCTGCAAAAATACTGTGGAGTTATTTCATATTCGTAAGTAATTTCATAAGTAAGTTGTGACAGTGGAGTGACCTTTGTATTCTGGGCTTTGACGAGTGATCTGTATTTGAAACATCAAACCACTAAGCTTTATATTATTAATATCAAATAAACATTCCACAACATTGTCCTTTAATAAATGTTAGGCTCAGTGATATATATGATCATTTTCTGCAGCCATTAAAACATAGTTATTCATATTTATTCCAGGACTACTGTGTCCCAATGTGACCCCTTCCTTCTTCTACCTCTGTCTGCCAGTGAGCACACATTTGAACTTTTTCCAGATCAATGAACCTGACTCAGAACAGGTGCAGCAGCTACTAGAGCACAACTATTTCCATCTGCAACATGCATCACTTAAGCAGTGTAGGAATTTCTGAACTCTCTTAATTAAGCACTGCTACTGGAATATAAACATATTCTATTACAATTACAGTACAAGTACTCATTTGGAAGAACAAAGGGCCCACATGGGTCATTAGATTTTTAGCTACTTTAGTTTGATAGTTTAGTCCAGTGGTTTGCAGCTTTCTGGGGCCCATCTAAAGGGTCGGAAGAAAAATATTAGGGGTTGTGAGATCATCAATTGGAGAGGAAATAAAAAAAAAATTCTGTTTGGTGATTTTGGCTGCTGAATCTAGAAATGAAATAATGTGCAGCCTACTTAGAATGCATATAGTGAAAGTAGTATGCACATGGGAAGTGTTTGACAAATGAATGATTTGTTTATTATACTCTCCAGTCTGAAAACTTGAGATATGCATGAAATATACATCAAAGGAATGCTTTTTGACAGGGATTACCTGACAGAAAGGTTTTTAACTACTGTTTTACATTCTGATAATACCGTATATTATATGTTTTTATAGTCTTATGATAAATATTCATAATCTTAGTTCTTAAAGCAGTAGCTACTTAAAACTGAAATACTCAAGTAAAGTACAAGCAAGTACGCTATACTGCTCTATTGGTGCATGAGTGAAAGTTTTCTCAGAACAATATTCAATGACATATTTCACACTATGAAATCTCTGTGCGGTGTGTGATGCCATGTTTTCAAAATGAGTTGGGATGAGTGTTCATGTGTGTTTGCAGCCTTACCAGGGCTTTGGTCTCCTCCTCATCTTTGTAGTAGCAGAGCTGGTCCCCTCGCAGTACAAACCAGCGACTGTGCCAAGTCTTGACAAACCCTCCTTGCTTTCTGAGCCACCCACACCTGATGACATTCGACCGGCCCTGCCTCTGAACTTCTGTACTGGCCTGACCTCCGCCACGCTGGGGACTGCTGTGGGACACACACTGGTCATCCATTACAGCAACTCTACTCTGCAAATAGGCAAAACAATTAAAATCTGTTTAGACTGACAGACAGTTCCAAGAAGACCAAACACAAGATAAAAAGATATATTCTGTAATTTATTGCAAACAGATGGTACATGATTATTAAACTCTTACTTTGCAAACTCATAGAAAAGGATTTCTAGAAAGAGACATTGCTACGTTTCCAAATGTAATTTTTCAGTGCTGACAACATTCATCCACCATCTTTCTCAAAACCTCAGCAAATAAAATCTGAATTATCTGTGTGGCTAGATTATGGATAGACTACAATACATTCATGGGAAAATATATCTTGTTTTTTATAATGTGGCGGTATCAGCACTAACAGATATGACTGCCCGTTCCCTGTGGTTTGTCTTTCATGGAATATTGTGTAATTTGGGGCAGACTCAGTTGAGTGTTGCATTAACACAAGACCAGAAGGGGAAATGTAGGAAGAGAAATTCATAAGTCAGATAACAAAACCACATGCCAAACCTCACAACTTTTTTTTTTTCATGACACCCACCTAAGTATGTTAGCCTGCCAGTCTTTCCTTTGGGCAATATTTCCTCTCTCTCTCCCTCTCTTTGAAGTTGTCATGTGACAGACCCGTGTTATTCATGTACACAGAAAAAAGACACATAAATATATTCACTGAATAGGTTTGGAAATGTTCATGAGAAACTTCTGATTTGCAGCTTTAACTGTACTGGAACTGTTTCTAAGGTGTAAGATGTTAATGTCATCTGGTCCCCACTGCTAAAGTCAAACCCACAGAGATAGCTACAGTACAATATACATCTGTGAATAACAGCTGTAGCAGCCATGTTGTGTGCTGCCAGAAGATATTGATAAGAATTATAGTTTAATTAGTGCCTCTTTTAAACTAATGTGATTTTCCATTGATTCTCCAAAAATTAATTCACTGTTTTTATGTGTCCCTGTATATAACAGGGTCAAAGGTTAAAGAACAACGCCCATAGTCATAATTCTTGCTTAAGGTAACTTCAGCAGGGGTGGAAGGTTGACCTTGACCCCGTGAAGAAGCAGCTGGGACACTCTGCTTTCCTATTATTATTTTACAGTTGCAACAAATGTCCTTGAATGCACTCAAACGTTTTACACAACCTTACTCACACATGCAAAAATAAAAAAAAAATCACCTTACGCATATTGTTTCCATTATCATCTAAACCTCTGCATCATTCAGTGACTACTACTTGGAGACTGCTGCTGTCAGCTTTTAGCATTGCCATGTTATCAGCGGCTCTGGTTGAGCTTGGCTTGGTGGACGTCCAGACAGCCCACGGGTCCAGATGTAGACCAGATGCAGATCAACTGTGTTCCAGGCAACAGTGCAGCAAGTGCAACAGGACTGCTGCTGTGACTGAAATCTTCTCACAGTCCAAATAGGCATCTTGTATGCATATACATGTACAAACATGCTCTCTCCTCTGCATTCCAGAAAACAGCAGTTTTCCCTTGTTTTGCACCGAGATAGCCATAACCTACTTATTATCTTTTATCCATCTCTACTTCATCTTTGATCCACTGTCAAGCTTTCAAGAGATATGTGGGAAAACGTGGACAGTGCTCCTACTTAAACAACAGTTAAAGCTATCATCTGAGATCAGTTCATATGAGGAAATATTTTTCACTGTGCGGGGAATATTGGAAGGATTAATTTCTGTATCCCAGTGGCTTTGTACTCACTTCATCATGAACACACACAAACAGCATAAATCATCGTCTGGGGTTTATACAAACATCTGTTGATGGAGTCACCTGCTGTGTTGTCAGTCTGGTGGCACAGCCCCTTTACAATTTCATGCCTGCCTCCTGTGCAGCGCCTAGTTAACAGCACTGCAGGGACTGGTCTGTGCTACGCTACGACTTAAAATGGTAAATAACTCATGGGTTTCTTCATGTGAATAACTTGGAGCTGGCTGAGCATTTTTACAATTTACATCATACTGAGGTCTAGTCAGTCCAGAAGTAATAAATAGCTATACAGACGTAGAAGGCATACTAATGACAAAGTCTATAAATTACTAGAGAAGTGAAATAACATTAGTTGACAAGTTAGTTGTTCTTTAGTGGTCCTTTCAGCAGCATGATGAACATATAGAATGTCTCTGCTAAAAGCAAGGTTTTAAGCTGAGTTCAAACAAATTAAACAAATCTAATAGAATCATGGCAAAGACGTGTGTTAACAGCAGCCATAAATTTAGGAATAATGCATTTTATAGATGGAGTACAAAGCAACTAGCTTCAACCTATTTTATGTGTTATTCCATTTCTTTTATATATGGATCAGTTTTTAGGATAAAATCTTACAAAAACAATCCATCACTTGTCAAACCACTGTGCATGTATAATCTCCAAGTAGACCAGATTCCAAATTTTTTTGTCTTAATCCAGCTTCTAGAATCATTTAAAAATGCTGAAATAAAGGATTTACTGATTCACAACCACAGTTATTGCGAAAGGTTTTTGACACAGAAGATTTGTTGAATGGAGAATTACTTGACTCACTCCTTTGACTTTGCAGGTAGCCAGCACAACTATGCTAGTCTTCCTATATATGTTTTTGCACAAAAGCAAGCACATGATGTGTAATAATTCACTGGTGACTTTTGTCGTGCAATAACCCAAC
The DNA here is from genome assembly GCA_034779795.1 of Ctenopoma multispine. Taxonomy (NCBI): domain Eukaryota; kingdom Metazoa; phylum Chordata; class Actinopteri; order Anabantiformes; family Anabantidae; genus Ctenopoma; species Ctenopoma multispine. The sequence goes on from JAUYWH010000004.1 coordinate 6,116,348, forward strand.
AAGGTTTAAAGGCAAAATAGTTGACCTGTTTTTTTTACTGTATGTAGCCATTCATTCTCAGACACCTTTCCCTGATGGTTCCAGATGTGAGTGTAAGCACATTTATGGAGCAACTGCGGTATCGCTGCACAGACACATCACTGCCTGGCTGTTTTGTCTGCTCAGCACATTGAAAACAGCATCCCAGAGGTGCAGCCTGTGTCCCTGTAAAACACCTGTGACGTGCAGGTGCATGTGTCTCTATCTTTGTGTAAGGCTGTCTCTGCCCTTTGGGCATTAGTTTCCAGCTAGGCTTTAGTAGTGATAATAGTAGTGATTTTTACCCAACATAACAAGAAAACTGTAGAAAACTGAAAACAAAGAAATATGGTATGTACAAGGCAACAAGAGCAAGGAAACACAAAAACCTTTGTAGTAGTTTCAAGAAAAGAATTTGCTTTGCTTTGTTCACAGAAATACTGATGGCCTTGTTAAAGTCCAATCACATCTCTACAATAATGAACATGACAGTTTGATGGAGTGTTTTGCTTCCAATTCAGCAGTTCATGCTCTACCACTGCTTGTGTGCCATCTGTCTGTGTCTAGTCACAGTTAATTCTAAGTGTTAAGACGTCTTGAGTTTAAGAATATCTCAAAATTTTCTCACAGCACTTTGACCGCGCTAAGAAGAAGTCTGTGGGAAGAGACACCCTGACCTCCTCTGTAAACAAAAACAGCTCAACATACAGCACAGACAGCCACACGCACTCATCCACATACCACAAACAAACAGTGTACTCTCACTGGAAAGGACAACACAAAGATAGTCACGAATCAGCCCCCTAAGGTTTTGTGGCATGCACTATAATTTCGTAGCAGGATGCAACATATTTGTGGTTCTGTAGCTGTCAAAAGAAAAACTCACAGTAAAAGAAGAGAAGAAGAGAAATAGAAATGGAGGGAGGGACTGATTTTTCTGTGGTGGCTAATTAGTGTTTGTCTCCATTTGGCCATAGATACATTAGTATTCTCTGTCTGTCTTCATTAAAATGGATAAAAAGCCAGACCACTGCAGGATCAGAGATGTCTCGTTAATGGCTTAGAAACATGCATCTGTGAGTGAAATAACTAATACAGCTACTGGATGTGTCATCATTGAGGAAAATTGTTTGTCAGTTTCCTGAGGCACAACCATTAAGTGTAAACTGATATTTGATAATGATGAACCTGTGTATGTAAAAAAGACCCTGTGGTATGTTTATACAGGCTTAAATAAAGTAAAGTAACACATTATTTCACAAATGTTTTGCATAATGTGCAGAAAATCTGACATCAGTTAAATATTATGTAACTGGCTGCTGATTTTCATTGAAGTACTGAAGCTAACAAAACAAAAAATATCTGACCTGTTGTTTGATATCTTCTTTTGAACTGAGCTGCTTTGGAGAAAATAAGATTGAGGACTTGCCTTATAGTCTGGCTCATCCTTTTATACGTTAAAGTTGTGCCAGGGAACTTTTTGGTGGGGGTAAAAAAAAATCTAACATGAAAACCTAAATCGTACATTTGGAGTGCAGAAAGAAGAGTGTTCCATTTCTGTTATGTTGTTTATTATACAGACTTCTAACCAAGCTGAAATCTTCTGTGACCACAGGAAGTGGCCAGTCAAACCAGAATCACTCTGTTGAGAGAATTGGAATCTATAAACTTAGATCTACTGCCTTTACCACCCTGTGCTTACCACAAAGCGTCAAAATGGCAAACACAAATGTGCTGAGTGAATTTCACCAAAATCATGTGTCATGAATAACAGTTTTCAGTTCATGACCATTTGCTGTGGTTTGCCTTCTCCACTCTGTCACCTGTCAAGCTTTTTGTTTGCACGTGGCACAAACGGTACACAGCTCACAATGATAACGGTGACAGATTTATAACCACTCAGCTGATTAAGTTAATGTAAGCTCTGTGAGCTGATGAAAACCCCATGTTTTCCGACATGGAAGCCTAATACAGTAGGAATCTTAAATATGCACTTGATGGCATCTAATATATGATATGCTACTGAAACACTGAGGTTAAAGCATATCCCAGGTATTCAGCATCTTTTCTAATACTGCATTGTAGTTCTTAGTTGTACCAGAGAACACTGTTTAATCAATTAATACATTTTTACACTTACTACACCTCCAACTTCTATGAATCATGAGTATTACTACAACTACTCTTTCACCCCCCACCACAGATCGACAGTCCTGCTGTGCCTAACTACAGTTAAGTAACACACAGTTGCAGATGACATTCAATATAGTGTGTCATCATTTGGCTGATTTTCTGCACATATTAAATTTTATCAAGCAGCACAGTGATGAAGTGGTTAGCATTCCTGCCTCACAACTACATGCCTGCGCGGGTTTCATCCAGGTACTCTGGTTTCCTCTCAAAAATCCTATGTGTTAGCCCTGTGACAGACTGGCAGTCTGTGCAGGGTGTACCCCACCTTTCACCCAATGTCAGATGGGATTGGCTCCAGCCACCCGTGACCCTATACAGGATAAGCAGTTAAGGTAGTAGAGGCTATGGATGGATGGATTAAATGTTATCAGTGATCACAGTAATGCAAATAAACTCCAGCTTGAAGCTTCAATGACTCATGGATAAATAGCAAACATGAATTCTTTATTCATGTTCTTTGACATGTGGCAGACAGTGCCATTACCATCTGTCTTCAGTCCTCAGTTTTGCATTTTCAGCAGCTGCTGTACTCCACATTGGCCCCAGTGCTTGCCAGTAATCCCTGAGCCAACTTTCCCTAGATGATGGAAAGGTCAATGGGGCATGAAGCAGGAAACTCAAAACAGTGCTTCCATATAGCCTCATCGTCTGATTATTATCTGATTAAATCTTCTTTGACAGGAATGACTCTTCCTTCACTGCAAAGTTGTCAATAAGATGTGATCGGTAGACAAAAGTGATGTGGTCGGACTTCTCTACATATGCAAGTCAGCATGTTTAACAGCTGATTCAATCCACCTGGCAATGACATAAACAGTGTCTGTGTTTCTTTAGCAACCGTCCCTGCAGTTCTAATTTAGACCAAAGGCAACTGATTTGTTGTTCACTCAGCATAAAGCTTAACATAATCTGTTTGTTTGTATTTGTGCTCAAACCACCATAGTACCCAGCAAAACCGAAAAAAAAGCCACAGAACATGCAGCAGGGGACACACGGACTTCACATTACCAGTCAGTGCTGTCAGCTCTTTAAATATTCTTTAGCAGCCTCCCCTCTAAAGCCTGCACAGAAGGGTCTCCATGACCCACATGTGTTAAAGACAAATATGACCCTCCACTACCGAAGCTGCTACCTCGACAGCAGTCTGTTTCTGTTAGGCTCCTGCTGACAAGTCACAGAGGTGAGATGCGGGCATGTTTCTTACTGTGCTGCTGCTGTGTTTATCGTTGGAGAGGATGTGAAAGAGGAAGACTCTGTGACTTCTGGGCAGTCACAGATGGAAGCACTAACACACATGAAAAAAATAATCTGATTCATTGCTCTTTCCAACACACACACAAGGCAGAACATAATTTAACACACAACGGGGTTACCGTGAGGTCGGGATCTGAGAATCTTTCATTATGGGATTGGTGTGTAGTCCATCCGTCACTACCCACACAACCTGGTGTGAGTCACAGAGACATAGGTAGATAGATGGAAGCAGGAAGAAATGAAAGCAGGTGAGGGTGGATGATGTAATGTACCACAAACACTGAAGGACGAGTTCTTGGAGATTTTTTTTTTGCTCCTGTAGCTGAAAAGCTTAATAAACCTTCTTGCTTTCTGGTATGAATCAATGTGATGAATCAGTGTCTATTTTGTCTACACACTGATTTAGACGCCATATGTGGCCCCCTGCATCGTCTACAATGCAGCTCTTTTGGTATGATACAGTACACTCGTTACCCCCTCCCTTTCTATTTTCCTTCACACCATGTGTCAGGGTATGTGTGGGAACAGAGCAGCAGCCCTGTGTAGAATCGAGGGTGTATGCTTCACTTTGACTGCTGACTCATTTTATATGTGTCTGACAGATTAAATAAATAATACCAGCGATGTGGCTTTCTTTTGTACCGCAGTGAATACAAAATATGATACACAACGTTGCAAAGTGAGAGGGCAAACTGAAAGTCACATCTCTGATCACAGTCATTTTCACCAGAGATGCTGCTTGCTGTAGCAGTTTGGAAAAGGTGAAAGTCAAGCTGGGTAAGAATTTAAACCTTCATAATTCACTAGGTAAACTAGCCTGTGTTAAATGAAATGCATTGCATGCATGAACATGATCAAACTTGTTTGGGTTATACAACCAGAATATGTTAATTAGGAAGTTATAGAATTTCTGGTTGGCAGATTTTGTTAACCTCTGTCAGAGTCAGTGTAGGTGTATGTAGTTCAGTTTCCAGTCTTTGAGGTGAGCTAGCCAGCTGCTGATGGTAACACCAGCAAGTAAACAAGAGCATTTCCAAATATGTGAAACTCTTCCTTTACCTACAAAACCTCCAATCAACCAATTCTAAATCCAGTTTTGCCAAAGTTTTGCTTTCTTCTCCATCCCCTTCCCCTCTTTCAATAAATAGATGTCACAGAGTTAGACCTGGGAACAGTCAAATGCAGCAGCTGAAACAGGGAACCTGATCCCTGGGTTTTCCAGCAGCACAGCTTGTGCACTGCAGATATTCCTGGAACACAGAGGTCATCATATCTTCCTTTCTTCAACCTCAGCTCATACCCTGTTTGCTTTTGCATCTTGCGTTTCCATTAGCAGGACACATGGTGGAAACAGGTTGACAAAGTGCCTGTAGTCTCTGGCATTCTATCTGCATTTACACTGCTGGTCCTTTACTTTTCATCCTTTCACTTTTTCTGTTAGATTTTTTTTTTTTTTTTGCTTTTCTGTCTATTTTGTAAGTTGTGGGAATGCTGTGAGTATTTCAAGTCAGTCAAATCCACAAAAATGCAGCACAAGTGGCACAAGTAGCACAACTAGCGCGCTGATCCTGACATAATTGAGTTTTCTTCTCTGTTTGGCCAGCCAACAGCCAGACGTGGGGTCAGTGCTTTGGATGGCACATGCAATGGTCTTGCCATCTGTATGCATGAGAATTGGCAAGTTCTTGCAAAATGCTGGTCTAACAAAGACACAGAATTTCACATACATGACCAAACCCCATGACACATAAAGCTGATGCTTTTCAGCTGTCCAGCAGTCATTGCTATGGTTACTGTGGTGTTCTGTTATAGGCTAACGATATATCTGTAAAATGTTATAGCTTTTAGTCACAATATTAAATGTTTTCATAGCAGGCCTGCAAATCCACATTATGTATACTACTGAAACTCTTTCCGGTTTCTGTCACTGTCCCTGACACAGTTGCTGAGTTATGTCCAAAGTTTAACATAGTGAATCACATTAACTTAGTAATCAAAGCTGCTCTACTATCTCTCTTAGAAAACCAGCAATGTGGGACATTTATTTGGAAACCTTATCCCCAAAATGGTCTGGGATCATATATGCCAGAGAAAAATGACCCACGTACAAACTGAAACACATCCAGGAAGCCCAAAACACCACCAAATCCCATAAGTCACTCTTAGACTGGACCAGATTGTTTACCTACAGCATCTTTGTACTTCATAGATTTGTATGAATGTGGCTCTGGAGCCAAGAGGACATTGACACAAAATCACCAATATTCAGGTATAACAAGACTACAGAGACAAAAACACAATGTGAAACTGTACAATCTCAAAAGACAGACTCACCATTCAAATAAACAGCTTTTTTGAACCCCTCAGTTCTGATGTGTGACGATGTACAAATTACTGCATCCAATCCAGACAGGCGACTAATCAACAACAGCAAAAAAAAAATAAAAATCCTGGGCTCAGAGAAACTGAGGTTGCGCTCCACCTGTGTGTGCAGACTGGATCGAGTTAGCTTAGACTCAGACGAGTTGTTAAACTTTTCCCCTGACTGCTCACACCATCTGCATGCTGAGAAAGTCTCCACTGTGCACAGGATGGCTGTCGCGGTCAGCACAGTCACACATGGAGAACCATTAAAGTGGGAGTCGGCTCAGACACATGCACACCCACATGCTCTCACACACAAACACAAACACAGGCTCTCTCCCAACGCTGCAGCTCAGGCAGTCCTAATTTCAGGAGTCATCCTTGGTGGTGAGACGCTCACACTCAGTCTGAGAAGACCGTGTGTGTATGCTTGTTACAGGGAGGAGGAGGAGGAGGAGGGAGGTAAGAAGGAGGGGTAAAGGGCTTGTGTGTGTGTGTGAGAGAGAGAGAGAAAGAGCGAGAGAGAAAGAAAGAGAGCATGTTTGAGGAAGTCTTAAGATGAGAGCTCTGACTGAGCAGTCAGTTCTTAAAGTCTCACACTGTGTTCCACTCCTCTCAAAATGTTCACAATCAAGAATGACTTTTCTATGACTTATAATGTGGCGTAGAAATCCTGAACTTTCCAAACATCACTTCTCAGTGATTCTGCATACAAACACAGAGTTGCACAAGTCTGAAGGTGTTTTCATGATGACATGTACAAATGACTGTGTGCATGCAGCTCAGCAAACATTTATTTTGTGAATCTGTCCTCAGCTTGATGTAAGCTCAGCTGTATACACACCAGTGGAAAGTGCATCTTGTTTACTTGTGAGTGGTCAATAAATACTGCCTTACCTTTCCATGGTCTTGCAGTGTTTGCTGCAGCTTGAAGTTGAGCTTTTTTAAAATTGTGTCGATAAAAGGGTTAAATAAAGATAATATCATTGGTAAAGGCTTTCTACTGCTCTTATGCATTCAAGATATTTATGTATTCACCAAAACACAAAACGCCATCCTGCTCCTGCTACTTTTCAAAATCTGCTATATAACCACACATTGACTTTTGATTTCTGACAAACAAATCAGCAAAATATATTGACAAAATGTTAGACTACAGTTTGGAGCTAGGCAATGGCTTCCCAAAGAACTAAAAACTAAACAAAAGGTTGGAAAATAGGAGGATGAAGAATGAAGGAGAGCATTTAATGTGGTTTTATAAAACATGTTAAGAAAAAACACTACAGAAACTACATCAATAATAAGAATATTCAACACTAAAAGTAGCCAGTTCCTCATTTATAATAAAATTAAATCAAGCAATGTGATCAGGAGATCACAGGCAGACACAGCACCATAACACAACTTTAATGTCTCTCAGGCACTTGTCATTCACATCTGGTAGACCAGGAAACTGTATGTTGCTGTATGTTACTAAGGAAGATAAACTCCTAACAACAATAATTACTTACTCAAAATCATATCCTCAGGATGAGATTAGTTTATTTCCAAACACACAAGTGAATGACTGCATGTCTGGTGTGGCGTGTAATACGTTTCTAGAAGAACTGGTTGAATAAGGTGAAGGTGAATAAGGTTTTTAAACCTATAGACGTGTTCCCAACATCTCTGACTTTTAAACCCTCAAAATCAGCAAATCAAATCAGTTTAATTGCAACACTACCACCACATCACATTTTATCACATAATGTGGACGTGTTGTAAGCAGGTCAGTTAGTTTCCCTGCTGACATTTTGATATTTGTGTTAAAGAGATCAATATTTTTTTTCTGTGGCATGTCTTTATATTGAGAACCATCAGATTTATTGTGTGTTGGGGTCCACGAAGGGGTCCTGACCCTCAGTGAGATAGATAATTCTGGCACTAACTCCGATTAATGTGCATGTCTCCTGTATGCATTATCATAACACCTACATACTAAATGTAATACGTGGATAGCTCTGGTTATTTGCTATGAAGCTTTTCTTATGATGCTATAGTCTATAGCTATAGTGAGTTTACAAACTAACCTTGGTACAACTTCTATGACCCATGCATACTAGCCCATTTGCAGTAACTATAAGGTGTACTTGGTAGAACTTTTTCTCTCTTCGCTCCTTGTTGTTATGATATGTAAAATGTCATTAAGAAATGGAACTACATGTAATTAAAAAAGTATTTTAAATCATTGTGCTAAGCTATTTACATTCACCAGTCACCAAGAATATAGTATAATTCATTACTTGCAATAAAAAAATATATATAATCACCTTCCAGTAGGTGTTATGAAAAAAAAAAAAGTCAATATATTAAACAAATATTAAATAAAAGCAGTGAGCCATATGTCCTCAGTCATCCTTCAGCATGTTTCATTATATTTGGAGGACGTGGAATGCTGAACATGAAACACAGTGACCTTGTGATGTAAGAAGTGGCCATCTGTAAACAAAGTGGAGCTGTGTGTACTTCCATGAGATACTCAGGAGGATAGCAGATAACTCATGATTGGAATGGGTGAATCTTCACAGACAACACTTGTGGGAATAAAAATACTCTCAATGGACTTGCTGTTCTCATGGCCTTCGAGCCAGAGATTTTGGACAGTTGATGACTTCTCGACAGGAAATGATAATCTCTGGAAGCCCGCACAGACAAGAGGGTTCTCCCAATGGACTGGGATGACATTCAGTTACTTTAAAACTGATACTATTGTCATTAATATGCAGCATGCATATGTGACCACTTGATTTTATAGGTACATTGTTGATGCGTTGTTTTATTTTAGTGTGTGTCATGGCATGGCAGTAGCTGAACATTATCTGTTAGTCACAGTTCCTCTGTGTGTGTGAGTGATCCATGGTACCAAAGTATGAAAATGCACTGTGTCCAGCATCGACTAGAAGGCGGAGGAATGAATGCACATCAGTCGGGGCTAAAAGTAGAGTGAATATCAGACGTCAGTTCATCAAACACAACTAAAATGAATGCTAATGTTACTTCCTATCGGGAGGATGTGTAAACAACTGTATTTTAATATGTTCATCACACTAACTTAAATAAGGTCGATGTGTATTTAAAGCTGGCTTACAATGCCCCCAAGTGGCCAAAATCAGTAAACACAGAGCAGTGAATAAAATCCTTTAATTGGGGCCAGCCTGGTGTCCTAGGGATTTAAAGCCATGAACAACCTGACCATGAACAACAGTGTCTTGGGTTGCATGTCCCATCTCTCTCTTCCCTCATTTCAGCTCTCCAGATGATCCTTGACTTCCACAAACTGCATCAACATCTCTTCACCTGTACATTGCTACCATTACATTATGCGAACTTAAGGTGAATGATACAAAACTCTTATCAGACTGACTAGAACTAGACAGAACCAAAATAAGACAAATGAAGACAAACTCACATTGAAGTATTTGTCAGCACTTCGGTGTAGACCAAATGCAGAAATACATGCAAAACAACCATATGATACAATACTATAAAAGAGCCACCAGAGGTCCATGTATCACACCCTAAACAGTCTGTAGTCACACCTAAACAAGGCGCTCAAGAAGGATTTGACAAAGCTACTTTTGGTTAAACTGTCATCTCATTTCAACTCAAGTGATCACTACCCTTTTTCAACTAAACCGCCTGAAATATGCTTTATTAATTTGATCCGACTTACTATTATTGACAAAGAATTCCAACACATATAAGGAATTTCCTTCAAGTCACTGGTATCTCTTAAGTCATACGTCATTATTATACAGTATTATTACTGCTCAACTGCTATTTTCTCACAACATGTTAAACCAACAAAACAATACACGATGGCATCTACACTGCTGTATTTTCTTACATAAATTAAGTAAAAACTATAACTTTACTTACATGATTGGGTTCACGTCAATACAAACGTGTTTTACTATTCAGATATTCAGACATGATAAGTCATTCTAATGTCATTTGCCTGAAGGAAGATAGCCAGAAATCATAACTTTCCTCATGCTGACATGATCTCCAGACATGATATGCTCTCATCTCAAAGAGATTGTTATTAACTCAGTGTTTTTTTTCTCACAGTATCTTCAATGTAATGCAGGATGTGCTGGTAAAAAGAAAAACATTGATGCTAAATATTCCTCGTGGAGGAAAAACAAGCAGAAGAAAGACAAAAACACTCACAAAAGGAATTTTTAAGCCAAACACAGTTTTCCAGCTTATCATAACCAAATGTATTTCAACATCATCCAGTAGGAAATCACAGTTAAAGTAGTCCAATTACATGAAGACACTATCTGACAATTGGTTACTAAAACAAACAGTGGTTGTTTTAGTAACCATTTGGTCAGTGATAATAAATTTACTGCACAGTGTTCTTAAAACAAAAGAAAACAAAAAAGGCATACAGATTCAGCAATAAAGGAGCAAAATATGTAATCAATCAGATCAGATACTTTTAATTAAATCAAAATATGTGACATTAGACAAAAGTGCTTTTCATACATCTCAGTTTTAATATCTGTTATCAGTGTTTTCGCATCACTTAATTTCCTTGTTCACAGTGTTGTCTCCATTAAGCCTTGTCGTTCTACAGCTACAATAAACAACCTGTTGAGGAAGGGCCAAACTGTAAATACCAGAACATCTATTTGCAGTAAATCAGTGTTATTTACTACTTCGTTCATGCACCTTTGTTTCTGCGGGGGAGGCAGTGACGTGTTCAGGGAGTCAGATAAAGGGTATTTCTCACCAACGCTTTCCTGTTATTTTCCAGGGTCCTTTGTTTGGTTGCGAGACCTCGGCCTGTCGGTTCTCAGGGGAATGAGAGGAACATTCGAGCCTGAGCGCTTATGTGCACTCCTGTCCTCGTACACAGACTGCTCCCATACCTGTCTATATCACTGTGTGCATGTTTCTGTGTGCGCACACTGTGTGTGTGTGTCGCCCTGTCCTTGGACTGAGGTAATACATCCCTGCAATGATTTCATGTGTATTTTATGGAATTTCATCTGCTGGTTATGTGAACTGTGAAGACCAGAAAAAAATGTGAATTTGATTGAATGTAATTAAAAGTTAAAATAAGTAAAATGAAGAAATGTGTTAATTCAAATCTTGATCTACACATTTTTTACTTTTAGAACAAAACAGTGTTGTCTTCCTTGTAACACTAATATTTGAAATTCCTCAATTCTCACATTTTTATTAAGACGATTACTCAAAACTATAACGCAGATCATAGTTTTAGAACAACTCTTCATCACTTATTTATTTCATTAATAAATCTGTTTCCACTGTTTCCAATGGGACTGTTGGGTTTAACGACTGAATAAAGCGAATAGGAAATTTCATCTTGTGACTCCTGACAAAAGAACAGGGCCTTTGCAGTTCGTGTGTCACTTTTGGAGTGTCACTTGAAAAATTCCTGTCCTACGGGCAGACACAACAACAACAGGAAGAAGGGCCATTTTCACAGGTGTCAGGAAGCACAGGAAATAAACAAGCTGAATACTGGAAAACATTTTTGTTCCATTAAGAATCAGAGGTGAGTCCAATAAGAGATATTTTTAGCGCTGACAGGATTATTTTGAATATTTGTCTAAGATGTTTGATATTTTTTTATGTTTGATCTCTGATTAGATCATTTTACTTTAATACTGTGTGGTGATGTATCTAAAAGAACAGTGGGAAAAAATCTCTTTCTCTCTCTTTTCATGTTTTATAATGAATGATGAGGTGAAAAACAAAGACACTGGATATTTACTGGAATTAAGGATTCTGAATTGATCTTTCTAAACAGATTTTAAATGACTTTTATTAGTCCTGTTGCAATCAAAGATTTACTATTCACTAGACTGCCAACACATTTACATTTAAATCAAATCTACTGTATTTCAGATAGAAAAACAGATAATTTGAGGATTTTTTTCTCAGAAATGTTGAAATTTCTGGGTCTTGAAGACACAAATACTTTTTACATTCAAATACAAATTAAAGATAAACTGTGTAGTAAATGATCCATTTTAGTTTAGTAGGGATAAGACAAAAGTTGGAACACTTTTATAAATGTTTTCCTCTAGGAAGGAAATTATTTTACACAGTGCGTAGTTTTAAACTAACACTTTTAGAAGTGTCTAAAAAATCTGAGATACTTCTCAAGGTCTCACATTTCTATTTGGGACTTTTTCCCATGTTGACTATTGTACGTCTGTAGTCTTGGATCATCCTGAGAGCTTTTCTGTTTGCGACTGCTCTATTTCAATGGAACTTTATATACAAGGCTTGTTTGAAAAAATTCTTTACATAGCTGCATAGACAGGGAGAACTTTCCTTCTCCCAATTCTCTCCCACAAGAGATAACGTCTTTTGTAAAATCAGAAAGTCCCATTATTCCTCTGCAGCTCTTATGAAATTCATGATAACAGTTTATTTCCATGGATGATCAGTGTTTTCTGCATTGAAACAAAATATATTTTGCCATTTGTGGAAAGCGAGAAAGTAGGGCAACAGCTTAAGAGTCAATAATGCCTGAAATAAATCTCATCACTAATGACTACGTCTGCTCCTGATGTTGGATATACTGTTTAATTTTATTGTGGGAAACTAGACTTGAAAGCATCCATTCTACTCAAAACGAAATCTTCAACCCAGACTTCTTACCATTTTTACACTGCTTAGAGAAGCCTTTTTCACTTCCCCTAAATACCAGGAATTTCCGCTAATGTCCTGAGAATAACGTCTCTGTTATGGTTTCTGTCCAACATGTAGAGATGCCAAATTCTTCTAGAAATGGTGCACAAAGTGAACATTGTGTGTGTGAGAGACCCCTAAACAAATTGTGTCAGGTTTGTCGTGACTGGCTTTGAAGAAGTCAAGTTTATTTAAGGACATTTATTACAGTTTGGCAGCGTTTTACACAATAGAATGGTAATAAATGAACTGTTAAATGACCTTGGCTAACATAACATTTGCGAGGAAATTTTGTTTAAAGAATAATAATTAAAAAAAATGTTTTAAGGCTGTCAAGAAAACTCTGACTTCTAGTTTAATGTAACATGTATTGTATTTCTTTTTAAGAACTTAAGCATATAAAATGTGTTTAATGTGTTTTTTCTGTTTCCAAATTATTGGTTGGTCGCTGGGAAAATATAAAATTATGGCATAAAAGAGATAAGTAAACCTTAAAAAACACAGACAACACATGTGCAAATGTAACTGGTTTAAAAATACACGCCATCAATTTTGTAGGCTTATTGCAATTCCATAAAGCTGGGTATCTGAAGTATTTAGCGTTTTTGGGATTGAAGGTCCTACACTTCCCATAATGCAACGTAATCCAAGTTATTCTCTGATTTTTTTTCTCCAAAACTTTATAAAGAAATCATCGGAATACATTGTCTTGCTAAATTATTTATTTTGTTTCAAAATAGGGTTTTGGGGGGTGTCAAATTTACGTTTTAGACCCTTAAATAGCTGCACTGGTTTCATGAACAGCTTTCATGCACATGCACGCATGCGCCATGAAAAACCTGCAGAGGTGTAAAACATGCAACATCCTCATCAGTATAGAAGTTTACATATTGCAAGATTACAATTAGTCTTCAGGACTCCTTCTCGTGGTCAGCCCCCATTTGATTTGATTTTAATCATTTGTGGATCAATAAAACACAACAAATCAAGGGATGTTTCGGTGAGAACATTTATTTCAACATGGTCCAGTGTTAGCATGACAGCTTCTCCCGTATTTTACTTAAAATGTATTACAACCGTCACTCTCTAAATTCACACATGTGGTATATGAATTCAGTTCTCTGGTACAGATCTATAAGTAAACCTTTTTGCAACAGGAGAGAACCTGCATAATATGCATCACTTTAAGGCTTTGCAGAGGGGGCTAGAGCAAAAATAGGCAGTATGAAATATGTCTATGGTTGCAATGTCAGCATGATCAATGGGGAAACTCATGCTCATCACATAGATCAGGGGTAGGGAACCCTGGTCCTAGAGAGCCGCAGCCCTGCTTGTTTTCCAACTACCTCTGCCCTTTTCACTGTTGATTACCTGGATCAGGTGTGATCAGACACTGTAAGTGAAGGGATGGCTGGAAATCGAGCAGGGTTCCCTACCCCTGACCTAGATAATGTGAAAAGAGACTATTGAAGAAAGAATGCACTAGAGAGGTCCCGATCCCAGATCAATATATGCTCTCACTTTCACAGTAACATGACAATAAACTGAAGTGTTTGCAATGACAACAATAGAGTGGCTTTGCTACATGTCCCATAATGTTGTTGACATGCAACGCAAAGAGCCGAGCTGCACTGATCATCTGTGAAAGAATCAGAGCATCGCAGTTGCTCAAAAAGCGGGCAGGGATATTCCCATGAAGCTGTGATACCTGATTCAAACTGTATTGTCCATATTCAGAAGAAAACCATTTTTGCAATTCTATCCTTTTCAGTTTTAGATTGCTTTACACTTTCTTTTTGCCTGATGCACTTTATCCATACTTGATCATTATTTTTCTTTTCCCTTAGGTGACGGTTTGTCATACATATTTTATACTGTTTGTTGCTTAACTACAGATGTTGAAGTGATAATATAAGTGATAACTATTTGCATTTTATCCTCTGCATTTGTATATGATGCAGTTACTGTGGCAAATGAGGCACCACTAAATAAGGTAATTAAAGACAAATTATGTGATGAAATCCAAATAACAACAGTGAGAGATACAGTAACATTGGTTTAATTGTAAGAACACTGTGTCATAAACATGATATTTTCCATAGCTGCTTTTCATATATACAGTACAAATCATTATGGAGATCTTCAAAATAGTACGTGGACTACAAGGAATCAATGTAAATGCTCCTGTATCTAATAAAAAAAAATTAATGGTCCTTTCTTGTGACATTAACTTAGATTTACTCAAGAATAATATACGAGGGAACAATAATGAGAGAATCAAGTATACACTAAAGTTAATGGGAACAGAAAATTTTGATTGAATTTACTCTACAAATAAAGAACAAATAGAGAAATGAATGGTGCTCTCGTGGTCTGTATATTTCATTGGAAAACACCATGCTGTCAAAAAAGGACCAAACAAACCAATTAAAACTTCCAAATGCTGTAAAAAAGTCAGTATCTTATAGCATAATAAAATATATCTTTCGGTTCATTTATAAGTTACAATGCTACATCTACACTGAATTAATTCAGTCTTGTCAGCACTTGTCAGCGAGGGTTGAGCCACTTTGGAGCAGTGGATCTGTTTGTGTGTTGATCTGTGCTCTGGGCAGTGCTGACTTCTCCTGAGCCCACATCTCCCCCTGAAAACACAAGGAAAATATTCTTTAATTTATTTCATTAATGCAACTGTGCAATCTCATAAATGAGAACTTCATTTAATGAACAAGACAATTGAGTACTGCTAGAACTAGAATTTACTAATGGTACAATAACTTTTGAAAAAGTAATGTGATTACCTGTTTGGGGCTCAGTCTTGAACTTGCTGGCAATTTTTGCAAAGAATTTGAGGGTGAGACAAGCTCCTGTCTCCCTGTCACAAATACCTCCTTTGCAGTTGCATGTCTTGCGACACTCGACCCCGTATGTTCCATACAGACAGTCTGTCAAAGAAAGATAACAAGAATTAAAAAATGATGCAGGAAAAATGGTTTGATATGTTATACATGAATATTTACAGTCAACTTGAAGATGATCAGTGTTCCGAATAGGGGGAGCAGAGACAAAAATCTGCAAGTGGATATTGCTGCAACATTCATGAATCAGTGTCTAAACTAAAAGCTCCACTTGTTTGAAAGATAGTAGACTGCTTATCAAGTTAAATAACCAATTTATGCTGAAAGAAATGATCCACATGACTGCAGTCCTACCTCTATGTATGATGGTTATTTGGAAATGGTTTATTATGGCAATGACTGAAATGTATCCTGAAAGACTGTAATAACATAATAGGATACTGGATTTGGTGCAGCAGAGCATCAGTTCAAAAATGCTGCATGTAAAAAAATAGCAGCAAGACTGAAAAACGGGTATTTAATGTGAACATACCTTTGCAAATTCCATATTCATCTCCATAATCGTCTTCATCTTTGTAAAACTCGCAGAATAATCCTGGTCCGCACTTCACCCCGTGCATCCCCGACACTGTGCGGTAACAGTGCTCCCCTCTGCCGGCTGCGCAGACCTGACAACAGCCGCAGTCATCCAGGACCGTCCGTGTGCACCGCTGCGTCCCGCCGCACCGCTCCGCGTTGCATCTGTCGGGGCAGTTCACCGCGTACTTGACATTGGCGCCCCACGCCTCAGCATCTTGCACAATAAGTGAAGAGAGCACTGTGAGGAGGAGAAGAGACATCACTGGATGCGGGGACAGTGCGGGGAGCTCGCGGACGAAGGCGGCTGTGTGTTGGATGAGCGCTGGCTCGGGAAGAGACAGAGAAGCGGATCACCTCGGGGGGACTTGAGTGGAGTGACCTAAGGTTCATCAAGTTGCATGGTTATCAGCAATGAACAACTTTGTTTTGCACATGGCTTGCCCTCGTCAGTTTCCTCATTCCGGTGTTGTCGTCCTTTTTGCCAGTCAGCCCCCTTTTTAGAAATCCTGTTTGGATGTGGGATTAACTCTGGACCGCCATCCAGGAATTGAAATCGTGTGACCTGATGTCACAAGTTATCTTTGGTATGTTTTGTGTTTGTGTGTGTGTGTGTGTGTGTGTGTGTGTGTGAGAGAGAGACCCCTAAACAAATTGTGTCAGGTTTGTTGTGACTGGCTTTGAAGAAGTCAAGTTTATTTAAGGACATTTATTACAGTTTGGCAGCGTTTTATACAATAGAATGGTAATAAATGAACTGTTAAATGACCTTGGTTAACATAACATTTGCGAGGAAATTTTGTTTAAAGAATAATAATTAAAAAAAATGTTTTAAGGCTGTCAAGAAAACTCTGACTTCTAGTTTAATGTAACATGTATTGTATTTCTTTTTAAGAACTTAAGCATATAAAATGTGTTTAATGTGTTTTTTCTGTTTCCAAATTATTGGTTGGTCGCTGGGAAAATATAAAATTATGGCATAAAAGAGATAAGTAAACCTTAAAAAACACAGACAACACATGTGCAAATGTAACTGGTTTAAAAATACACGCCATCAATTTTGTAGGCTTATTGCAATTCCATAAAGCTGGGTATCTGAAGTATTTAGCGTTTTTGGGATTGAAGGTCCTACACTTCCCATAATGCAACGTAATCCAAGTTATTCTCTGATTTTTTTTCTCCAAAACTTTATAAAGAAATCATCGGAATACATTGTCTTGCTAAATTATTTATTTTGTTTCAAAATAGGGTTTTGGGGGGTGTCAAATTTACGTTTTCGACCCTTAAATAGTTGCACTGGTTTCATGAACAGTTTTCATGCACATGAAACCACGCATGCGCCATGAAAAACCTGCAGAGGTGTAAAACATGCAACATCCTCATTCGAGTGTGTCTCACACGCATTTAGGATGGAATTAAAAATATAATAAAAATAAAAAATGTATATAATACATATAAACAGAGATGGCGATAGTCTACGCTCCAGGACACCAGGTGGCGGTAGTTACCCAGCACAAGCTACTACCGGTACAACATGCAGACGAAGAAGAAGGACGAGGAGAAGGTTGATATGATATGTGCGTTCAAGGGAGACCTCACTGGGACAGGACAGGTAACGCAAACCATTCATCACCGGAGGTTTACTGTCAAGGTGACTTACATGTCTGCACTATATTTCATTTTTGTTAACACGTGGATGCGACGTTAACGAACCACGGGGGTGTTTTGCGGAGAGTTGTCAACCAACAAGCGGAGGGGCTTGGTCGGTTTTGACAGCCTTGGACCAGACTAGCAACTGCACTGCGTTAGCTCAGCTGTCACCGCAGATGCAGAGTAATGTTACTGGTTGTTTGTGAATGACACGGCGAAGACGAAGCGTTTCAGTTTCACATATTTCGTTGTTTATGTCGGTGCAGGGAAAATAGCGACGGTGTAAAAGCGGGCTAATTAGAGAGAGAGATGAAACGGGTATAAGATGTTGACAGGCGCTTCAAAGTGGAAACCCAGATAGAGCAGCAAGGCGGGGCACGGATGTCTTTAATTGTAAATTAATTAAAATGTCGGCTATCGGTATTAGCATGAGTGCTCAAGTCATTTTTTTAACAGTAGTTCACTGTCGCTGTCCCAGGAGCTAATAGGAATTAACTTGCCGTCAGACATTTTGTAGCTCACATTGTGGCCAATAAATAAAATAATAATTTTATATAACCTGTTTACTGCTTACATTAGCAATGTTTTTGATTACCTGTCATCCATCCATCCACTGTCTAAAGGGGTATTGTGGACAGTGTTGTCCTGGTAACAGCAGCCCAAACGTCCCTTGGCCCAGTAACTTCCTGTGGCTTGTTCTGGATGACTTTCAAGCCCCATGAAGTCAGTAGGCAAATGTAAAACTGTATCCTCTGTCTTGGGTCTGCAGTGGGGTGTCTTCTCTCACCAGAGCTAAAAAAAAAAAAATCATCAAAGGGAGGTGAGCAAGGACCATCTGTACCAGGTGCTAATACCACCTTGTGCTGTATGGAGGATGACTTTTATACAGAGGTACTCCCACCTCACAGAGAGCTGCACTCTTTTCTGCTTACCAGCTACTGCATCTTGCAGAAAAAATTGTATTTTTTTAAAATATGTATAGACATTTTCTTGATATTCTGTAAATTGAAAATCTTTTGGTTCGATGTCACCATAGGTTTAGCGAAACTGTGTTCAGTATTTTTTTTTACAAACAAACCTATATGATTAACTGATTAATCAAAAGCTTAAAGATTAATGAATAAGAAAGATTGTTAGATGCAGGCATGTTTTTAAGTTTTATATTTTCATCATTCAGCAAGAAGAAACCCTAAAATGTCTGACATTAAAATGCTTTGTGTAAAATGTCACTCGTCCTAATATCATTGACATTTACTTTTTTCTCTGATCATACATGCTTCTACCTGCATTTGAAGTCAAATATTAACATTTCTTTTTTGATGTTTGAATGTTATTTAATACATTAGCATACAGACCTGTATGTAAGCCTACCTATCAGCCTTTATGTTTTTATTTAATTTTATAGTTGACTGGCACATTGAAGGGATATTTGCCTCAGTTTGTGGTGTGTAAGTAGAAAACATGATTTTGGTGTGTGTATGTTCCAGGGTAGATAAAGTCTTAAACTAGCTGGGCTACAGAAAACAAGAGCCAAGCTCAAGAAGAACATTCACTTCCCCCACTCTATGTAATTTGTGATCAGTGATGGTTTTAATCTAACATTGCTGGTGGTTGCTTGCTCACGGTTCTCTGACTGAAGTCTCCATTGCTATATCAATGCTTGCTGTTATTTCTGGCCAAAGTGGAAACCATATAGCCCCACAGGCCTCAGGCATTGCCAAAGAGATGAGACTCTGTGGGCTATGATCTGCAGCATGCTCATGTGTAACAGGCTGCTACTATCATTTTCTCATTCCAGTTCATGTTTTTGTACAAGTATTAATAGCAATAGTCTCATTCATGAATCAGAAGAAGTATGGACATTTGACTAGTACATCTCAACAGCTGATTTTAATTGGTTAGTTGTCAGTCTTAATCTGTTGCTTGACAGGAATGAAACATATCTTGGGGTCACTGTGACACAAAATAGAAATCCATTTATAATGGAGGCTTCAATTTGCATTATACCTGATATAAAATAAATTTTAGCACTAGCCAACTGATTGTTAATTCTATTTTTTTCATAGAACTTCCAAGGTGAAAATAATTTCACAAATGGCATACGATTGCCATGCTTCTGATATTTCTGTGAAAATATATGACACACAAAAGATGCATGATAGTTATACTCAAATCTGTATTTATTATCTTCAGGAAAGCAGTTCCTTTGGAGATCCAAAATGTCCAATCCATAGCAGCATCCGGCTTGCTCAAAGTGGGGTTAGTTGGAGCCCCAGTGAGCGTTGGGATTGTATGTCAGAGAATCTCGTTACCAATTTAAACATGATGGTTATCACAATTGGATTCTGACTGATGCAGGAAATCTGAATGAATTGGCAGGAGGTCAGATTAGATTAGTATCACCTTTGTGCTTAATCTCTCAGACATGTGAATCTAATACTTTTAAATGAACTTAGAAAGACCACATTATTTTTGTGTATTGTGTAGCATTACATCTTGTGAGACCAAAGTCCTCTCATTAGTGTGGGTGTGTTAGATTAAATCATAGGGTGAGCTGACCTATTTCAGTGATACCCACTGGGCCTATGGCCTGGTTGTACTGCATGTTGAAAAGGTGCCAACGGTAACGGGGAAACCTGACACCTTTACAGTGAATTTACTTGCAAGGGAAACACACACACACATAGAACATTGGCATTCAGCATGTAATGTTGGCTATAAATTGATGAGAGATGAGAAAGTGTGATTTGATTATGTTAATGAAGCTTGAGGAAGTGATGTGTGAGTTTGATAAATCTGACAAAATACCGACATGCTTCGCTCTTTTAATAAAATTTTCCTCTCTGTTTTTCAGTTATACATCAGCGTATAGATAATGCTTAGACATGGTACCTTGTCAGACCCACGTGTTGCTGAAATGGCAGGAGCACTTCAATAGCTCCTGGGCAGCAGAAGATGGTGTGCAAACAGCCAGGAGGGATAGAGCTGCTGTGCTTTATAATAAGCTCCTTCACAACAAGGAAGTGGTTACTTTGGCCCAGCCTGTTCAAGAACTCGTAGGTCCACGCTTGCCAGACTTTGAGTGTGAGTCTACTGCCTCAGCAGAGAAGGAAGAGTACCTCTCAGCCCTACTTCACAGCCAACGATGGCTGGCTCACCGCATGCTGACGCAGACCTCCTACACCCTGAGCTTCCATCATAGGCTGGTAGTTCTCCAGAGGATCTACTATGCACTTCATAGCAAATACCATGACAAATTCCGTGCGCAGCTGCCCTCCCAGTCTACAGACAGTGGGACTGAATGTGGGCAACTTGAACTGGCATCAGAGCCTTGCCTACCAGGCGGAGTATCCAAAGTCAAGTCGGGTACAGATGTTCTGATAGAGATGGGTGTGAGGACAGGTTTAAGCCTGCTCTTCTCATTACTGCAGCAGAACTGGAGGTATGCAGCTTCTGTGCATCCTGAGTCGGTGCTTTGCAATGACGTGCTTGCCACAGCATCCTCAGTGCTGACCTCGCTACCTCCACTCTCTCTGGCCAATGAGAATAAGATCCCATCAGTGGGGTTGGACTGCCTGGCACAGGTGGCTGACTTCCTGAAGAAGACATCAGTAAGCAGCGGGACTGGTGGTGCAGACCCCACTGGTCGAAGGCTGGCACTGGAGCTGCTACTTGGCCTGGCCATACAGAGAGGCTCTCTGAAGTTTCTGCTAGAGTGGGTGGAGGTAGCTTTGGCTGCTTCCATGTCCTCCTGCACATCTACACTGTCTTCCTCCCCCTCACTAAGCTCCCAGCAGTCAGCTTGCGTGGGCTTTGATGTCATCCATCAAACACTTCTCCAAATGAGGCAATATTCGGTATGTTACATGTTCTTTTGTACTTCTATCTGTATGTTTAGTATTTGTAAAGCTACCTGTGTACTATTTATTTTGTCTTGACATCATGGCAAAAGTGCTTTTATGTATTGGTTCTTGAAAGTTAATAATTTTCAGATCACATGTAGACAGGAATGCAATTATGACTCTATGAGGTTTATCTATAAAGTTTTAATTTGCCTTTGCATGTCTTTTTATGAGCAATTTTGCACAAATGTATTTCTCATGGCAGAACTGGTTTGTTCATACATTTGCCTACATACTTATAAAGAAGCCTATGTGCCTGTTAAAAAATGTTTCTTCACTGCCACATTCTTCCTTGCTGCAGTCTGTCCTTTTTTGACACAAACAGCCTCATTTGAATCTTGGAGTGATGCATTACTGTGCAGATAAGGATTAAGACTGAGTCATTCTTTCTGCCTCTCTGTATGATACTGTATGGGTATTGAGTCATACTTAGCAGGCTAATCAGCTGTGCAGTATTTCTCTACAAATGCCAGGGCTGAGTATTGTCAGGATGGTGTCCACATAGTCAGATATGAACTGAGAAAACATTAAGGGATTGCACATAATGTGCTAATTCCTTTACTAACTAGTATCTATCTTCACTAACAAAGCTATTTTAGTACATATTACTCTGGTTTAGAAGCAATAGGGTACTTAATATAGAACTCTGTAAATAAAACTGATATATATTTACGCATATTGAGCCCTAGGTCATATTAACAATACTGTGTTGGAGGCTTAACACAAATATATTTTTCCAGGGTTTCCATGGAGACTCTGTCAATACTCAGGTGCTCAAGAAGGATGCAGATGGACTTTGTCAACTCTCTCAGGCAGCTCTCTGCCTTTTTGAAGAGGTAACAGAGACTTTAGTCACATAATGTAACATGTTAAGAAATAACTGACTTAAAGAACTTAATTTTCCTCTACTCTGGCAGATTTGTAACCTAGCATCCTACTGCCTGTGCCCCAGCACTGACGTAGCCGCTCCTGGTACAGAGGGCGACGCAGTCATGGTGTATGTGTGGGGCAGCAACAGCAGCCATCAGCTGGCAGAGGGAACTCTGGAGAAAATCCTTCTGCCAAAGCTGACACAGGGTTTCAGTGATGCCCAAATGGTATGGCTTCCCAAATGGCTAGCACTAAGACTAACTATGTTATAATTTTATAAATATGACATAAAGATGGTGTACATTTCAAAACCTTTTTTTTATTTACAAGAATACTGTTTTCCCTCTACTAGTATCAATGTATATTGCACCCTGCTCAGGTCTGACAGTTTGTTTTATTCCTTCTGCAAACAACATGTGCAGTATGTCCATTCACTCACATACATGGACACAGGCATAGTAATTTTATAATCATTATTATGAATTATATTACAAAGTTTTTAGCTGTAATATAATTCACTTATATACCAGAGTCACTGTGCTGTTTTATTGGATTTGTGCACCAGAAATGGTAAAGCCTGTTTCTTTTAAATAATAATTTTAATAATATAGTTACTTTGCCATTGTCTATCTCATTCTTGGGATTAATAAAGTATTATATATGTCATTATAATACTGATATCCACTTTGTCCTTCTTTTAGATTGAGGCGGGTCAGTACTGTACTTTCTCAGTATCTGCAGATGGTTCAGTGAAAGCTTGTGGAAAAGGCAGCTATGGACGTCTGGGCCTGGGAGACTCCAACAACCAGTCCATGCCCAAGAAACTTGTGCTGGAGCCACATAGGAACATGAAGAAAGTGTCATCCTCTAAGGGCTCTGATGGTCACACTTTGGCCATTACTATAGAGGGAGAGGTACGTAGTTAAAATTGCTACTGGTGCTGGACTTGCTGTAAAAAATACTCTCTGGAGTTGGAAATACAACATTCCTAGCATTCCAACACATTGCTCATTTAACAGATAATGTATAAATAATTTCCCATTCATTTCTGGGCAGGATCACACAGGCCAAAACAGATACAGACTTTGTAGTATGGAATTAACATTTTGAAAGAGAGCATGTTGGCTGTAGCATTATTACCTTAGCATGATTCTTTAATGTCTGATGACCTACCAATGATGTATTTCTGTAAATTATAGACCAAAGATATGTTTTTTGAAATTTGTTCAAAGCATTTGATCATGTACATGGATTCTAGACTTCAGGCATTCATTGACTGCAAAGGATTACATTATTACGGGCAATACTTATATTTGTAATTATGATGATTATCTTTCTTCAATACAAAGGTTCCCAAAATGTTTCTTTCAGGTGTTCAGCTGGGGTGATGGAGAGTATGGGAAGCTGGGACATGGCAACAGTGCTACACAGAAATACCCCAAAATAATTCAAGGACCGCTTTTAGGCAAAGTAAGTTTGAAGAAAACCAATGTCACCAAATGTCAGAAAATATGGATAGAATATGTTTAACGTAATGCTTTGCATGTAACTGTTTCTTTGCCAGGTTGTTGTTTGTGTGTCTGCTGGCTACAGACACAGCGCTGCTGTGACCAATGATGGAGAGCTTTATACATGGGGGGAAGGGGACTTTGGAAGACTTGGTACGCTCATTATTTACCCAGTTACTTGTTCTCATTTGTATGAACAATTTTAAAGTGGAATGCATCTTCAGGTTTGTTAGTGACATGATATGTTTCTCCCTGTGCAGGTCACAGTGACAGTCAAAGTCGAAATGTGCCCACACTGGTAAAAGATATCAGTGGTGTAGGTCAGGTGGCCTGTGGCAGCTCGCACACAATTGCGGTGGCACAGGATGGACGCACCGTTTGGTCCTTTGGAGGAGGGGACAATGGTATGTTGATAGAAGATTACACATGGAGTCGAAATTAAGCATTTATATACAAAATATAGAAATTTGCTCTAGAAAAAATCTGGTGCTTATAATGACAGCAACTCACACCATTTTACATAAAGGCCACCAACCATGGCAGCATTTTTTTTGTGGGGTATCATAACAGAAATATCTTAAACTAGTGTGAACTCATGGTAGTACTCATGTATGACTCATCCTTGCAGGTAAACTAGGTCACGGAGACACCAATCGTGTGTATCGCCCCAAAGTAATAGAGGCCCTGCATGGATTCATCATCAGGAAAGTGTGTGCTGGCAGCCAGTCGTCTCTTGCCCTTACCTCTGCAGGACAGGTGAGACATTATTTAATTTGCTAGTACTAGTTTTGTTTAGGCACAAATTTAATTCTAAAATTTGCACCTGCTGTTGTTTGACAAAACAAAGGCTAGGTAAAACATAATTTTCAGAAAAAAAAAGAAAAATGTTAAAATGTCTAATCAACCTTTGACAAATAGCTCATTTAACAAGCTCTAATTTTGAAGAACCATGCTAAAGTCACCGTTAAAATTTTTAATTCATAGTCTTATTCTTATCCAGCGCATAATCTTTAATCCAAATAAGGTATTTGTATTTGACCACATCCTAAACTCTACAAAAAGATGGATAATTATGTCAGTAATGAATTAGTTTGTTTTACTGGTGTTTTTCATTAGGTGTTTGCATGGGGCTGTGGGTCATGTTTGGGATGTGGCTCTTCTGAGACTACCTCTCTGAGACCCAGGTTCATAGAAGACCTGAGTATCACCAAGATCATTGATATCTCATGTGGAGATAGCCACTGTCTGGCTCTGTCCCATGGTATGATGCCTACAGTAGTTGGTTTCTCAGATGAGTATCAAAAACTTTAAACAGTAACTATAGGATTTTCACAATTATTTTATTGATTTAGTGTCAGAAATATAATTTTATTGGATTTTAAATAGTATGTTTTAAATTGTGAATAGCTCTGACAGTAATGACTGCCTTTCTTTCAGAGAATGAAGTGTATGCTTGGGGCAACAACACCATGGGCCAGTGTGGGCAAGGCCACACTTCTACACCTATTACCAAACCCAAGAAAGTGTTGGGTCTAGAGGGGGTGTCTATCCAACAGATCACTGCTGGCACTTCACACAGCCTCGCTTGGACTGCAGTTCCAACTGACAGGTAAGGCATTATCCCAACTTTTTTTGTTATGAAGAATTTTTATATTGAAGTGTTTTTTTCATACCTCAGTATGTACATCTACTGTAAATCTCTAACGTCATTTTTTTTTCTGTAATTGTGTTTTCTTGGTGATACCTTTTATCCTCTACAATGGTAAAACATGTGATCTCACCAAAGACATCCGAGCCGCAGCACTTCCACTCCAGTGTTCAACATTGTTATTTTTTGCTTTTGGTCTTTCCTCAGGCAACTAGTTGCATGGCACAGGCCCTTTTGTGTCGACTTGGAAGAAAGTACATTCACCTACCTACGCAACTTCCTAGAAAGTTACTGTGATGGAATCGGGAACGACACACCCCCTGCTCCATTCTTATCTAAAAGGTACCTAATTACTATAATCACTTACAATAAAATATTCAGTTATTTAAAGGTTGTATTTAATCATTTAGGTTACATGGACTCCCACACACTCTCTTTCAGCCCTTACTACTTAACTCACACCTGTAATGCTCTACGTATGTGTTAATCAGGGACCACCATCAGTTTCTTTTGCTGTGCATGAAGCTGCTGTCCATCCATCTTTCCTTGGCCCATGCTGGGGGCACTGGTACCATGGTTTTAGGGGCTCAGGGCAGGCCCCTCAGAAACCTGCTCTTCAGGCTTATAGATGCCAACATGCCAGACTCAATACAACAGGTAAAACAAGAATATGCTCCACACTACTTTT
This sequence comes from Ctenopoma multispine, assembly GCA_034779795.1. Taxonomy (NCBI): domain Eukaryota; kingdom Metazoa; phylum Chordata; class Actinopteri; order Anabantiformes; family Anabantidae; genus Ctenopoma; species Ctenopoma multispine. The sequence goes on from JAUYWH010000004.1 coordinate 6,142,594, forward strand.
ATAATATACCTATAGTCATATACACTTCCAGTCAAAAGTTTGGACACACATAGGAATAAATGTTTTCAATGAGAAGATTCATGTCTTCACTAGTGTTACCATCATTAAGCATGGTTTTCTAATGATCAGTTCTCCTTTTAAATGAACACATTTGCATTAGCAAACATAACATGCTATTGGAAGACAGTACTAATCTTTGCAGAATTTAGGCCTCTGTGTGTTTATGTAAATATCCCTTTAAAAAACAGTTGTTTTCAGCTACAATAATCTTTTACAACATGAACATCTGCTTTTCTTTCAAACACGATGTGTCCAAACTTTTGGCTGGTATTGTATATGATGGGAGGAAATTGAGAAATTGTTTGTGTTAACTGCTTGTGTAAGAATCAAAATAATAACAATATGTACTGACATTCTTGTTCATCCTCAGGCAGTTCTGAACACACTGTCCATCGGTGCATACCTGCTGCTGCCTCCTCTGAGGGAAAGAACAGAACTGCTCCTCTCTCTACTTCCTCAGGGCCCACAGAGCTTAAATGTCCTCTCTAAAGGACAGGTAGAGTCATTTTGTGCAGTTTTTAAGTTTGTGTGGTTTTAGAGTAGTGTAAAAGCAGGACACATTTAAGTCATTTAAAAGGGAACATGTATTTTCCCTTATTTTATCTTTAACTTGGATCCAGGTAGTTTGCTACAAAATGGAGAGCTAGCAAGCTATGCTTGTTAAGATTGCTGTGCCAGCTTTGAGTGTTGCTAGGCAATATGTGAAGACTGCTTGAAAGTTGCGAAAATTTGTTGCTGAAAAATTTTTTTTCACTGCAGTAATATTTTTAGTAACATCACATGTAAATGATCAAAATCATAGTTCTCTCTTCTTCTACCCTCTAAATTATCTAAAGCGTCTACAGTTAGATATGGTCCTCAGCAGCCTTCAGGACCAGAGCCATGTTGCTTCTCTACTAGGGTACAGCAATTTGGGGGAGGTGACAGCCATGGGACCCCCACTGACCCCTGCTGTGTCAGTCCGGCCACCTTCTTCATCCAGCTCTGTTGAGGCCTATGACCCCCTACATTTAGCAGAGGTGCTGCTCAGAACCCTGCTCCTCAGCATAAGCTTTTACACGGTATGGTATATTGAATGTGTGTGAGTGTGTGTAACCTAGTGAGTTGAATAGGGAAGAAATTTACAGTTTAAAGTTTTGGTGAGTGTAGTCCATTGTTTTACTTTTCTCACAACTGTTCCTTTAACTGCAAAACATTTTGGTGCCTTTCCTGTACAGAAAATCTCATTCTCATTTTCTTTTTGTGTGTTTGTATAGGAGCAGGCATTTGGGGAATTGGAGAAAAACAGTGACAAGCAGCTCTCCAGTGATAACCAGGGACAGACTAATCCTCCCTGTCATTTCCACCAGCTGCTGTCTGGACTTCACAAACACCTGCTTGCCCATTGCTACATCCATTCTAGCCCTGAGGTACACAACAGAAAGAAATATATACACTGAAAAATGTACCTTATTGAAAATGAGCAGTTTTACAGATATAACTGGGATCACACAAGTCTGTAGTCATATGTATATAATATATCTAAACCTTTTTTTAACAAAAGCTCTGTAGCGTCATATTTATTTGCACATTCAAGTTTTACACATGATCATACTTAAAATCTGTTTTTTATGTAGGATGATAGCAGTGTAATGCTGCTTCAGGAGCATCTTTACTTGCTGCTACCTTGTGCTGCTGAGACACTTAAAAGATCCACCAAACTGTTAAAGGAGAGCTCCCTGGATAAGCAAATTATCAAGAAACTACACGGTAAGAATAATGGCTTTTAACCATTAAGTGTGTGTCATTAAACCTATATTTATAATTTGTTTGGTAGAATTTACATGACATGGATATGTCAGTCAGCACTGACCGTCAGTTTAATTCCTCTCTTTTATCTCACACCTTGTCTCAGTGGTGTTGTACAACTCAGTCTCTGGCAGCCTGCTGTGCCAGTTGATCTATTCCTTGCTGCTGCTGCCCCTGGGTACCGTTCAACCTCTTCTAAGCCATTTATTGACTTTCTTGGAGCACCTCAATGATTTCATCATGTTACTGCCAGAGATAGGCATGCTGGAAGAGCAAGAATTAGGGATGGAGGATCAGAAGAACTGTTTAGGTAAATAGATTTAGACCCACTTGCCTGATCCCCAGACTTGTCTATGGTTATTGTGTCATCGCTATATATTTTTTCCAAAGGATGGTACATTTTTACATTTAAAGTATTATTTACAGAAAGTGAAAATCAATGCATTGGACAGCAGCAACCAATGGAGGAGTGCAAATGGCTTTGGCTGTTGGACCTGGAACGGTCTGTAGCATTGGCAGTCGGCCGTTGCCTTGGTGGTATGCTGCAAGGTCCGCCACCGTCACTCCAAGAGAAAGCATCAGAGTTCTGGCTATCAAATATCCTCCTTAGGAATGGCCTTGAGATGGACTTTGAACAGCTAGGTAGGAAAACATACTGCACACTGGGCAAACCTTCACATGTGCTGATATTTTGTTTAACAGAATGCAGTTTTCAAATAAACTGTGTATTAAATTTATTGTGTAGTTGACAGTACTTAATTTTTTTTTATCCTATGTGATGCTTTGTCCTGTAGACTCTAGCATGACATCGCTAACTGAAGCAGTACTGCTGGGCAGTAGTGATGCCAAGCTAGCAGAGATGATTGTGCATGAGGAAACAAGGACGTTAGTGGAACTGGCACTGGGATCTTCAAGAGGACTTGCAGGTGGCCTGTGGCGTAAGATGGAGGATTATGCTCACAGCAAAGGTACTTTGCTATAATAGATTTTCACAATCTTGTATTAAAAATAAATTATGAATAATAATATATCTGTGGAAATGCGCTTGTTATGAACAGTACATCATAGTTATTTTAAATTGTTAGGTTAGTTTTTTTTGTTACCATATTTATAATTAACCATCAGGCATCACTAGGGACATTTTTGTCCTCATGGGAAAATCTTTGCTCTTCATCTGGCTGTCATTTTGTCTGTGTTAATGCATATGTCACAGTTTCTTGTAACAAAGTCTTTCTCTTGACAAAGTTTAGAATTCAAATTTTAATCTTTCTAATATATCACTGGATCACTGTTGAACTAATTTACTACCCTCTTCTATCATTAGGGACAAAAATGTCCTCCTCCTAAAAACTGCTATAAAAATATGAAGGATTAATATTTTTTTCTGATTTATTTATTTATTTTTTTGCATGAATCACTTAAACTACTTGAGCCCTGCTCAAAACTAACAAACATTCAATAATTTTCAGAATTTTAACCCTTTAAATGCCAATTTGATTGCTTAAAGTCACGGATGTTTTTTATGTAAAAAACACAATAAATTAGATATTTTCCAAAACACAAATGTTAGCTGGCTGGGGCAATTTTTTAAAATCAGTCATGGGCATTTTAACAAACACCCAAAATATTGACTCTTTCGCATGAATAGTTTTTGTGTAGCATTAGGTTTACAATTTACTACCCTCCTGTATCACTAGTGGACAAAAATGTCCCTTAGACTCCAACTGTAACCACATTTTTAGCTCATAGCTAAAACTAAATACATATTTTTTTAAATCTGTGATGTTAGGGTTTCATTCTTGAGAAAAATAGTTAAATTTAACATTTTTAGTGTTCATCACTAAAATTTGTCATTTCCCCCATTCTTCTCATTTCAATGGTTTCTGTGCTTATTTTATTAGGCTACATGCACTATTCCAAGTCAATACAAACATTACCCCCTACTCTAACAAAAATGGTGTAATGCAGTACTGTGTTTATAATAAGATACACATTTTAAATATTATTAATAAACCACAACTTTATTTCCATAAAAGATTAATTAAAAACAGAAAGCAATGATTTGAGAATCATTTCAACACTATATATGATTGAAAAATAGTACAGAATTTATTTTTTGCAGTTTCGGCATTTGATATGTTTGTATGTTAAATGTTAAAACTGCAAAGAATGAGTTTTGTTTGTGTTTTTGGTGCTTGTTTTTATTTAGTTTTGAATGCAAGAAAATGCCAATTAGAAATGATTTGTAAAGGGTCTTCATGCTCAGCAATTGGTGCCCAGCCCATGCTCTCTTAGAAGATGAGGAAAAACTCACCATGAACCTTCAAAGAAGCTAAATGAAGGGACATGGGAAGAAACCTCAGGAAAGGCAATTCAGAGAGAGATCCCCTTTCCACGGACGGCTGGGTGGGTGTTAGTACTTGTATCCTTGTGAAGATAAGTTTCATTATTGAAAAATCAAGTCTTAACCCCAAACAATCTTAAAAA
>JAUYWH010000004.1:6147028-6158157 GCA_034779795.1 Ctenopoma multispine
AGTAAATTGTAAATCTAATGCTACACAAAAACTATTCATGCAAAAGAGTCAATATTTTGGGTGTTTGTTAACATGCCAATGACTGATTTAAAAAATTTACCCAGCCAGCTAACATTTGTGTTTTGGAAAATATCTATTTTTTGTGTTTTTTCACATAAAAAACATCTGTGACTTCAAGCAATCAAACAGGCATTTAAGGGGTTAAAATTCTGAACATTATTGAATGTTGAATGTAGTTTTGAGCAGGGCTGAAGTAGTTTAAGTGATTCATGCAAAAAAATCTGAAAAAAAAATTAATCTTTCATATTTTTATAACAGTTTTTGGGAGGAGGACATTTTTGTCCCTAAGGATAGAAGAGGGTAGTAAATTAAACTGACGCCTGAGGGTTAATCTGTACTGTTTTATTGTTCAAGCAGAATGGGAGAGCGGTGGCTCTTCAGGGAACTGTTTGCTGCAGACTGTCTGTCGCTGCAGCCTGGCTGCTCTACTGAAACACACTGGACTACAAAATGAGGCCTGTTGGCAGGACAGGTCAGTAACACAAACATAATTACTGCAGTGGCTCCAATGTATTTTATTTTGACACGCACACACTTAAAGGTCCAGTTAAATTATTTATTTTTTGTCTTTTCTAAATGATGGAAAAAGGTTAAATAATTATTGTTGTATAACCTCTAGATCGCAATGCAGACCATGACTAATTATGCACTTTTGTGCTCTGTCTTGAGACAGATACGAGCCCTGTGAGATGCTCTTAGATGTTTATGAAACAGTTTATAAAGTCAGAACCACTCTGTTGGCTCTTAAAAACTCTCCGAGGACATCACAGGTGCTGCAGGCCTCTGCCAAACAGGTACCACTACTGAAGTTACTACATCTAAATATAATGTATGTTTGACAGAGTTAAACATACAGCTTGATATTTGTACTTAAAATCTTACAGAAAATTTGGGTTTAATATAATAGTTATACTCTTACCTTCCATTCATGAGGCAAATTCTCTGTAATTAATTATTTTTTTTATATATTCTTTCATATTTAAGGTCTGTGTCTTTGCATTCTTTAATTGCAGACCTCTCAATCCCCTCAAAGTCCTGAAGTACATAGGCAAGACCCAGGCACCTCAGTGGAACCAGCAGCAAAGGATCGAGAGCAGCAGTCAGGAGGTCGTTGTAGCCGGGAGGTGCAAGTGAGCCCACCTCCCACAGCTAACCACAACCAGGATGAGGTTCTAGAGGAGAATGCTTTTGGCAATAGCCGTATGTACCTGTCAGGTTAGAAAAGCAGATCTCTGTTTTTGCCATTACTCCAGAAAGATTAAAAATGTAAACAGAAGCCATCCACACAACACATCTCACATGTCTTTCCTGTTTCTGCAGAAGTCCTAGAATCATTCATGGCAACCCGGGAGGCGATGCAAGTACAGCAAGACGTGACGGTGTATGAGTCATTTGGAACTTCAAACCTCCCCAGCAGCATGGAGAGCCCCGACAGCCCAGAGAGGGAGCCAGATCCCAAACAGCTCTGGGAGAATCAGAGGGACTCCGAGGAAAGTTTGTCTTTCCCCGCTGCCTGCCATCTGGTGGTTTCCCGCTGTCTTTTCCTCCTGCTGGGGGTCAGGCCTGCTTGGGTAGAACCCGGTGAAAGGGAGAATAGTCAGTCTATAAACACTGGAGAAAGGTAGAGTTTGTGTCAGCTTATGTTTTGCTTGTTTTAGGGCAGTTATTTTCTGTGAGCTGTTGCTTCACTAACTGTTCTTACCAACGTGCTTTTAGGAAATCATCAACAGAATCATTTACAATGGCTGTTGATGGCAGAAAACAGGTAAATATTGTACTTTCCAAATTTTACCTTAAGCCTTATAAGCAGTTTTAATTTTCTGCCTTTGTCTTGTTTAGTCTGACCATTCCAAAACCTCTTTGGGATATTCCAAGAATAAAATGGGTAAGTGGAATAGGCTTACTGCTGAATATGTGTACAATTAATGCCTTTTTTTTTTTTTTTTAAAGAAATGTCATAATCTCTATCATAAATACCACTCTCCTGTATGTCTGCTAAATATAAGGCTCTACATGTTGGTTCGGGTTTGTAATGATTAAACATTATAATGTCTTATGACTATAATTAACAGAAAATAAAAGAGTAACAGTAAAATGAAATAATGACAAAGTCAGAAAGTCCAACATATTTCCCAAAATGTCAACTATTAGTTCAAATATACAGCTGAATTTCAGCAGCATTGTGTGAGTCCTAATTTTATCATGTTGTGGATATATTTTTGTACTTTTTAAGTGTTTTCCAAGGGAAAATACTGGCAAGAAGATCACACAGATGAAATATTTTTGACAGGTCTTTTAATATGTCAGTGAGAAAACATACACGTAATACTAATAAATGAGTAAAAGTATATCAGAAATTAGTCTGTTCTTGTCTCTTCCAGGCTTACCTCTATGTTCTCTAGGCATCATGAAAGACGCTTGGGATCGCCTGCGTCAGTGTATCAGCCCAACCACTAGTGTGCCCCACTATGGCAACAACACTTTGCCAGTTCTTAACCAGGTATTCCACTTTGTCTGTGGAAGCCTGATCCACTTATCCACCTCCTCACCAACACTGCCAGGTGGTCAGACGTATAGTCAGGCAGATCCGAAAGCCATTATGTTTGCTATACTGCAGCAGCAACAGAGGGCTGAGGTAATTTGATTTTTCTTGTTTTATACCATGTTACCAAGTATGACTTTAATAATAAATGATAAATGATATGATATAAATGATAAATTCTGCAGAGAAGTTATACCTCTGTAACACCAGCTGTTTGTTCACCTGTAGAATTTATCGTGTTTGTAGTGACTAACATCTTGTGAATGTTATTGGTGATACATTCAGACTTATTGGCCCAAGTATAGGTGTAAAAGATTTAAAACAAAATTAGCAGGATGGAAATTATTTGGAATAGATACATAGTGTTTCTCTTTGAGTAACTGCTAACATTTTCATTGTTATTTTATTACCAGGTCCGTCTAGAAGCCTTGTGTCAGATGTCATCCTTTCTGTCTAAGATGGAGGAAAAGAGCAGTGGGTTCACAGTCTCCCCTCAGTTTCCTGCATTGTTGCAGTCTGTGCAGCTTCAGTTCCTCTCTGGATGCTTTGCTTTGGGAATACAGATCATCGGCTCTCATTATGGAACTAATTATGAAATGCAGCATTACATGGTAAATGTAATAACCGTGCTATCATTGTGTTTGGCAAGTGTTTATGATTAGAAAAGCTCAAGAGAAATAATTAATATTTGATTCATCCATGCGGTTAATACCCCCACTTTTATTTTAGCGTTTTGTGTGTAAAAACATAATAAAAATCATGGTCTTGGTATTAGGCAAATACAACCTCAGATGAACAACAGAGTTTAACTTTTTTTTTTCTTTTCTTTTGCTGTGGCCTTATTTATTTAATTATAATTATTTACACAGTTATACCCACATGATGTTTTATTTTTGGCTTTATTTTTGTTAAATACATAATGGTGGTTGTATAATTGTAAAGTTGTATTTGCCTACTATTAAGACTTACTACAGCTGATTCTTTTTTTTACTGATAATTTTTACTATGTTTTTACACAAAAATACAACAAATGAAGAGAGGGGGTACTAACTTTGGAACATGACTGTATATTTATGTCTCCTTCATGACCATATGTTGTATACATTATCCCTATGTCAATGCAGTCTGGTACACAATCAGCTTCCATGGATACGCAAAAAGCACTACAATCTGCAGCCCACATCTTCTACCAGCAGGTCGTGTGTGTCCTCAGACAGAGGGTCCTGTTGGAAAAAGAGCATCCAGGTTTGTTCATTGTTTGAACTATCTTCTACTAGTCACCACAGGTTTTTTTCTGCTTTTTTTGCAGCAGTTTTCATTTTAATGTGTCTTGATCACACCCAGGTTCCTGCCAGCACCTTTTACTAGCCACTATGTTTGCACTGAATTTCTGCTACCAACCGGTGGACCTGGTACTGGTTATTAAATCCGGCATCCTGGAAATCCTTTCCATGCTGACCAACAACAGCTGTGCTCTGATCAACCAGGGCTGGTTTGCTGCCTCTACATCTGGATCCATGCTACTGAGCTCGGCTGTTAGACTAGCTTGTGCTCGCCTGCTTCAGATATTGACTGTAGCTGCAAGGTGAGAATGTGAAGACTTCTAACAGCTCTGAAATAATGTGCCTGACTACTTTTAGTGTGTAGCTCAAAATGCACTTCAGTGGTTACATTGCATAACAAAATGTCATGTGTTCTCAGCTCCTGTGAGGATTTGTTGCCTATTGATGTATCCCTCGCTCTCATGGAAGTGATGTGTGAGCAGCTTCAAAATGTCCTGCGCACTTTCCACCAAAAACAGACAGCAGAGAGAGAAACATCCGAGAGGAAAGATCTGGATGCCAGCAGCAAGAGCACAAATCCAGTTGGTATGGAAAATGGTCCTGTCAATGCAATATAATTAAAGAGCATATTCAAATGTATTATCTCAAAGAACATATGTGTCATTTGTGTTTCAGGAGTGGAAAGCAGCAAAGTGGTTGAATCCCAACTTGCAGATTTATTAGTCTTTCTGAGGCGTGTACTGTCTTTAAGAGTAATGAAAAGACTTTCTACCTTTGTCAGATGGATCGAGCCACTCATGGCCATTATTTCACATAAGTGTTCTTTAGGTAAGACACATACAGCAGAATTACTATTGTTTACAGTGCAGAACAGTTTACATGTGTTCCTTTTCATTCCATTTTATTTTTCCCCTTCCAGGTTCTCCATGTTTCCATTACTTTCGCACTAAGCTTTTGGCCTTCCATGTTTTAGAAAGACTGTTACCAGCTTGTACTGAGTCAGTTCACATTCAACAGGTACTGTATTTTGCAACATGCACTGATTTCTACTATTGTACTACTTAGAATAACATAAACCATTTATTTTAAGGGCTCATATATGAACTCTTTATGAACATTGCAGGCTTGTTGTATATTAATATAGCAACATTATTTGTTCTTATTTTTCTGTCTTTTTGTAGATTGTTAAACAACTATTTCAGTTGTTGTCTGATTATATGTGGGAGGATCCACTAATTGCGAAGAACCATGTGGAAACAGCTGAAAAAGACACTGGAGTAATTATTTTAATAATGCTATGTGTTACTATATATTTTACTGTTACTTGTATATTGTTGTATAACCAATATGTCTCAATTCTATTGTTCTTAATTACTTAGTTACTTGGTACTTAGTCCTTGGAAAAACCCCAGCAATTCCCTCGGTAACTTGCATTCCAGCTATACCATAATGGCTCTGTCTAGAATTTCCCTGCAGGGATAAACGTTTTTATTTTATTTGAAAAGAATATTAATAAGAAATAATTATTACTATTTTAAAATGACCTGTATATCAGTGTTCAGTTAAATTTTCCTCACTGAGCTAATGCTTTTAAATACACTTACCTTGTGAAAGGATTGAATTAGTTTTCACAATTCTCTCATAACCAGACTAACGTAATCTTAATAATCTTAATAAGGAAAGCTGTTAGTGTTTATTACTGTTTGAAACAAACAGTGAACAAATTCAGTAATTCATGAGTAAATGCTTGGTTTAGGAATCTGGCAGTAATCAAACTGAAAACAGCAGAGCTGCTTTATAGAACAGATGGGTCTTTTCTCTACGGAGTAGGATGAAAAGTGAGAGACGAGAGAAAAATAACACATTTAATTAGTGTCAAATTACAAAGAACATTACATACATAACCGGTAATATTCTATCACTGATAATACATTTATAGTTGATCTCTGCCAGCGATATAGTTAGAATTGTTTCTTTACATTTGTAATCTCTCACCACTTTCTTGTGATTTTGCAGTTTTGTGTGTTTATAGTTTAGCACTTTGTGTTTCATTGTGTGTTGTGTCAATATCCAACACATTTTGCAGAATCCTGGCAGCTACGATGAATGTATTCCCATTGGAGACTTTTCCTTCGATCCACACAAGCTAATGTGTTGTTCTTTGGAAAGTGGAAATATCCTCTCCCATGGTTCAGGAGGAAAAGGTTATGGACTGGCAACTACTTCCATCACCTCTGGTTGTTTCATATGGAAGGTAAAGACTTATATCTACAGTAAATAGAGGAAATGTGTTCTTTATTGACCAGATTCGAGCAGTTACACGTGCTGAGAATATCTCCAAAAAAATAAAATGTATCCAACTTCTCTCCTCAGTTCTACATCACCAAAGAGAACAGAGGCAATGAGGGCACATGTGTTGGAGTTTCCCGTTGGCCAGTCAGAGATCACAACCACCACACCACCACTGACATGTGGCTGTATCGTGCATATAGTGGCAACCTGTATCATGGAGGGGAGCTAGTCCGAACACTTCCGTCTTTTACCCAGGGTGACACCATCACCTGCATCCTAGACATGGAGGCCCACACGGTTTCATTTGCTAAGAATGACAAGGTCTGACCAAATATTTACAGTCATTTTGATGGGTTTTACACTAATTGACTGTTGTGTTGTTTAGTCTATGTTTTTGTGTTTCTCTTAGGAGCCAAAGTTAGCATTTGAAGGTGTGGTTGCATCTGAACTTTATCCTTGTGTATTGTTCTACAGCAGTAATCCTGGAGAGAAGGTACTTCATAAACTATACTTCATATACTTTACTTGGCAGACGCTTTTATCCAAAGCGATTTACAGGGAGCTAGTGTTGAGCTTTGTTAGAAGATGTGCCTTCTTGCCGCCAAGCATTTTGGTTTTTGATATTTTTCAGCCACAGTACATAACATTATGATAGCATAAGTAGAACATGCCTGTGATTTATATAAAATGTTAGACCTGTGTCTCCACAGTCCTAATTGACTTATATGTCAAAGACAGTTGCTGTATCTATCATTGTATGAAATTACTTTGCAGTAAATATCTTTTGTTAAGTAATTTATAAGCTAAAAGTATTTTGATTTGCTTGGCATTATCAGGAAATCGTCTGAAATTCCACACATAGTAATTTTATTTTATTCAGGTTTTCAGAGCAGAACTGTGCTTTTGTATTTGTCACAGGTGGCACTGCGTGATCTCCAGATGCGAGGCATGCCCAGTAATCTACTTCCTGGGGAGCCTCTCTGTAGTCCTCGTACCACTGTGCTTGTGGAGTCAACAGTGCATCTCCTGCGTAGGCTCCATCAGTGTGACCAGTGGGCCTCATATATCAATCAGTACATCCATTCCCACCTGGAGCTTATTGGTCCACTACTGAAAGAGGGTGACGTAGAAAATGTCAATCAAGGTCAGGCGCCAGATTGGACAGTTTGGTCTGTTCTGTTGTACCATAAAAGGTTGTGAAATTAAAAAAAGTTAGCAATACAGACTTTAAAAAGTGTCATGTCAATTACAGTCTAGCTGTCGTGGACCAATGAGCAAACAAAGTACAAAGAACAAATGGATGAAACCAGCTGATTATCTTTATAAAATGTCCTTTTTTATCTTTTTATTATCCATATAAAGCATATTTTTGTGTTACTAGTAGATTGATTCTCTCTGTTTTACACTCTCCTCCAGGCATCTGTCCGTCACGCTTGGAGAGGGAAGAGAATGAAAGAGAACGAGATGAAGCTGGTGATGATACAGGAGAACTGCAGGCCCATCGTCGGTCCTTGTCAGAGACCAAACTGGCTGCTCTTTGCACTGAAGTATGGCCAGTACTGGCCTTGATCGGAGGAGTGGACAGCGGTCTGCGGGCTGGAGGACTTTGTCTGCACAAGTCCAGTGGGCGCAGGGCTTTTCTGCTCGGTGTCCTGAGAGAAGGAAGCTCCCTTGCCAAGCTTCAGTGGGAGGAGGCAGAACTCTCTGTCAGGTATTAAATTATGCAATATTCACATCCCCATTTACATATAAAATGTTAAAGTGTCTTTGCATGTGTTCTCATTAACTTCCATTAAACAATTCTTATATTTTTTTCTTGTCTTGGTCCCTTCAGCATGTTTATTACTCTGTATTATCCTTTTCTGTTAGTGTTTCTTTTTTTCCTCTGTAATCTGTCTAACATTTTACTTTACTTTCATCATTTACCCTCCTGATCTTACTTTTTCTTGCTTCTTCCTCTTCATTCTTAAATCCATTAATCCCTGTTGAATCCGTCCTGGTGTCACTCCATGCTGTATCTGTGGGTTCTTCCCATCCTTCCCAATAACTAAGCTCCATGAATTCTTGGTCACCCAGCGATACGCCGATCATCTCACTGGAACCCTGTGACATATCCTGCTGCAATGTCACCCAACTCGGAGGCCTCAAGCCGACGGTGTTGTTAGATCTGATTTATTTGATGGGGTTGCTAGAGGAGCAGGGATGGGTGGGGGATCATCCAACCTCTAAAAGGAAATACTCTGAAGAGAACATGAAAGAAGGTGAAGCTCAGAGCTGTCTGGAAGAAGACATGTCCAATGACATGAGGTGGCTGATGGAAGATGACAGGACAAAGTTGAAGGATCTGAAGACTGAGACAGACCCCTTTACATCACCGTCCTTAACCAAAGATGTTATCACAGACAATCTAGAGCTAACCTGTTTCTCCCAGCCTCCCCAAACATCCCAAACCTCCAATACATTTGCCCTTGAACTAAGAGCAATTAGAGTCTCCTGCCTTCTCACTGGGGCTTTGAAATCCCTAAGTGTCATTTTTAGTTATGAGAAGCTGTCAGATTTGCTTCTAGTACCTAAACACAACCCTCCCAACTCTTCAGTCAGTCCCCTTTCCAGCCCAAAGCCTGACCAGACCAAGACCAACAGCAAACAATGGGATGAGAGTGCTGAGTTGAGATCAGTGCTGCAGTATGTGGTGCAGAGCATGGTCAAATGGGCAGTGAGGCCCTGTCCCATTAAACAAAGCGTGTCTCTTGCTGACCTGGAAAGGGCTCAGGTTATGATCTACAAAGGAGCCCTGAACAAACTGCAGGAGGACAAAGAACGCAAAGGTATGTAGATTTATGGAATACATTTGGTAATTATTTTTGTTGAACTATAACCACTATATGTAATAACTGTATAATAACTACAATATGTTGCTGAGCTATATACTTGAAATCTATAAGACTTGTGTCAGGCAGACATAGTGGCCTTGTGGGTGCACATCAAAAGGAATGTGTTAATGTTCTTGTTACTTATTTCTGATTTTATTAATTATTGTTATGCTTATTTCTCAATTATTTATTTGGTCTGTAGAATGTGCCCATCACAATTTCCCAGTGAGATTTCAGCTTTTTATGTTGCTGATAGAAAATGAAACCCAAAGCTATTCAGTTAATGATAATGTTAAGGCAATGTTAAGAAATTCTCATAGAGCTTCATGTAAAAGGATGCCAGAACCATCTGTTGTAAAATCAATTACCCACCCAACTAATTATTGTAGCTCTCTGTGGAAGGAACATGTAACATGATAACATAATGATTTTGAAATGAACTTTTCCTCATGGACAGACTCTGCTCTGTTTTGTTGTATTTAGGCTCAAAATAAAATGTGATGCAATAATAATGAGCATCATTGTTTTTCTTTGCAGAATCAGGCCACTTGTCCTCTCAGCCCATTTCTAAGTCCTCCAGCTCTGTATCCTTGTACAGTGCAGGATCAGAAGGCACTGCCATATTTGGTCAATCCAACAGAGCCTCTGCCTCATCTTCTAATACTGACTTGGCATCTTCACTGCCAACAAACCTGCAGGCGGATAGCCTTGAAAATTTCAACCCTTTTCTTCCCATCAGCCTCCTCCAGTAAGTATAGAAATGTTGCATTAAAAAATGGCTTTTCATTTGATTAATCTGTTCATGGTTGAGTAATTTACAACAAATGCATTCAATAGACGCAAACACAATAACTAGCGGTACCGTCAGTTTTTATGCTGTTACTGATTGCTACAGACCTGTATCTCTTGGCAGCAACAGCCATTCGGAAGTCCAGGGTATGGGTGAGTTAGGATTTTTATAAAAAGAGAGAGTGAGAGGTTTTGGCCTGCAAAGTCTTTAACCTTGGCTGCAGCTCTGCCTGCCTGTCCTAACCCAGATATCTGACCATGGTGTCAGTGTTATTCTTGCTTTCAGGGGGCAAACAAACAAACAGCTTCAGTGCTATGTATAACAGTATAAAATCAATGCCCTTCAGGAAAAGAGAATAATATAATAGGAGTAGTGGCCACCTCTTCACCGAAGACTCCCTCAATACAAAGCACACAAGAGGATGTGTGCTTGACTTATTGTGATGTTTTTTTCAGCATCTTAAGTTTAAAAAAAGCTCACTTATGTCACCAGACAGTTAATATTTCAGGAGTCTGTTTGGGACTGAAAGCTGGCGGTGTACCACCACATGCACTGTATTATTACTGTATCTTCACTCCTTCTAGGCACATGGTGTTAACACGGTTCCCTACACTCACGGGCCTGGTTAGCACTCCCCCTGTGCTGCACCCTTGCTTCAGCCTTGCCAGCTCTGCTTCTTGTGATGCCTTCACTGAGCAGCAGACTAGCTTCATGGAACCAGGCCCCTGCAGCACACAGGCCAGAAGCAGCCTGGGTAAGGACAAACTCAGACATGTTAGCGGGGGAAAAGCTGCAGGAAGTCAACATATACCATTACATAAAACTATACCATAGCATACTGTAAATGTATCTCTTAATTTGAAATTACTGATAAACAACACACAGTGTCCAAGAGCATTTTTGGAAAGTTCTGTTCAGTTTTTATTTTTATTATAACATTTCTCCATGTTGGCTTTGTATTTAAACATGTAACTGGAGGATAGTAGAACAACTTATTGTAAACTGTCTCTTGCATGGCCTTATATGTTCAGCTATTTGTCACCACTGACCTGCTCAAAACAGCACGTGTTTTACTCTGCAACTGGACAGATATGACATTAATACTATCAAATGCATGCAATACACAGTTTGTGCACTAACATGCCTGAACGGCACCAATTTTTATTTATTGTCAGTCATGTTGCTGCTTTTTTTTAGTTTTTTTTTTTGTTTTACTGCTGATAGATCCATTAAACTGTCATTTCCCTGACTTTCATATCTTAAGATACTTAAGGTTTAACAGGACATAT
>JAUYWH010000004.1:6158203-6185560 GCA_034779795.1 Ctenopoma multispine
TATATTAGTATATAAACTAAAGTTAAAAGATGTACTGTACATAAGATGAATAGCCTAGTAGAGCATAATTTGAAGACAATATATCAAATGTGAAGAGTATTATTATTTATAACTTGCACATTTATAAAATACTAAAAATTTAGCTATCAGTTTGTTTTTTGGTTTCAGTTTTTCGTTTTGTTTAGTTTTTTTTTTGTGTGTTTGTACTTTTCTTTTCTCACCCACCAGAACGGACACAAATGTTTGTCACCAGTCGGTTGCTAGAAATGGGATTCTCTATGAGACATATCTACTGGGCCATGGAGGCAGCAGGTATTGGAGTGTGTCTGATGCCACAAAATATTTGCTTCATGTGCTTTTACTTTAAACATCTGTCTGTCCACTTTGTGCAGTGTTCTGTTAAGAACACGTTCTGAATAAAAAAACATTTCCAAATGTTTTTTCAGGATTAATTAATGTTAATAGACTAATAATGTTGCTTTGGGTGAGCATCAACTCAGTTATTTCAAAGTTGTACAGAAATCAAGAGCCGATGACCGTATAAAGTCTTCATCTTATTCGGCTTCTTCATCTATCAAAACGTGTTTTTCTGCCAGTGTCTACCACAGAGACTATTGAGCACCCGGAGCAATGTAATTTGTTGGATGGTTTCAGATTTATTTTCAACCTCATGATAGGTCTTATTCTTACAATAGGAAGTTGTGGAAATTTTGTGTGTTTGCACATTGCACCAACATACATAAAATGCCAAATGTTACTACTTTCCTCACTTACTACAGTATATCACAAAGACCAAACACTGCCCTTTGTCACTGACTCTGTTATCAGAGCAGGTGTGCCAGCCTGATCATCTCGTGGTGATGTCCAGCATTAATTAGCTATGCAACACTCCATGATCCATCTTTTCTTTTTGAACTCTGACAGTTCAACTTCCCTGTGGTCCCTCCCAGATGTAGCAGGTGACTTGGACTCTCAAACCATTGAAGTGTTGGCCAGCTGGATGCTAGAGCACCCCCTGACTGAGGAGCAGCAGACAGCTGAGTCGCCTAGACTAGAGGGTGCTCCTGACACACCATCCCCAGATGGACCAGAGACAGTGCAGTGTCCCGAGCGACCCGCCAGTCAACCCAGTGAAAGGTCAGGTATTTCAGAAACACTTTACAGTTGGTACATTGGGAATTGTTGTAAATGCAAGCAATTCACTGATTGTTATTTGTTATTATTTTGTTTATAGTCTGTTGCCAGGGCTCGACTGGATAGAGAGGGAGAACTTCTTAGATGTGCACCTGACCAGGAACAGACCTCCTCCAGCACGGCGGCGGCGCTCAGGACCAACTCAGAGGACCTCCTTCCGAAGGGCAGGTCAGTGCAACAGCTGTGATGAAGAAATGAATCAAGGCTTTACCATTATAGAAAGATCATTCAGCCTGTGCTGTCACTCATTCTTCCATTAAATCTGATTACAAAGTCAATTTTAGTCTGAAACAAACATAATCTTTTCAGATTTGCCATCACCTAGCCCCCTACCACAGCTGTACCAACAGCACACAGCAGTCAGTGAATGGCCAGAGCAGGTGGAGTTTCACCCCTACTCTGTTGAGGAGGAGTCAGAGTTGGGCTTCATGGATGACCCATACCATGAGGACCTGCTCACCCCTTCATTCTTCAGTTTGGAGAGAGACACACTCCAGATAGTGGAGGTGACATTCAAAATGTTATCATTAAAGCTGCATGACTTAGACAAAACAAAAATATGGTTACTTAAATAAATATCTCATGATTTTATGTGCAGTTTGCTTTTGTATTATTCATTTCCTCTAGACTGCACTGTAGCTCTTACAGTTGATTGTAGTCCTAGAAATAATATGATCTATCTTAATACCCTTCTTTTAGGCTGGAGAAGAACGTAGTCAGATGGTTAAGTGTGAGCTTTGCAACACGCTTACCTTGCAATTTAACAATCACATAAAGCGGCGTCACCCAGGTTGTGGCCAAAGTG
This sequence comes from Ctenopoma multispine, assembly GCA_034779795.1. Taxonomy (NCBI): domain Eukaryota; kingdom Metazoa; phylum Chordata; class Actinopteri; order Anabantiformes; family Anabantidae; genus Ctenopoma; species Ctenopoma multispine. The sequence continues at coordinate 6,160,203 of JAUYWH010000004.1, forward strand.
CTGCACGAAAGGGTTATGACAGCACTGGGGCCTACGTGGACGTCTGGTTCAAAGGGGAGTGTGGCTCCAACTTTCCCTTCTACCTCCTTTGCAGCTCCTGCAGGGAAAAGTATCTGGCTGCAAACCTGAGTGACACAAATTCTAAATATGAAAGGTAAAGTAGATGTAAAAGTAAATGTGTAATTATGTATACAGGAAATGAAATAGTTCTAGCTCTAGACTGTTTGGTGTTCGCATTACTTTGCTGGTAATGTAATGTTACAGTATATATTTTATTATTTATCATTTTTTTGTTCTCCTTTTAGGATTAAAGGTCTGACATCTGATTTGATTGGTCATTTGGACAGTACTTCTGATGGTAGGGAAAGCTATTTTCATTTCAAGATCACTTAGTACTCATTACATGATTTTTGCTAATATGAAGGACACTTTTGTTACTCAGATGATTGGGAAATCAGCTACCAAGATGAGTGTGACACAGACAAACTGACAGGACTGGAGGACTTTGGGCTCTTGCTGAGACCCCTGGGCCTGACAGAAAAGAAGTTGGTACCAGATCCTATTTCTTTTGCTGAACCAGATCCACTTGGATCCCTCGCTTACAGCTCTGCTGACTCTACAAGAGCATTAGCTCCTAAAGGTACTGGGTGTTTATTACAGTAGTTAGTTGAGGTTTAACAAGACTGAGGTCCAGTACTGATTAATTAAAAAATATCAGTTTCATCTAAAACTGTACATTTAGCAGCAGATACAAAGAACGTGTTGTATTTAATTTACCAACCTACTAAAGCATTATCACCTAAGTCTACAGTGTCACTTATTGCTTAACTGTCCTCTTGCTCTGGATGTTTATTTCACTCTATTTTATCACTGGTGAAAGATTTAGCTCACTTGTAACACATACCCACATTCCTTCTGTGCTTCTTGGCAGCATCTGCAGTCAATCCAAAAACAAAATTACTGCAGTAAAGTGATTAATTGCATTTATTATAACTGGGAATCTGAACACTGAGGTCCATTATTTAGTTTATTGATTTATTTTTTTTATTTCCACACCAGAAGGAAAAACATCCTAATACAATGCTGTTAATGCAGGTTTTGTTTTTTGTTTTTTACCTACACTAGGGAATACCTTTGTTGATCAGAAGACCTCTCTGACCCTTGGACAGCAGGCAGTATCACTGAGGGACTCACATGATAGACTGAAAGCTTTAAGAAGAGTTACCTCCACAGCTCAGATTCTGCTAGCTTACAGCATGGTGATGCGAGCGTTATCTCAGACTGCCTCTAGGTATGTTTGACCAGCATCTAGCCTTGCTAATGTATTTTATTCCCACCAATCCATTGTGTTTTCAATTGTTTCCTCTTTTATCATCATGCAGTGCATCAGTGTGCAGCCAGTCAAATGGACTAGAGTCCTTGGGTCTGGCAGATATTCGCATCCTGGTGCGTTTGATGACTCTAGCAGCAGGGGGCAGAGCTCACACCTGCATGGAGAGGCGTTCAGGTGTGAAGGGGCTGGCAACAGAACGCAACAGCTCCACTTGCCTCAGCTTCCTTACCTCAGCTATTGGCAGTGTGGTATCTCATAGTCCAACTGCTTACAGGCAGCTTGTGGAGATATGCACTCAGGTCAGTATCTAACATATAAATATATAAATGCATTTTTCATGCACTAGTAAATTACATTTTCTTTCTTGTGCTGGTTTACTTTTCCTAATTTGTCTAAATTAATTTTAGTATTAAGTATTGTGGACTTTTGGATTAACAATTAGTAGATGATTAGATAGCTGAATATCTTGTCAGATGTAATTGTTGTAGTTTTCTTTATTCTTATACCTCTCAGTAATATTCTTAATAGTTATAATGTGCTTCACAAATGACATAAAATCAATGCATTTATTGTAAAATTATATAAAAATATTGTAATTAAGATAAAAATAGGGAAAAATTTAGCAGATTAAATTAAAATAACACAAATTTATGAATAATGATCACCTGAAATAAGGCATAATGGTGGAATGAATAATGTGGAATGTAAATATTCTTTGTATTTATGATACTGTACATAGGACCTAATAGCAGCGGCTACAGGGGTGAACATTGGGGCCATCAGTGACCCACAGCAGAGAGGTTCTCTCAGTTCCAGTGCACCAGCTGCAGCACAGGGTCCACAGCAGCAGGGAGACTACAACGACCAGAATCCTCCAACATTCCTGGTCACACAAAGTCTGGTGTCCTTGCTCACTGAAAAGGGGGTTCAGTGTTACAACCCAGATAGGGTTGAACGTGAGGTCAATGGTGAGAGTGAGTGTTAAACACTTACATCATTAAAGGAATCTTGTGATTTAGTTTTTCATATTAGCTCTCCTCTGTCTCCATCTGTTCAACCTAGACACAGGATACCAAGGGATGTCTTCTTCATCCTTGCCTCCTTCCCCTTTACCCCACCTGGGTGCCAGAGTGGGTCCTCTGGAGCTGGCTAATGCGTTGGCTGCATGTGTCTTGTCTGCCAGGCTGACCAGTAAATATCGCCAATGGGCAGCACAGCAGCTGGTGCAGGCCTTGGCAGCCACAGGAAGGGACAGTCCTAATCGTCCCCAAACATACAGCGACCTGGCTAGTGACTTGCGCAAGTGTCCTCTCAAGAGACTGGAAGGACATTACAACAAGGTGAGTTCTCCTTAGTCTGTGGATAAGTTGTCAACCGGTACAAATGTCATAATACATCCAGAAAGAAGAGGTAAACTAAGCTTTGCACTATTTCTGCTCTGTATAGGTGGCAAGCTGTTTCTGGAGCAGTGAGCAGAGTTTGCTGGCTACATGCTCCCAGGACAAGGTGGTTCAACTTTGGAGTATCAGCCAGAGCACAGTGGAGTTACAGAACACCTTCTCCTGTATTACCAGGTTTGTGTTTGCTCAATTCAGTATCGTTTTGATTCTAATTCGTAAAAGATATTTTTTCATCCAAGTACAAAGGCTGTCATTTTTTCATAGGTACAAATGACTTGCTAACCTTGCTGTCCAAGGACTTGGATTGTAAACTTAAAATTTTTGACTCTCTCCAGTAAGACAGACAGATCAAGCAGTGAGAAGGCCAGTAGATGTCATCTAATGTCTCCTGTTTACTGGAGTAAAGGGGGAAATTTCTTGGCTGCTCCTGAGAACAAACATTTGAACATCATGAACATCAAGGGTAAGTGTCTTTTATTTATTTTATTTCCACTGGTCTGTTATCTTTTTACAGCGTTTAATAAATCCTTGGCAATGTAACAAACCAAAAAGTAGTTGATGGTTAATGTATTAGATTTCATTCATTCATTAGTAATGGATGTTACTTGTCAGTTCAAGAATGAACATGTTCTTGCACTGACATGCTACACATTTCAAACCATATCATAAAATGTTAAAATAACAAATGCAAGATAATTACAGGAACAGTGATTATTCCATATAAATTAAAAATAAAAAGTCACTTTCCCTAAATCTGCTGTACTGTAATATAAAAGTACAAAACAGTTATTTATAAAAAAGTGACTGTATAGCAATTATTGGAAATCGCTGCTTGGATTTTACTTTATATTACACTCATGATGTATGACAGTAAACCTCACCCATTTTTTTCATTCTTCATCTAGCACTAAAAGTGCTAATGTAAGTTTTAAAGAAAAATGGTTGTTACCATACTAAACATGTGGTTAAAAATATTTCCCTGTTTTGTATAATAATTTGTCTGATGTGGTTCTTCACTTACATTGTTGCTACACACCTAAAAGATTTACATGAGCACAAAGAAATGTTTTTTCTTCAGCAGATACAATGAAAAGTGTCGCACTGTGGAAAAAACATTCTGCAGAGTGAAGATCAGACTTACAAAGAAAGTAACAATTGGCAAACCAGAAATGACCTTACACAGTTGTAAGATGAGTAATTAGAATATGAATTATGTATGTAATTTTACAATGTGAATTTTTCTGTCATTTTGCAGGATCACACTGTCACGTAGAGGCTCAGGCGTCTCGGATCACAGCTCTTTGCTGGGCTCAGTCCTTCAGCTTGTGGGTTCTTGAGCAGCCAGCTGCCTGTAAAAACAGAGCCTCTGAAAGCCTTTTGGTGGGTCGGCTTGATGGCTCCCTCTGTTGGCTGCAGGTCACAATGCAAGAAGTAGAGCTGCTTGTAAAGAGCACTGAACTCACCCACTGCCACATGAAAGAGGGTGAGGAGGCAACTGTACTCACTCACTCTGTTATTTACTTAACCAAAAAAGAAAGATGTGTTTTCACAAAAGTACTCACATCACACTCAGATTTGAATGCAAACTTAGTAAGCACATGATGCCTCTAGCTTTAATGTACAAACAGTGGAAAGGTCTTCTAATCTATCTCTTGGCAAGATTCTTGTGTTTCTCAAAATGTAAAACTATCAGTTTAAAACACTCATCATCTCATCTTCTCTTATCTCCTCTAGCCCCCCAGTGTGTCGCCTGGCACAGTGAGGACAAACCTTTTGCTGTGGGGTATCCTGATGGAAAGATTGTATTGGCCACAACTGAGGGCTATGAGAATGAGCAGCCTGTAGTGCTGTCTATCTTCCTGGTCTGTTTATAAAAAGACCGCTACAGTTATTTTGTACACAGCATGCTAAAGAGTTCTTTACAAAAAACTGCATGTACTCCACACCCAACTCAATATACATATCTGACTCTTTTTTGTATTGCAACACTGAAGATTTAATTTACTAACTGCTCCGCTCTCCTTCACTCTACAGGACAGTGTGAGCTCCCTAAAATGGGACCCCACAGGCCACTTGCTGCTTTGTTTGAGCAGGTCAGAGGTAGTGAAGATACTTGGATGCTCCAGGGGCACCTGGGTGACCCTGCACTCCCTCATTCACAGCAGCACTGTAAACATTGCTGAATGGTGCTTACTTGCAGGCAGAGCACCTGATCCTAGGCTCATGATGGCTGTGTGAGTTCCCTTTATTCCTCTGCCATTTTTTCTCTAAATATTCTGCTATTTTTTTAAGTAACGAGAAACTTAAAAGAAACAGCCATGATTAAAGAGAAAAATTATGAAGATGATTAAAGAAACTGATTGATATCTAATAGTTAATGTTGTGGTCACATTTGGACACAAGCTTACATACAGTATTGACATTTATTCCTCATATTCATAAGTTTATTAATTTCATATGTTTGTTGCGGATGTGTAACTTGTATTTATCTGTGTTTTGTATAGAGGTTGTCAGAATGGTTCTGTGTATGTCTGGACTCTGCCACAGGGGGGTATGAATGTATCTTTGCCCAACATACTTAACTCCTCCAGCCAGAATAAAAACGGTGATGTCAAGGTCAGTTTGGATCTGCTGTCAGGGACACTTTTGTAGCCCTGGCTTTACTATAATAAATAATTGATCTATAAAATGTCACAGTAGTTTGACTTTACTGTAGCTATCCTTTCATTTAAGCTCCTGAAATTAATATTTATTTTCCTTTTTACAGCAGGACAGTGCAAAGTGTGTGTTTGTACTTCACGGCCACATTACGGCAGTGAAGTCTCTTTCATTTTGCTCTACTGGACTGGCTCTGGTTTCTGGAGGGATTGGGGGACTGCTCAACATCTGGTCTCTACAGGTCAACAAAGAGCAGTTACTGCTCCTGCCACCTAACAATCATTGTTACCAAACAGTGTGCCAATAGTGTATTTCGCAAACATGATTCAGAAGTCAGATTTCAGAATTTGAACACTAATGTTTCTTTGTACTTTCTTGCAGGATGGTTCAGTATTACAGACTGTTACAGGTCTGGGTTCAGTCAGCAGTACTACTTGGATACCAAACTTAGGTGTAGCTGCCTGCTTTGGGAGGTCAAAGGTAATTTGACCTTTATTAAACGTTTAAGGAATAGTTCATTTGTTTACTTCCTCAGAGTTAGAGATGTTTAACTGTGATCGTAGCTGTGCACAAATGTTAGCAGCCATAATTGCTGGTTACACTGTGCTAATTAGTGCTTTAGAGGTGCTAGTAACAGTTTATTTTTTACCTTTGGATTGAACCAGGATCAGTGGTTTTCCGTGATCTTTGTATCCAGTGTTTATGCTAAGCCACTCATTTTGTGGTTTGGACTTCATATTTAGGTGTGAGGCATTAATCTTCTCATCTAACGCTTGATAAGGAAGTAAATCAGTGTATTTAAAAAAATGTTGAACTGCACTTTTGAGGTGGTCAGAATATGCTTTTCCCCATGCTACTCTGTTTATTTCTTTATAATCTTATAATACGACCTTTACTTATTAGTTTATTACAACAAGATCTGACCAAATATGTGCACAGATCTTTGCAGATGCTACATGTCCCTTGATGTGTCACTTTACAGTTCTGCTCTGTCATTGTTTCTTTTCCAGGATGTTTTGTTAATCTGCTGCACACCTGACTGGATCAGTCAGAATCATGTGCTACCCTCCTGCCGTATGGTTCTCAGAAGCCAGAACATCCTTGGTCTAAATCGGGCACCTTGTTTGGCTGTGTTCTTGGAAAGGCTGCCTTTGCTGCTGCAGGAGCAGTACAGCTACGAGCGGGTCATTACTGAAACAAACTTCTTAATGTTATTCAATTAGATTGTTATTTTGGGGGCTTTAGCCCTTTTGTAAATTTTCTGTTTTTATATCTTGATCAGCTATAATAGGACATTTCACTTTTTATGTAATTTGTGTTTGTGTCCTTGTGTTTTTCTGTCTCTGCAGACCCATGTGGCAGCTGGTGACCAACTAGTCCACAGTGCCTTCCTGCAGAGTCTGGCCTCCTTGGCTGTTGGCTTATCCTTAGAGAAACACCTGTGCCGGTTCCCACACCCTCAACACCACACCATTCCTGAAGCTCATTCATGCCCGCCAGAGTGGAGCTGGCTCGCTACCTATGCCACTGCTGTCCGCAGTGCTGAGGCTATTGCCAGCGGTACTACCTTCCCAGAATCCTTCATTGTTTCAGAGTTTCAGGAGATGGAGGACAGTGAAATGATCAAGGCACTGGTGAGCAGTGACATCCCGATTTATCATTGTATGTTTACAGAGTGATTGTAATATGTTCTCTATTCAGGAATCTGAATTGGCTAACATATGCACAAGTTTAATCTAATGATGTTTGCATCCTCTAGGACAATAGCAAGTGGAGCTACAGGATGGATGAACAGCTGATGTGTTGGGCCACAACCAGACCAGAGGTAAAAAAAAAAAAGAAAAGACATACTTAAAAAACTATTTCTGTGCAAAATAAAGATGAATTAAATGTCACTATTGAATAACCTTTTAGTAAGTGTTACATATATATATATATATATATTCAATTCCTTTTATTCCCTGTGTCTTTTTAGGACTGGCATGAAGGGGGAAAGAGTGAGGTGTATCTGTGGGGGAATGGACGTTACGGACAGTTGGCAGGAATGGGAACCAACCTCATGATGCCTACTCATGCAGCCTCTCTACTACAGACTCTGCAGGTAGCAGCTTTTTCATTCAGACAGTTCTCTCATTGATGTTTGTGTTTTCTACATTTTTCCCTGTTTGGGTTTTGCATTGTCATTTAGGTTGTATGCGGACAGAACTGCACTTTCCTGGTCCAGTCCAATGGGACTGTACTGGCTGTAGGAGAAGGACAATATGGCAGACTGGGCCAGGGGAATTCTGATGATCTATACGTCCCCACTATTATCTCTGCTTTTCAAGGTACATTCATCCTGGGCCTGAGAACCCATGTTTGAGCTGGTCTGCTTTTAGATGTTGTGACAGAGCTTTACTCATGTCTCTATGTTTTTTTACGCCCGAGAAAGGACAACAAATAATTTGAGTATTGCACTTTGATTTGGTAGCTTCTGTTTAGTTCTTATTGTTTATTTATAAATGAAGTTTACTGACTTTCTGATCTGGGGGCAGGGTATGTGGTAACTCAGCTGGTGACGTCTTGTGGATCAGATGGACACTCTATGGTCCTGACTGAGACTGGAGAGGTGTTCAGTTGGGGAGATGGAGATTTTGGAAAACTAGGCCACGGCAATAGTGAAAGGCAGAGGAGGCCGAAACAGATAGAGGCCTTACAAGGAGAAGAGGTCGTTCAGGTAAGTGTGATTTTATTAAGCCTTAAAGTTCTGAGTAATAAAACAATTAACTACAATTGTAGGCAATGCAGGAAAAATAGACGAGACTTACTGTACAGCAGACACATCATTTTAAAACCATGTTTGCCGAGGCTTCCATAATTTTTGTTTTCTTATTCCAGCTCGCGTGTGGCTTCCGACACTCAGCAGTGGTAACAGCAGATGGGAAACTGTTCACCTTCGGCAGTGGTGAATCTGGGCGTCTGGGTCAAAGGTCAACATCCAACAAGATGCTGCCTGAAAGAGTGGCCGCACTAGAGGGATATCACGTGGGACAAGTAAGAAATGGACTATATATTTATCACACTCAGATAGTGAAAAGCACAATACAGTTGATAAAAGCTAACTTGATTACCTTTCTCAGGTGTCCTGTGGACTCAACCACACTTTGGTGCTCTCCCTTGATGGCATGGTTGTTTGGGCATTTGGAGATGGGGACTATGGCAAATTAGGAACAGGTTCCTCTACGGCAAAATACTACCCTCAGGTAAGTTAATGAGAAGAAAGAGTCCAATGTAGGAATTCTCAAAAGGCAAAAGATAGGTTGTTTATGTTCTCTCTATGTACCTGGTTACATCCCTGGAGAAAGGAATGAGGAACTTCAGACACATGCTTATCATCATTTGATTTATATTTATTGCTAAATTATTCTACTATATTCTATACTATTTTTGGTTGTTGCTATTTTTAGAAAGTGGAGCAGCTATGCAACAAGGGAATCAAGAAGGTCAGCTGTGGAACTCAGTTCTCTGTGGCACTGGCCTGTGATGGACATGTTTACACCTTTGGCCAAGGTACATTCATGTCAAAGTTACAATTCTCCATTTAGTCTTTAAAATTGCAAACAATTTAATTGAGAAATATTACAATCAGAATAAATAATTGAATTTGTCTATACATACATAGTATAGAGTTTGTAATTCTATTTGTGTTCATTGCTGTTTGTAACTTTTTTTGAATGTTGTTTTTTCATTGCTGCTAATTAGAATCCCCTAACCCAATACTTCAAATACTCTGACATACTGAGTATTTAATAATTAAAACTCATTTATTTTCTGTGGCTTTTGAATAATAACTACAGATAATAACTGTATAATTTCATGCAAAATGTCTATTTTAAATAATATTGGCTAGTGTTAGTTCTTTGCTACAAACTGAGAAAGAGACAACATTCTAAAACCAGTTAAACATCTTACATGGCATAATTTAAAAGCTGCATGTAAATAATAAATTCAATAAAGTATGAATTTGTTGGTTTATTTTTGATTACACTCACACTGTGTTATTTGGCTTCCTTCTGTTCATCCTTCAGAGCGTCTCATTGGCCTGCCAGACTCTATGCTGAAGAATAAATCCTGCCCCCAGGTGGTGCCATTGCTGGAGGGGCTCTTCATAGAAGACATTGCTGTGGGCTGTGAACATGTGCTTGCCCTGTCCTCCACTGGGGATGTTTATGCCTGGGGCTGCAACAGTGAGGGTCAGGTAACCAAGATGCATTATAAAATCATAGACTTAGTAATCTGAAGTTTGTTTTCATTGCACATCAGAAGCCCTCTAAAGACTGTACTGTTGTATTGTACGTGTGTGTGTGTTCCAGCTTGGCCTTGGACACTCCAACCCAGTGAAGGAGCCCACGCTCATAACAGCCCTCCAGGGGAAAAACATTAGACAGATCTCTGCTGGCCGCTGCCATAGTTCAGCATGGACTACACCGCCTACCTCAAAGAAAAACTCATGTACGCACAAATACACTTTGTATCTACAAGCCATGCAGGGGAATACACTTGGGCATCAATTTGTTATCTTTATCTCCAGGTGGCTCTGGAAATTTCCAGCTCGGCCTTCCCCAGTCGGTCCCTCCCCAGTACAACACTTTGAAAGATTGCAGCCCTGATGTTCTCAGCATGCGCCTCAGGATACTCTATCACTTTTCTGATCTCATGTACAAGTCCTGGAGGCTGCTAAACCTAGATGCCAAGAATCTGGTAATCATTTGTCCTTTTGTTCTCTAAAGAAATCAAATGTTAATGAAAATATAATTCTTATTGTTATTCATCAGCTTGTCAGTCTTCTCTCTTCCTCATTCATTTCCTCTTATTTTAATCCCCTGTGCCTCCCTCCATTCAGGTGTCCACCTCACGCTACAGTTCAGGGACAACAGCCATCATCCGGGGCGAGCTCAGAGGCCTTCTATCACCCAAGGTCAACACTCTGCCTCTAGTGCGCTCTATTGGCAGAACAATGACCCAGGGCAAAACGTATGGGCCACAGATAACTGTGAAACGGATTTCCACAAGGTAAGGCTGGCCATGACATTTAGTCTCAATATCCTCAGGGGTCAGCTGGTGGAAAAACATGGTGTGGTGAGAACAACTCGCTCTGTTTCTGACTGGTTAACAGGGCTTGTCTGTCTGTCTGTAATCTTTAACTAGCACATTTGTTTATTTCTCTTGAAGTTTTAGTTTGTTTTATAACTTTTATGATACACACCCACAGAGGTCGGTCGAGCAAGCCCATCTTTGTACAGATCGCAAAGCAGGTGGTGAGTCTGAATCCACTCGAGCTGCGACTGCCATCTCGAGCCTGGAAGGTGAAACTTGTCGGAGAAGGAGCAGACGATGCCGGAGGAGTGTTTGATGACACCATCACTGAGATGTGCCAGGTAGGATGGAAAGCACACAACAAGGTGATTTATGGTATATTGCAGCCTGGAATATGATCTGCTTTATATAAACTGACAAATTACGGGTTTTTACCAGGAGTTGCAGTCTGGTGTGGTGGATCTCTTGATTCATACTCCCAACAGCTTCGCAGATGTGGGCAGTAACACTGACAGGTCCATATTTTATAGTCTTGTCTTAGTCACCAATCAAATTGCTGAACTGTCTTAAGTATAACAGAACAATCTCTGCCTCTAACTATCTTTCCCTGTTAGGTTTCTGTTTAACCCAGCGGCACTGTCAGACGATCACATGGTCCAGTTTCGCTTCCTGGGCATCCTCATGGCTGTGGCAATCCGAACCAAGAAACCTCTGGACTTGCATCTGGCTCCCTGGGTGTGGAAACAGCTCTGCTCGATGCCACTGAGAGGGCCCGACCTGGAGGAGGTTGATGTTCTCACATACCGCACCCTCCAAGGCATCCTTCACCTAGAGAACAGTGGAATCACAGAGGAAAATTTCCATGTGGTGAGATACTGTGCAGAGTTCATTAATGTCTCTGTAGATTGTCATATTTCTAACATGGTAGATTAAATAAAAATGTATGTTTAGCTTTATTTTTTGATACTTTGCTTTATTCCTTTCCATCATATCTTCCTCTTAAGATGATCCCACTGGACTCATTCATGGCCCACAGTGCAGATGGAAGACTGGTACCTGTCGTTTCTGGAGGTCAAAACATTTCCCTAACCTTTGCCAACCGGACTGAATACGTGGAGAGAGCTCTGGACTACAGACTGCATGAGATGGATTCACAGGTTTGTTTACATGTGCAATAAATAAATATTACGCCTTCACTTAATCAAATACCATAAAATAGAAAAAAGACGTGTGTGTTTGGCAGACACATTGACAGGATGGGAGAAGTCAGGTAATGGTGTAAAGCTATTTTAGATAATTTAACATGGTAATGTAGAGCGATATTACTATTGGTCATTTTAAAATGAACTTGCTACCACAAATATGCAGTTAGGTTCCCTGAAGACTGCAGCTATAGTCAGTTCTGTGTCATTGTGATTTGAGGTATTTAGGAGTATTCAGCTGAGCAAAACAGCTAAATTCAATCTGACAAAAATGGCTAAATTTGGACATGGTGTAGTGCCTATTTAGCCAAGGTGGTAGATAAAAAAAAACAATTAACTTTAAATAAAGATCTGGGCCACATAGTAGCATTGTTGTATATCAATAAACATTCTGCATCCATTTCAAACATCCAGTCTACCCACCAGTTTCCATTAGTGTTCACTAGACATCCTGTTTGTTGTTCCTGTTGCTATTCCCTTTATCCTGTCCTCAGAAATATCAAAGCTGACGTTGTTCTGTTGTGTCCAGGTGGCAGCGGTCAGAGAAGGCATGTCCACCATCATCCCTGTGCCCCTCCTCTCCCTGCTGACAGCACAGCAGCTGGAGCAGCTGGTCTGTGGCCTGCCAGAGGTCTCTGTTGAGATGCTGAAGAAGCTGGTGCGTTACCGTGACATCACAGACAGCCACCAGCTCATTGGCTGGTTTTGGCAGAGCTTGGAGGAGTTCACCAATGAGGAGCGGGTGCTTTTCCTACGCTTCGTCTCTGGCAGGTCCAGACTGCCTTCCAACCCAGCTGATATCACACAGAAGTTCCAAATCATCAAGGTTGATAGGGTAAGGTCGTCACCGACATCATAATCAAAAGGTATTCATATTAACAGCAAAATAACAAACCTTTTTCCCTCTGCTCATCTACCCCAGCCAATGAACGGTCTCCCTACTGCTCAGACCTGCTTTTTCCTGCTTCGCCTGCCCCCGTACACGAGCCAGGCCATCCTCGCAGAGCGTCTGCGTTACTCCATCCACAACTGTCCTTCCATCGACATGGACAACTACATGCTGACCCACAACACCGAGCCAGCAGACAGCTCCGACACTGAGGAATGAAACAGAGAGCTGCAGTCAGTAGGGTGATGAATGTAACTTCTCTGATGCCAAGCGCATTATGCACTGAACACAGATTTTTATTCGCCAAACCTGTATGGTAGTGTACCGTTTATATGTTGGTTGATAAAAAGATAATCGTAGTTTTTATTTTCCCACTGTGCAAAGTGTTGTAACTATAACAGTGCTTACCCAATCAAAACTACAGGGATACAGAATGAGATTTTTAAAAATATAGGTCAATAAGCCACAATAAATGAGTTAATGTGCCTGTTTGATTGAAAATATGTAATAATTGAATGACCTGTCACATATACGTAGTATTATTGTAAAATAAAGAATGTTTAAATAAGGATATTGGTGTACTGTGTACTGAATGAATCACATACATACACTTAACATAACATTAACATTTCATATAGTGGCTCATTTACATTTACTGTTTTGTTAAGGGGGAAGGTGTTTACCCTGGAAAAAACTAATTTTAAATTGTGAATATATTTATTCAATCAACTGTTCAAAGTTGGCAACTAAAAAAACGAAATCACAGCCTCAGAAAACCATAGATAGAACCAACCACATTCTCGCAACCACCATGTGTTGTTTTCTGTAGGAAATTAAATAAAAACACCGCTTGCCTAAAAATGTATTTCATTGAGGTCACGGTTTATTTTTTTTTAATCAATTATGAGTTAGCATTTTCTGATCAACTCTGACAAAGACCTCAGGCAGAATATTAGGGTCTGTGTATTACGCTTCCATTTACCAATAGCCTCCTCAAAGTACAAACAAAACAACTTCCCTTATTATAAAAAGAGATCTTAATTCAATTCCCCTAAGTCTAATGCTGTCCTGAGTCAGCACAGCTGGCAAGTCTGCAATTTGTCTGTGCTAGTGAGAGGTATGTCTGCTGTGACCTTATTACCCATCTGTTTCCCCGTGTGCAGTGTGGACAGTAAGGCAGAATTCAACCTGCAGTCAGCAGCCCTGCAGCTGAGAGAAGGAGGATTTTTCCTCGCCAATTATAAATATAACATCCATCTGCAACACAAGTAGCCTACAAAATTTTGGAAAGGCCAAGTGGGAAAAAAAAGAATCATGTCAGGAATTTGTTTCAATATTTATCTCCTATTTGACACAGCTGAATTGAACCGCTCGGAGTCTACCCTTTCAATATAAACAGACAAGGTTTATTTTGAGAGACTGGAGAGGATATAACCTCATAATGCACTCATAATGCAGACCCATCCACACAAAAACAACTGCAAACAAATCTCTCTCCATCTATAGATATATCTAAATATCTATCTATATGTGCAGAAACAGTCAACACTCAATCATACAAGCCAAGGTCTTCAAATTCAAATTTCATAAAGAGATGATATTATTGTAGCTATTAAAGCTTTGTTGACTTATTCTAGCACCATGTTTAATTTTCAAGCTCAATATGTGCACAGACCTGGATATGAATATGCACTGCTTCTTATCCCCACAGGGGGGCAGCCTGGCTGTTGCCGAGATGCACCATTGCACAAGTTCAAGAGAACACTTAGAATAAGCAGAGATCATCAAAACACACACACACACACACGGGTCCTTTACACAGTAGCTGATGATGCATGTCACTGTCAGCTAATCTCTATCACCCTGTTTCTCCCAATCAGTTAATTTGATCCGTACAAATATATGACAACATAATGACAAACATTATGTGGTCAAATTACTCCAGTAAAACTACTTTTCAAGCCCAAGTATGCATGTTTTATGGCTTTTAGATGGTTATTTCCAGAATTGCAGCTGGCCTTAGTTTGCAACAGTATTAAAGGAAAAAAATAACTGCTTAGTGTTAATCTAACCAATTGTTTTAACCCTGGTGCATTTCACAAAACTGTGAGTTCATTTTCAAAGACACAAGTATATATTCACGTCCTGTATCACAGTGAGTGATCCTTTAAGACAACATAACAACTATGTGAAGTGGCATAATAATAACTTACCACACTGCATGGGAAAAATTTAGCATAAATACTGTGAAAACAGTAAAAGTGAGGATGAGTTCTGTATTAGTTACACTTTTATAAAATTTAAATTAATATAAATCAGGGGTCACGCAGTTCTCCACAAATTGTATATGCAAATATCACATTCCTAGACCTAAATAATTTGGTAGATCTGTAAAAAATGTTTTACTAACAATCCATCTATCCTCTTAATTTACTGTAACAGTCTTTTCAAACAAAACTGTACATGCTTTCTGATCCAACACCAGAACAAATCAATGTTAACAAATAAATCTGCCTCACGATGTGGCAATTGTATTGTTGAGATATTTCAGCAAATATTATAGTTTGGCTTGCAGTAAGTGCTGAATTTAGCCAAGAAAAATCCTGAAGCCTCCTGGATAGAAAGTAAAACCTCTACAAGAACTCAAACCAAATTCAGTTGCCTCTGAACAGCATTTTTTGAGATATCCAACATCGTCTATGATATAGTTACAAATTCATTGCAACTATATTTTTGCAAAACAATTAAAATTAGATTTTTATTTGTAATAAAATATTTCTCATGCCCAGCGTCTCAACAGAGAATGAAGCAGCTCTCTCCAGTCTGAATTTTTAATTAGTCAAAGGAGGGTGTGACCTACATATTCTCATTCAGGCAAAACAGGAATGTGACAGGTTACCTGATCCCCCCCTCCACCCCCTCTGCCCCCATCTAAAATCAGAGAAGCTCATTACATGTAGACAATGAATGAGTGAGGGCTGCTGTGAAAACAACGGCACTTGTGCACGGGTCAGTGAACTGCTGAGGTAATGCGTTGATGTGATGTATGCCTGGGCTGCTGACGGCTTGTGTGAGTATCCTGCCTGGCAACCGCTCTTCTCTTATTACAGGTCAGGACAGGCGAAGTGTGACCCATGTACTTCGGCGACACTTAAGAGTTTGGTACGGTTTCAGTCAGTGATGTGATATGGACGTGCCTGTTTGCCAGTTGACATTGAGGCTGCTGTGGTGTGCCGCCAGACAGACGACAGGAAGATGTTGATGACGTGGTGGCTTTAGGCTTTAGGTCTGATTTACACTTAATGAAATATATGAATTTACTGTATTAATCTGCAACTTAAGGGCTAATTCTACATTTTGGGGAACACATATTATTGCTTAGTGAAAGTTGAGTAAGAATATTAAGACCACTGTATTAATACAATGCTGCGGACAGCTTTCCTGGCTCTGTGTGCTATAGATATAGGTAAAAAAGACAGGGCATGTACACCAAATTCAACACTGAACCATCAAATTACTTAAAAGGTATTACTGATGGCGACACTGTCATTATAGCAACCTTTGAATTACCTTTAGTTGTAGTTAAATGGCCTGAGGAGTGAAAAACTGAGGTGTGATACGGCACTTAAGAAGGACTACGGTGGCACTAGGTGGGAACCTGGTGAGACTGCTCTGATTAATAATGCAACAGTGTCTGAAGGGGCAACACAATCTCCTAGTACTACTGGACCTTTCTGGAAAGAATGAAAAGAAGACTAAAAAGGACATCAACACTTGTATAAAGTGGCCCTATTTAACTTATTGGGTTGTTTCTATTAGGTTTTAAATTGTTTGCTTTATTATACATTGTGGTTGTAGAGTTTGCAGTGGTAGTCCACCACTTTTCATCCTGTACTTCCTAATTGATGTCTCAACAACTATTAGACTACTGTGACATTTAGACATTGATGGCACTTAGAGAATGTGTCCCCAAAGATGCATATCAAAAACATAACTGCTGCTTTCATTAACTTTAAATGTGCAGATATAAAATCTTGTGTAGGTGGCTATTATACGCTATTATTAGATTAGATTAGATTAGATTAGATTCAACTTTATTGTCATTACACATGTACAAGTACAGGGCAACGAAATGCAGTATTATAAGGTTACAGACAGCGTTACTATTGCCAGGTGAGGCCAGTAATTAGATTTTTATCAGTCACATTTAAGCATAGGAAACACTTTTCCAGTATTACTGTTGTTATTGAAGATATACAGTATATAATATAACAATTATAATACGGTATGTTGTCTTTGAAATGAAATAATTGAGTGGTTAGGCATGCGCTTTTATCGAAAGTGACTTACAGCACAAGTGAAGAACATATACCACAAGCAACTTGGTTCAGTGTTTTGCACGAGAACCGGAGGAGCCTCAGATCAAACCGCCGACCTTCGCATTTGGTAGACAACCCACTCATAGTTTGTCTCTTCCTGCTCAATACCATTACTTCTGCTATAATCACATTTCCCCATTTGGGTCATCAGACAAATACAGTAATCTCATCTGAAGAGTGATGTTCCTCTACCACACCATTTTGGCTCTACTAACACAGAGGCGGTTGCATGAAACAACAAATGTCAGTTCAGATGGATTTCTTGAATGAATTTCAGCCTGTTACCATTAAATTGATTTAACATTGGTTTCCTGGGGTTACAAAAGACGGGACATCCGCCATTGTGGACACAGAACTGGAAGGAGAAGGACATGAAAATCACAAATCTATCAATAGTGTCTTCTGTTGTCTTTTAGTTTCTAGCACCATAATTAAGGTCATTCTAAATGTCTTATGCCTGGATATAGTCACACTGCCATATGTTGTTCCTGTAATTGATTTTAATTGCAGCATTCATTTCCCATCCATTTTTGTTGAGTCTAAACTAGAATCTGGGAGTTTGATGAAATCCCGTATGCAACTGATACACAATACCCACGGAGGCTCAGTTGATCCTCTTTCATTTAAATCCCTGTTATGATACAGTTGGCTATGCCACTTCTGGTACTGTATATGTGTATGGAGCCAGAGCAATAGTTGTCTAATATCTCTGGATTTACAAATATTTCACAGCAGAGTGTCCATCCATCCTTTGGCTTACAAACAATTTATCATCAATGGTCAGGGCTTTACGTTCCGTGGCTGGCACTGGGCAACAGCTCAGCTCCACACGGCCAAAACTCACCAGACGCAACCAGACATTGGAGCCCAGTACTAAACAACAGAGCTTTCATTTTCAATGAGCTGTTATGCAACAGTATCTGGGCAAGAGACCTTGGAAGACCAGCCCATCTCTTTTATAAAGCAGCAGTGATTACATCAACACCACACTATCCCTCCTGTTCCCCCCCCCCCATGGGATTCCTATTTACTTTGTTGATATGGAGCCAGAAACCCCCTTCACCCACCTCGACCTTTTCTCTCTTTTTTTATTTGCTAATGATGCTAAAATCGGGAAGCACTTTTTATTCTCAGTAATCATGAACATCTGGTGTATGCCATCTGGTCATGTTATTGTCTGATGGGATTGACCATGATTATTAGTCAAAAAAGAGACATATAAATGTACGTGCTGGTTTAGGCTACTTTTGCAAGATTAATGATGTACAAATCTTTCCAAGCACAGGAGGTGGAGTGTTATATGAATGAATACTATTTGTACTTTTATTTGGCTGTTTGGACATAGAAAACTTAAATTAATAAGGCAGCGCTTTGATGTGTTTCGTAATATTATCTGGTGCTTGCCCGAGACCCTCAGAGATATATTTTCTGGGACAACGGAAGCACATACATCTCCACCATAAGCATTTACAAATTACAAATCCTATGTTTGCATGCCGTTGGGTCAGGACCAAGAGATGATGACATAGAGAAATAGAAGGGCTGGATGTGTTGGTGAGGGACCTAGTTAAGCTCCCTGTGAGCTTAAAATACCAAACAAAGTAGGACTGTAGCATAGTATAAACCCAACACTTGAGATGCACTTACAGTATACACGCAAATGTCCAACGGCTAGCATTTGTCTGCAGGGTAATAAAGATAAAAGCAGCCATATATCGACTTTTAAAAAAAATTTACATCCTTCTAAAGTCTACGGTATTTAGAACATTGCATGATCCATCACTTTTTACTTGCCAAGACTCAAATTGCTTCATAAATTTAAAAGTCAGTGCGTCATGTGTGCGGCTCTTTCAGCATGTACCGTGACAGAAAGCACAGACTGCACTGTGTTAGCATAGGCGGCTGGAGCATTATAGAGCACAAACATGATCTGTTAACAGCAACAGCAAAATAATTCCACTTTATCTGATCTTCTACTATATGTTAGATATCCATGAAAACACGATTTATTAACCTAACCTACATAAAGGTCTTTGCATACAGTTGTGCTGACGTCAAATCTGTGTAGATTATATTTTAAGCAGGGTCTGTGATTTATCTTCAGCCACTTGGTTAACTGCAATATTAATCATGCACCAGACTGTGCTTCGTGTATAATGTAAAACCTGCAAATGCAACAAACTCTCCCCATGTTTGTGACTGTGTTGTTTATATTAAGCAAGATACAGTGAAGAAAAAGAAAAAAATACACTGAAACTATTTCACATTGCTTGGTCGGGGATTTGTTTTGCTTTTATCGTGTATATTACTGAAGTTGGTAAGAGTACAACTTTTTGTTATTTTCCCCATATACTAAACTACCTGGTCAGTGATGTAAAGATTTCTATACCACTGGTGCCTATAGACAAACACTAGATTAAATGTAAATGGAAGAACATAAGGTCTGTGAAGCATTTATTTGTTAGAGAATAATGCCAGAGATGTAGCCTCATCTCTGCTGGATTGTCCTTTCTTTGCACTTGAGGTGTCTGTGATCAAATCTTATACTGCAGTCTCAGTCTGAGTGTTGTGGGCACTGTTCTAGTATTACACATGAAGTGTCAGGTGCCCTGGGTGCACTTGTAAACACATCCCAGTTTGCAGACAGAAGTGGCACTGCAAAACACAAGAGCGTCTGCTCACCTTTCTAGAAGAATCACAAATGATTCTACAGCAGCTCATACTTGCAGAGATAAGCTGCACACAGATCAAGGAAATCTAGAGGAGACAAACAGATGTGCGCACACACTGTAATACAAATATGGTACTAAATCATGTAAATATGTAGCTTTCTAATTACATTAGTGATACAATATTAAACTGTATAGATACTGGATGCACACACAAAAGGTCACGCATGTGCAAAAACACACTAATGTGACACCAGAGAGAGGAAATGCTAACTCAGCAAGATTTGTTTCCACTGGCAATAGAGAAGCCTCCCCCATCCATCATTAAAATGTGGATTTGATGTACGGTGTTGTAACTATCATGTGTGGGTACTTTGTCAGGTACCCATGCATAATATTATTAATTAAAACTGACAAATGGACAGCCACACGCATAGTCTCATATTTTTCTAATCACATGGAAATTCAGTTTGACTGACTATAATTTATTTATTTTACTTAATTAAAATTGATGCCTAGTAACATATTAATCCTGAACGAGTATGTGATGGTGTGCGTGTGTGTGTGTTTTTATATGCCAGAAAATACCCCCTTTATAACTGTTTTATTATGAATATTAAGAGAGAGATTTTTCCAGTGCTATACAGATGATTTTTTTTCTATATGTGCAATAAAACGTTCAGCCATCCTTTTCACTGACACATGGTTTGCAAGGTGTAAAATAAATGTGTTCAAATTTAGCACAAATTATCGGCAATAATGAAAATTACATCAGCATATCTCTCAGAAAAACCTGGACTTATCATGAAGCATATTTGTAGCAAAAACATTTATAAGCAAAAACACAGTTGCATAATAAGATAACTAAGGGGAATGGTACACAGCTGACCTCCCAGGGTAGGGATACTGGCAGAGGGAAGGGGGATGGAACAAGCTACATTTGTACTGGAAGCTGTACCAGCTGTTCACCACATGTTATACTGGCTATGTTATTAATATGATGATGAAGTCAGATGACATATTGAGACAGGCTGCATGTGTCATTGCATAAGGATATTTGAATTATTCGGAATAGGTTGGAAAGATTAAGAAACGACGAGTGAAGAACAGCACATGAATGGGAGTGCTTGTGAGAGAAGTGTGTGAGCATGCACGTGTTGTGTTTATGGCGCGTAATCACGGTAAAGCACTGTATGTATGAATGTGTGCATGTTTGTATGTTAGCTTTAAGCTGAAAAGCGAGGCAGGCACACAAAGCAACATTTGGGCTTATCAATCATGATATAGCTCATTCCCTGTGTGGCAGGCGGTCAGTCACATGTCCCTGACAGATGCTGTTTACTTTTGCTGCTGTTGCTAACGTGCTGTGCAGAACATTAAGCTGGATTTATGCAGAGTTTTTAGCATCCTTTTGGAACACAGATATTTGACACGGGATCCAAATGTATAGCTCTAAATGCTGGACCCTTTGGCACAGGCAGAATACACGCTAGTTGTGAAAGTTCATGATGACCTTCAACTGAACCATCTCATGTGCTGCATAACAAGGGCAGGGAAGAGGAAGAAATCCTTTTCCCTGATGTCCATAAAGGTGAAACATCAATGCATCAGTGACGGTATGTTCTGTCCATTCTGAAACCACATTTTCTTCAAAGCCTTCTCATGGTTATAAAATCAGTTAATGACTAGACGCTGCCAGCTTCCTGTCACTGCAGACTCTCTGTATTAATTGATAACTTTATGTCAGTGGGCTTACAGCTGCAGAGACAAAGGTCTGCAAGTCATCCAAAAGTCAGTCAGTAAGAAATAGCAATGGATAACAGAAAAAAGGCATCCACAAAAGAGACGATCCACAATCCGCAACAAACAGCAAGGATGTAGCCATTTATCATCATAATTACTACAGATTTGGCCCAAACCCTAGAGACTTGTGTGTGACCCTCTCTAAACAGATCCTGTGACATCTGTCAAAATTGGATGTCCACATAACAGGTTCTCGTTAGTGAGTTTGGGCCTTGACTGCCAAACTAAAGCCAGGCAGATTAATTATGAAAATGGCAATTGCTTTATAACCAGTGAATAGATTAAAGTTACTTCCATCCCACACCAATCAAATACTGAAAACACAGAATGAGTGTGCTGTTGTCAAGCCAGGGGAAATATGTTTGGCACTTATAGGACATTTTATAACCTACAAATTAAACACGTGGATACACCTGTTAACACGGGTTTACACAGGTCTTTAAATCAAAAGTGGAGCGTTCAGTCTGGTTTGGTCTGAATGGAATTAAACATTTGTCTACTGAAGGAGGATCTCATAGAGGGTGGTTGGATAATATTTTCTGACATGGAATCAGAGCCTTTACAATTTTCTATGGTGTACAGAGCAAGTGGCTTATTAGAAGATGAAACAGGCACACTTATCTATTTTCTTTGTATAAATTATGTAGACTTCTCCCATTGCTGAACAGAGGAGATATGTATTAGTAAGAGAAAGAGTCATCCATTATTTTGAATTACTTAAATACAGTAAAAGTAAAAGTCTTTTTCACTTTGAGCCACATTTTTACTGACAATTTATCCCAAATATTTTTATTGCCAAGTCCTAAAAAACAATATTTGAATTTCTTGCTTTGCTGGATATTTCACTATCTTCACCAAGCCACTTTGTTTACTTTAGCTCTCTGCCATCTTGTGTGTCCAGGTAGCGTATAATCATATTGCAGAAGCTTGGGCAATGCTTGATTCTGCCCAGTCTGCCCAAAAATTGTTTTGCTTTGCCAGAAGCCAATATTTATTCTGTGGCCTCTCAGTTAGGGGTGGCAACAACATCTATGTTGGAAACATGGGACTGATATATTTTAGAATTCTGCATTCATTTTTTTCAGATGCATTCTCAATTTCAACATATTGTAATGTTAAGCTATGAGGTAAATTTATCATATACCTATCTAAAATAAAATAAAGTGATAGTGAAACTATCACCAATTTTGTGACGTAACAACTTTTCCTTAAATTACATTTTCTTCTAGTGCTGGGCAGCGATTAAAATTAATCGCAAGAAAACGTGATTAATCAAGATTAATCATATTGTTACGGGCAAAATGTAATAAATGTAACTGAAAGATCACTGAACACACCATTTGTAAACAATAATGAAGTGTGTAGCTTAATAATAAATGTATATTATTTCTACATGTAATAGGATTTATGTGCAATGCTGCTTGTATGAACATTATACACAGCTTGCAATTTAATTGATATGTATTAATATTTATAAACCATACATGTTTTTTGCACAATGCAGGTTTCGTACTGTACTATTTAAATACAATTTGAAGACACAGTGGTTGTATTAGTGTTGTAGGGTAATTACACAGAAGTTGTTTAAGTGTTTTCCCTGACTTATTAACTGTTTATTAATCAACAACAATATACTTTATATTGTCACTTAAACACACTCATAATTTCCTACATGGTATGATGGTGTAAAACAAATAAGACCATTGATAATGTCACCTTGGGCACTGGGAAATATTAATATGCTAAACATAACATACACGTTACATGAAACATATGATACACTTATGTTAATAAGTGACCATGTGCTTTTTTTAAAAAACAACTGGCAGATTATTAAGTGATAAAAACAATTGTTAGTTGCAGCCCCACATCTGATATCAGAGCTCGTGGATTATATTGTTCCCACTGAAGTTCTCTTACAGATTTTATCATCTTAAGATAACAATGGGAGATAGGCACTTTTAATCTGATATAAAGATGATAAAGACTGCTTCAGTGACTTTTTCAACCTCAGATGAATTGGCTTGATGCAAAGCCATTGTTCATATCTAAATAAGTAAGTAGGTAGTTAAAAACTGTTCTGTTGTTGCACAGCATGACAGACCAAAAAGAGCTAGGCACTAGCACATTATACTACAGTATTAATGAGGCGTGTATCAGACTAGAGTAATCCACCCAAAGAGAACAGAGATTAAAATGCACTAAAAACAAGATTAGGGTAGTCAATCTAACCTCCAGCCTGTTAAACAGTCCATATTTTAAAAGAATAAGACAAGTAGGATAATAAACCACATTAATCATTGGGTTTTTTACCATGTTGTATTCTCTGGGGAAATAAGAGTTGCTGGAGACAAGACCAGAGAAGAGGAGCTCTAATGCCACACACTAACATTTCAAGCTGTCAGAGTCATGCTACTGTGTTGTTGGTTAAATGTTGGGTTTTCTGACATCAAGCCTAATGAGCTAATTGAGTCATTAGTGATAAATTCATTAGCTTGGGATCAAACCGGGGCACCCTGTCATTGTGAGCCTCTTCATTATTCATAGGGATGAGATCAAAGGACTAAAAAGTTTTGTCCTGGGCTTTTGGTCAGAATTTTGACAAAAAGATAGAAACACAATCTACAGTCACTTTATGTCACTATTAAAAGAATTGTGTTAACAGTTGTTAATCATTTTTATTTTGCTACCAAGCTTTCCTGCTGGTCCAACGGACATCACAGTCTCACCTCTCCAACCACTCCACCACAAAGAGAACTGTCTCCACAGAATTTATCCTCTAATCATTGCAAACAAGTTATTAGCCAATCAGCCAGATCCCTCACAAAGAAATTACATGTTTAATCAGAGTTAGCTGTTTAAATGGACACTGCACTTTAAACAATTGATTCCCAACGGTCAATAAAACATTAACGGATCCTGACAGTATGGTGACTTAACATTCTTATCTCACTTTCTGATCCTGTAAGCAGAGAACACGATAAATATTGCATTGGTTTAGACTTGCAATGCGTCAGTAACAGATTTTGTATCATGTGAAAAAGCTAACAACAATTCGAATCCACTAGTAAAATGCAATGAATATGCACAGCAGATATGTTAACTGAAAATGTTTTCAAGACAATTCCATACTGCAGTGGGCTGTGTGCCAGGTGCAACACTTCTTGATGTCTACTGATGCAGTATTTCATAAATAAAATGCAAGGAAAGACATTTTTACAAGGTGTCAACAAAAGCTCAATATGTAGATTATCTACTGTAACATATGGTATATTTGTATACAGAACTGATGAGAGGAGGGTGGAGTACAAATGTCCAGACATCACACAAGTAATAATGTTAGACTGAGTTTCTATCCTGTATGTAGATGTCTTGTTAATACTGTGCAACATGAGTCCTGACAGCTTGCAAAGAAGGAGCTACAGAACAAAGAAATTAAACTAAAGATAATAAGGTGACAGATAGCCTACATGGGACTCTCAAATCAATAGCTCTTTCTCAAAGTACAGCTTTATAATTTTACAGGTTCTTCATTTTCTGTGAAAATGTCTCCATGCTGTTTCTGTCAGTAGTTGGCAATAACACACACTGTTAATATGCCTTTCGTACAGCGCACATTTCGACATGCCAGAGCAGGAAAAGCACAGGTGTGACTAATAACTGTAACGGTAAACTGAGGTGTCCCTGTAAGCCCTGCCAATCAGCCAGCATGCAGAATAGCAGGACCCTGGAACTGGATCAGACACTGTAACTAATGTTATTAGTTAGACCTGTGTTTGATAAGCCACAATGTCCACTGTGAGAAATGCTGATCTTTATATTCTGCACAATCACATCCCAACATGCTGAACCTTCACTTCTAACAACTACTATATATATATATATATATATGTGTGTATATATATATATGTGTGTATATATGTGTGTGTATATGTGTGTGTATATGTGT
>JAUYWH010000004.1:6185660-6226424 GCA_034779795.1 Ctenopoma multispine
ATGACTATGTGTCCTTTCTAATTATATATATATATATATATATATATATCTATATATATATCTATATATATATATATATCTATATATATATATATAGATGTATTGCCATCTAGTTAAAAAATATTTTGCATTTATGCAGTTACATGGTTACATCAGCCATGAATTCCCTCGCTCAGTGTGATGTTATTACTGATAAAAATAAATTATTCTGTGACAGAAACAATGATTGACGTGAGGCCCAAGTTGTAAGAAACTCCTACTCTTTGATATTTATGCAAAGTGTAATCATATATTATGCTAAAATTTAAAGATGATGTTACATCTCAGTTATCAGATTCCATGAAAAAAAAACATAACCATAAATATTTTGTTCTCCTTCAGATCCTAAATGCAGGACTTCCTGGGCATGACTCAAATGTCTCAGGCAACACTTACAAATCCTTACAATCTTTACATTCATTTGATTGGTGGAGCTTCTCTGGGCCAGCTCAGGATTAAATACTGCCTGACAGACTGACTTCAAGACAAGTAAGCTCAGGAATTAAGAGACCTGGTCAGTGTAAACTGACTTTGACTCTGATCTGCTCTGTAATGGCAGGGCCTTTAATGGGTTGTGTTCACTCCTGAAACAAACTGCACTGATTGGATGATACAATTCTAATCACACAAGGACATTTGCCGCTGTGCATGTGCTGTTCAACACTTTCCCTTTGTATACCCCTTTGGTATATGAAATGTGCAAGCAGGCGCTAACATAAAGTCTCCTCCATGCCGTGGGCACTGTACAATATGTGGTAATTGGTAGAGCAGAAGGGAATCGCTATATTTTGGGGGATTTAACCTTGCTGTGCTGCTGAGGCAGCAGACTGAAACACCAGGAAGCCTTACTGCAGTACAGAATGGGAAAAATATAGAGATTTGAGTGATGGGTGGTGGTATAGAAAGGGCAGATGAAGAGCTAAGAGGTAACAGGAGGATAAGAAGAGGGAGAAGAGGGGAGGACTAGTGTCACTTTTAAAAATATGGGCTAAGAAGAACAGTTGACAGAGAGGCTCAGTGGAGAAAAGAGGGATAAGGCAGAAAATGGATGGAGGGAAAAGGTGACATCACACGTTACGTATTTGCTGCAGATTTCTGCAGAGTAACCCTTCACTTTATTTCCCCAGCCTTGGACCAGGAGCACATCGTATCCTCTTACCCTAAAACGTTCTGAATTCATTTAAAGTAATTCCCTCCTCTCGGACACACACATACAAGCATGCACACACACAGACGCACACTTGTCTGTCTGCAGCTGGCTGTGGTTTGCGCTGTCTGGGAGCTAGAGCACTTCAGATCACCATGGATTACTATGGGATTTTCCCAACAGCCTCTAAAATCTCTGGCTTTCAACATTTAGGCGATTTGACATTTTAAAGTCATAATTAACATTTAGATTCCTCTCATACTCGGCCAGTCATGACATAGCCATTGTTTCACGATGGAGTTTGAGTTTGCTCATAGCATGGCAGCCATATATACACAACATTTTTCACATGGTAACATTTAAAACAGAAGAACCAGAGAAGCTACCACAGATTATTTATTTTCAAAACAAAAAAGACACAATATCAAAATAGAGTCAACCAGTTATCAATAGATACTGTACAGAATATAAGAGGCAACATCTGCTTACCATACATTTAAGTGTCTCTGTGTGTGTAAACATACCAATCATACAAAAACACAAAAACTAGCTTTCTGATTATATCAAGTAATAATACTGTCTCTGAAACAATGATCCACGAAATAGGGACAGCAACCCCATCCACTGTGAAGTAAAACACTAACCAAGACCCACACTCAGAGCTGACATATTCACCCACACTTATACAGCAGAAATGAAAAGTAATGATGCAGACAGAGACGCAGTGCTTAGATGTGAGAGTTCCCAGAATCCTGTTCTTATAATAATATTGTTCAAAGTGATAGAAGAGGCTCCTTCAGTTCCACACAGAGCTGGGGCTGGTCACACAAGTGAGAATAGAAAAGCATATTCTTCTGCTTCCCTAAAAAACACTCTTCCTTTCTGAGTGACACAGAAACACAAAAGTGTGAGGGCACAAGCCTGAGCAATTACTGATGCATTTGAAAAAAGCCTTTTAAAGACAGATGTGGCTTAAAATACGATGGCTACTGAAGGCCAGTGTAGACACCGTGTAAAAAGGTTGTGGAACATTATTTTTGTAGTCAAATCAGAATTTCTAACCTATTCAAATAGCAAATTCAAATTTGTCTCAGCTCAGTAGTGACATCAACAGAGCAACAACAGTCTAACAAACCTACAATGACGTATGGCAACTATGGGACGACCTTTATTAGATTCTTGACTGACTTTCATTACAAGGAGTTTCAGATGAAATGGCAAACTGAAAAACATAACTTGTTTTACTCTATTGTACAAATACTGGTTAGTCATGCAAGGGGACGGCTAAGAAGCCTACAAACACATGTGCATACCTATACCAAGCAAGGCTTGGAGTGCCTCACTCCTCCATGACTGTTCTGAAAGACGCCACCCATCAAAGGATCAACGGACGTCAGTAAATCCATTACTAAAAATACTTGCCAATGCTTTGGGATTACTACGCTCAGCAAGTGGACACTGTGCATGCCACAAATCTGGAATTAGGCATTGAAAGGCTGTCAATGGTGCATCACCACCTGATCTACTGTCTAGGCATATGTGTTCCCAGGGCAAAGGTGCCTGGAATTGTGTCACTTCAGCTGAACTACAATGTACGTTATGTTGAACTTTCCTGAAAAATTTAAAACAGTTAGTAATGCTACTTAAAACCAGTTTAATTTTATAATACAAGATGGTGAATTGCATATATATATACTGATTATTTGAAATCAAATATGTAATAATAGTTTGCACTGTTGGAATTTTGTCACGACGGACAGTATTCACAAACAATCTGTCTGTGAATACTGTATCATCATTATGCTCTAACAAATAAACAGAAGGTGCAGGTTAGTCTCAATGTCTAGTCTATAGTACAGTACTGTACACACCAGTTTTCATGTTTTGTTTTTTCCACAATTATTTCATTTAATTTATAGACATTTTTTATTCATGTATTTGTACTGGTCAAGCACTGGCCACCCTTGAAGTATTACCTTGTGTAACTCCAGCCCCTGACAGGAATATGTTACAAGAACTGCATACAGCCTTGAGGCACACAAAAACCTTTTCTTATGTTGTCTTGATAAGCAGAAGCAGATGTTTAATTCATCTTATGAGCTTAGAGTATAAGTGTAGCTATAGGTGTATAATCACTTGAAGCTAAACAAGAGCTCAGATGTGTGGATCTAATTATGATACATGTAGCAACGCCAAACTGGTTAAAACACTAATCAACCCCAGTGACATGTACTGGTTTATTTATTTGATTGATGCAGTCCCACCTCTTGCAACACATAGTTTCTATCAAGCTAAGGAAGTGTGATGATGATGTTGTCATCTTAACTTTATTTTTTAATAAATTGTTTCATATTTAATTTCATACTGTAATGAGATTTCTAATCTAGTGGTTGACATATTGGTTTACAGGGGTGGATGCTATCAAGTAGGGATTATTTTAGACAGTAGATTGACAAGGTCATATTAGAGTTGAGTGAAATTTCGTATTGGCAAGAACAACAATCATTGCCTTGATTGAGCTTCTGTATGCTCTCATTTGTTTATACAAATCACATGCTGATTAAGTCAACCTTGGCTTTAGCTGGTCCCTGTCCAATGCCTCAGCCTCATCACTGAGGTCCATGATACCCTGATAGTCTCAGCTGGAGACAGACCAAACCATGCAATCCTATTACAACACTACCATCTTCCCAGCCCCAATCATGGTTTAATTAAAGTAGTCAGTCATGAGATAAGAGTCCAGAGAGGACAAGTGAATTAGTAGTCATGTCTGACCCAGGTGGAGGAAGATTTGTATATTTAATTTGTGTCGTTATTGAGCTTGGTTTCACTGATATTTCAGTGACGCTACTGTATAATGAAATATTTGTTAGAGAGAACACATTTATTTTCAAAACGTACTCTCTAATGGATACAGTTATACTTATGATGCAATGGATACAGTAAGTAAATCATTCTTTAAGATTTACTCTAAAGTGTGTGAGGAGAAACAATGCTTTTCTCAATGACAACCTATACATTGAATGACTTGCAGAAAAGGAAAAGGAGCTAAAGGGGGACTTGTAACACAATGCTGCTATCCTGAAGCTGGCTGATGCTATTTGTGGCATAAGCAATGGCTGGCAGCATGGGGTTATGTTATGTTTCATCTCCAGGTTAGGTATTGACTGTAAGCAGAGATCACTGGATGTAATCTTAGAGACAATGCAATTACAGCAGGGCCAATAAGACCATCAAAAGTATAAGGAACATGTTTTACCTTTGCAAGAGCAGGATTGGCCTGACCTTTCCTGCATGATATTCTGTATAATGTTTTATGTGAAAATAAAAAAATCTAAATCACATCATCATTTTCCACCCATAATACTCCTTCATAAACTCACTGTTAAACTGTGAGTTGCACTTTTCCGCAGTGTCAGATGCATGAAAGCACTTGGAATCAATGATGAGATTTGGCCAAACCTAAATTAAAGTTTACCCCACATAAAATCCATTTCCATCTGTAACATCCAGTTTTCACCCACTATTTATTTCCTTGTAGTATTTATTCCCTGACATGTGAATGAACCATCTCAGATTTGCACTTAAATATCAATATAACTTTGAACCATAAATCTTACGCAACATTTTTTCTCTCTCTCTTAGTACCCCCTCCCCACCCCATTAACTGTGTAGCTGAAGTTACACAAGCGGTGTGTATAGGGAAACAGTTGGCATGCCAACTAATCCACCAAACACAAACCCAGCTGAGACAGAAAGCACACCACAAAATCAAGGGATGTCTGTTTCAATTACGACCACATTTGGATCATTACATAATAATCCACTAGCAAACATGCAAAATATCTGAGCTAATGTCCTCTCTAGTGATGTACGGCCAGCTGCGGTTTTGCCATGAAAAGACAGAGTGCGTTGGTATGTAAAGCCACGTTGTGGAAGGAGTCGTAGCCTCACTACATACAATCTTCTTCTGAAATGTATTATAGAACAAGTCCAAAGTTGCATATTCTAAAATAAAAATACTCAAGCAAAGCACACTGCAGTAGTCACAAATCCAGCTCTATATCCCTATATAAATGCTTTAGCATTTACCATGATGTCTGTACTGCATGTCCACATCAGATAGGACCTCTGTGTGCTCTGTTGCTTTCAGTCACCTTTTGATGGCTGCAACTAATTATTTTCATTATCATTTTTAATCTGCCAGGACGATAATGTGTTAGTTAAAAAAAATGAAAATATGCCACATCATTTTCAATATGCAAATGAAAAAACAGCATTGCCTCACAATAGACACCCTGGAAGTATTGGGAACACTTGGCCTTCTGCTTATAAATCATTTTAAATGATGAATTCATTATCAAACCAGATACTGATTAATTTTTTGATGACTGACTAATCACCACTGTTATATAGTGGATAGTATATCCTTTCTTGCTCTCAGTGCCATAACATCCTGCTGCTCCCTCCATTCTCTGTAGTAAATACTTCTTCCCTACAACGTCCTTCCTCTGCTCTTTTCTCCAGTAACCGTTTCACTGTATTATAATTTCAACACTTTTCCCCACATAGATTTTCTTTTATCCGATTCTGTCTAAAACACACAACAGGTATGATTTTATTTGGAGCACAATATCTACTTTAAACACTCATTTTCCATCTGACGAATGACAAAATGTAAATGCAAATGTAAAAGAAAACTATGTAAATACTTCTTCTTCCAGCCAGCACCTATAGCGCATGCAGTCAGTGCATCCACACTCTAAATGTTGGATCATATCTGCAACACCTTAAAAGGTGTTATATCCACAAGATGTTCTACTAGTTTTCTCATATGACCAGTGGAACAAACTATGATCACACCGACATTACAATCTGTTTCACCGTGTTGCCTTCTATTATCACTCCTCAGCAGGACGCAAACCTGCTGCCACCCGAGCCAGGGGAGACACACATGCTGTATTAAGTGATTCAAATGTCTTCATTAACTTCATATACCATTGAGTGAGATTCGCTCTGCTCCCGTAATATTGCTTTTCTCATCCCAAGTGTAAAACCGATGACAGAAGGGGAGAGAAGAGACGGAGGGGGCTATCATGAGCCACATTATGTAAATAAGGTGCAGGAGCATGTGCCAGTTAAACCGCAGTGCCGTGCGAAGTGAGACGAGGCAGAGGCTTTGGACGCTAGAAGCCGGGGCCGTCGGTAGATGGCGGTAACCCAAGAAACCTGATCCACCGGGTTCTCGGGCACTCTGTCTCAGTTTGCAGCACTCGCGTTGAAGGCAGAGGAGCCTTACAGTTTTGAAGGACATCAAAAGAACCAGGAGAGCTCGCGGCGGGTCCCCTCGAGTTTTGCGCGCAGCCTTCCCGAGCAGGAGAAGGAGAAGGACCGCTCTGTCACAGAGAAAAACGGGAAAACTAAAAACACCATGGAAGACAAATCTAATTCATTCTCCAGCAACAAGGAGGAGAAGACGGATGGGAATAACGTTTTTCAGAGACAGGACTCGATACAGAAAAATAACACAGGGAGCCAGAACATCAAGGACCATGGCAACTCAGTGGGCTTCAAGGGGGAGCGGGAAGAGGCCATGGTCGGTTTTGACGATCTGGAGGGGGCGTCCAGGCAATATGGTTTTATGCAGAGGCAATTTGGGGCCATGATGCAGCCCGGAGTCAATAAGTTCTCCTTGCGTATGTTCGGCAGTCAGAAAGCCGTGGAGAAAGAACAAGAGAGGGTTCAAACGGCCGGATACTGGATCATTCATCCATATAGCGATTTTAGGTAAGGGCTGGAAAAGACACCTGGTCACCCTCCTCCCTCCCGTTTTATATCTACCCACTTCCCGCCACCCTAGGGTCTATACAAGCTCTACACTTTCACACATAACGCTCTGTCTTCTGCACACACACGCACAGCCTGCCCCAAAGCGCATACGCTAATCTACCTCTGTTTTTCAGACAATCAGGCTTCCGCTGGCTGACGGC
Source organism: Ctenopoma multispine (assembly GCA_034779795.1). Lineage (NCBI taxonomy): Eukaryota > Metazoa > Chordata > Actinopteri > Anabantiformes > Anabantidae > Ctenopoma > Ctenopoma multispine. The sequence continues at coordinate 6,192,837 of JAUYWH010000004.1, forward strand.
TTCACTGTCAAAATGTGCTCAGTGACTGTGTGTCTCATTGCGGCATTTTTATTATAATAGAGAGGGACGCTTTACGGCTACAAAGGTGTATCTGTGATATGTCCTTGGAAAAAGGATGGTGAATGTCATGATTTGAAAACGCACACAAGCGTCACTTCGGATTGCTTTCACACTAACACAACAGCGTCGGGTCCTCATTGCGACATATTGCGCTGGTGTAGGGGGGCAACGGTACCTGGACACAACGTGACAATGCCATTGCACCATCACGGTTGTAAACATTTCAATGTAGGCGGCGGTTAAGACGACGGGCCTGCGTGCTGAGATGCACAGAATGCGGTAAAATCGTGCACGGACGTGATTAAGAAGGAAATTGTCCGTATTGTTTTTAAAACTGTTAAAGCCGGTCTTCGAATCTAATGTTAGGGTCACAAATATTCAACGGCGCTCATGCAGAGGTGTGCATTTTTGAAGCTGCACCACTGAGGAAATATGTTGGAATGTGTTTGTTTGAAGAGACCTACAGGAGGATCATGTCACACTTCTGACATTCAGTGACATGATTATTTATATTTATTTTCCTTCATGGCTTGTCACTCTCTTAGCTGAACAACTATGTACTGTAGTGGATTATGTTATTGTCCCATGGAGGGAAGCTGTAAGTGGAAAAAGACATTCACACTTGCTGATGAACGATGCAACCACTCCTCACACATGTATGATATGCAGTGCAGAAAATGAAATCATTCTGGTGGAGTTAAGACAAACAGCTCCTCATGTGCTGTAATTTGTTACCATTGCATTCAAATGGTAAACAAATGAGACCAGGTTCAGGCAGGACTGGTTCTCCGCAAGCTGGATGTTTACAGTTCACCACTTAACCAATTAAGCATTTCATATGGGCCAGACTGTGCACCGATGTCCCCTGGCACAGCTTTATGGTGACACTCTTCCCTATTTTCCATTGCAACCACATGTAACCTGCCCTAGCATGTTGCCAGCATTTAAAGCAGAGCTGTCCATGGTCCTGAAACCAGAGCAGGCCTGAGAATGCATTACTGTGTTTCCCTCTGCTTTTATACTGCTGCTGATTGAGAGATGCTGGAGCCTTAGAACCAAAAAGAACTGATGCACTGAAAGTTACAATTGCTCTTCCACTGGACTGTGTAGCTTTGCTTTGCTTGTACTGATCGATTGTATTGATAGATTTGAGTGCAGCAATGACATAATGCACAGTGTGCATGATAGCTCTAAACTGCATGAATGCCCCTGGGGCCTTTTTGTTTTGCCCCTGCACTTTCCAAATAACAATGTTAACTATGATATCCTGGGCACACCCACACAAAAACACAGACATATGCACAAGCCCATGCTCATACACAGATGTACGACGACGGTGGGCAAGGATTAGTAACACAACACAACAGTCAATGAGCTTAGCAGTATCTGAAAACAATTATGTAAGGAGATTGACCTCTCTAAAAGATGGCTAAAGGGTAGGACCTGAACAATTCAGTAATATGCAATCTGTAATTAATTGGTTTTCTTAAGTGTATGAGCTGCATTTATAATCTATTGTTTAGAGAACTATTTAGCAAGAGGAGAAATTTAGGAGAAAGTGAAAGAAAAAGGCTTCATAAGACCATGTCACTATGGGGACACATATATACAGGTAATTCTAAATATGATAGAGTCAAACTGTGGGGATTGTACAATTTAATATCTGCTAAGGAGATTGGCTCTTTTATTGATGCTGCATTAGAAAATATTTCACTTACTCAGACTGGTTAAGGTCCCCTGAGGTTCCTTCCTTGTGACATTTTCCAAAGGGCAGTTCTTCAGTCCCTGTCCTCTAGCCAGTGTAAAGACACAACCCTTCTAAGCCAGAGAAATTGCCTACTGGCTTGAAAATGGCACTTACATCCCAGAGCTTCAAGCTACAATATCATGTTGGTGCATAAATGATGGAGCTAGAAGAGTACACTTGGCAGGTCTCTTTGTACTGAAGCTTAAAAAGTGATCCGTTTCTCTACTGTGGAGTTAACTTAACAATTATTTTAGTTTGTCATTTTGCTACAGCAGTGCATTATCACTGGCAATTTCTAACTGTTACATAATTATATTAAATATCAACTATATTCCTATACTCTTATGTATACGGTGGCAGAACATTGCATTACTTAGTAGAGAAAACAAACAAACAAAAATAACAGTATTACGCAAGTACAGTCGATGAATGACACCGCTATTCACACGGGCTTCATATTGCTTTGTGGGAGTGTTTGAAACTCAATATCCAACTTATTCTTTGTACACAGTGGCTGCTTAAAGATTAATGGCAGGTTAGTAATATTCATTATTCATAGGTTTTCATGCAAGGCCTCATGCACCCCTGTTTATGCTAAGGAGAGGTCTTTGTTGTTGTCTAAAAGAGAGTGTCTGTAAAGGCAAGGCACGTGGTTTTGTTTTAGTCTTTACAAAGTCACATCACATGCGGTTCTTTCAGACTGTAATTTTTCTTTGCATTTAAATGTGTTTTGTGCAGAAAACTTTAATTTTAAAGTCTAATTTTTGGTTTCAGATCAGTGATAATTACATTTTTCTATGCTTTCCATTTACTAAATATATAAATAATATATTAAATAATAATAATAATAATATAAAATAAATGTTATGTTTCATATTCTTTAATGGTTCAACATTTGTAATGCTAATCTTAATAAGAAATGCTTCCAGTTAAATATTGAAAGACAGAGTACAGTGAGTTTAGAGCATTTTAACACAGACACAATTTTAGATTTCAATACTGGGATACTGTACCAAACTGTGTTTGGTGAACTATTTGTGTTCTATTTGAGTTTTATTAACTTCATCAACAAGTCAACTTTAACTGAAGTTCATATTATTTTCACTGTATACAAGTGTACAACATGTGACCTCTTGTAGTACAGTATACTCATTACATTCCAGATTGGACAGACTCGTGTGGGGTTCCCTCTGCTGCTTGGCAGGAGTGGTCTGGCATTGATTATGATGGAGCACTCGGTGTAGGGAGGAAGCCTACAAGAAGAAATGACCTGGCTTGATTTCTAGCGGAATTGTTCCGACAGTGATACCTCTGCCTCGGCTGCAGCTGGTTCAACCACACGGTGGTAGCTAGAATAAAAATATCAGCATAAACTATCAGTGCTTTATGGTTGTATGAATTTGCTTGGTTTTGACGTCTCATAGTTATTTTCTGCTGTACTGGGGAAATAATGCATTTTACATTTAATGCAGGGTGTAATGGTGCTTATATCAGAGGAATCATTGCTGCCCCGGTAGTTATACAGCAGAGCCAACTACTGTAGGTTTGTGAACAGTAATCGAATGATTCCCACAACTCCTGCTTTAATCAACCAGAATAGCATTGTGAGAATTGGTTTACAATGCTAAAGCTTGAAGCTATACTAAAAATGACTAGCAGAGTGCAGAACTCATCTTGATGCACAGCTGGAGCAGGGTATGGGTGCATAAATGGGCTGCAAGAATATCACATGAAGGTTTGAGTACTTCAGGTGCCCTGCTGGAACTGACAAACATGAAGCTGGACTTAAATTGGAGACTGAATGCACTGCTGTTGAAGCTGCAGTTAGAGTTGCGTGCACTGCAATGGTTATCGGTTTAACTGGGGCTGACTACATTATGAGAATTTGTGCATTGAAGCAAGAGCCTACTACAATGATGTATCAAGAGCTGGATACAGTATAAGTGCTGTTGTAAACTAAGAAGTGTCACTTTGTAATCAAACAGCTCTTAATTTTTATTTTTTAGTAATTTTATGTATTCTGAAAATCTCTTCTATGTTGTGTTTTTTTGCTTCAAGTAGAAGAACATTATGTTTTATTCATTTGAAAGTGGGTGTATTAGAGGTCATGGACAGTATAAATACCACCTACTTAAGTCAACAGAGACATAGAAATGTTTCAGAGATGTGGGCACTTTGTGGGGGTTCAATTTCAAAACAAGGTTTTTGATTAAATTAATAGAAATTATTTTATTTTTGATCATGAACTTGGACTTGTTCTCTGCAGTCTTTCTCTCTCTCAACATTTTGATATAAAAAACAAGAAGAATAATCCATCCTATTTGCACTCATATGTATATACATTATCTTCAAGGTGTTAAGCCTTCATACAATATAAAGAATCCACTTAACAGCGCCCAGTTCAATGCCTGCTGGTGTAAAAAATAACTATGGTGTATATTATCAACCACGAAGCAGACCGCTGAAGTGAAGACAATTATCGGACACATGATCTGAGGATATTTATAAAGCCAAGGCCCCTGCTTAATTTATTCAAACAGATCCATTACTGGGTGGCCAGTCTGCCAGCCAGTCACACAGCCTGCCAACCAGCCAGTCAGATCGTATCCATCTTCAACAATTGCAATGCATGTGAAGTAAGGCACAGCAGAGGCAGGCAGTCAGGCAGCGGGGATGACGTCAGTGGAGAGTTTTTAGCATGAGATAGGATTCCTGAAAGCATCTATTTTCATTAATGGCTGCTCGGCCTTTCTCAGGGCCCAGGACATTTCATGAAAAGAGCAGGGCGCTAATGAATCACTATGCTTCTGTTCATCACAAGACAGAGGGCAAGGACATTAACACAGCTGAGAAGGATGAGAGGGTCATGCATAGATACCATTGAGTAACTGGTGCTCACTGTCAAAAGACTTACAAGAGATGACATGTATTTGTGAGACCTGCACCTGCCATTAGCTTGCTCATAGTAAGATAGCTTGTGAGGACCTACTCTGAGATTACTTCACTCTTAGAATTCACAGACAAAGAATTTTCTACTGATTATTGTTGCTTTTGGCACTATGCAATTTAGGGTAGGGTAACTCCTATGGGAGTTCTACATTGTGAAAATATACAGGTATATGCCTGTATATTTTCACAATGTAGAACTCCCATAGGAGGTAATTAAAATTTAAAAGTAAAATAACGACCATTACATAAATATAACTATTTTAGCCACACTAGTATGTAGGTTCTGGGAAAAGCAGGACTGCTCAGTCAGTCACAACACTTTGGTTGAGATTAAAATACAACAACAAATTAAATGGCTTGAAGAACTATACTATAACATCCATGTCCCCCAGACAATTTATCCTACTAACTTTTATCATTCATTGACTTATCCTCCACCACCATCAGCAGGTTGACGTTTTTGTTTCAGAGTGAAATATTACCGTGCCTTTTAGTACTGGAATTCATTCATTCCCATGTGGTAACCTGCCATAGACAGGCCAAACAGATATAGAACAAAATAAAGGTTTACGTTTACCTTTGTTTTATATCTAGGGTGCTATGTTATTCAGGGTTCTGTGTCAGACACTTTGACATGTAGCCAGTAGGAACTGGGAGTTGAACCACTGAACCTACAGTTTGTGGACGATTTCGTAACCAACTGATCTGCAGCCACAGATCATTTTGATTAAATACGAGCAAAATTAATGGCCTTCCCAATCAGGCTCAGCCTCATTTTATGTTTGATGCTAATGGGCAAATGCTAATATGCCGACACACTAAAATTACAGCTGCTTAACATAACGCACAATCAACATGGTACCTGTTAACATCAAAAACATATTTGAGGTTGATGATACTATTTGAAAACCATTTGCTGCAAATATGACCTGTTATACAACCATTTCTTGGCTAAAGTATTTTTTCTCCCTTGCAAAACTGATTTGTGTGCATTTCTCTGCAGGTTCTACTGGGACTTGATAATGCTCATCATGATGATGGGGAATCTAATCATCATTCCTGTGGGAATAACCTTCTTCTCAGAGCAGACTACCACCACCTGGCTGGTCTTCAATGTGGCCTCAGACACCATCTTCCTGGTGGACCTGGTCATGAACTTCAGGACAGGGATCGTCAACGAGGAGAGCTCCGAAATCATTCTCGATCCCAAGGTCATCAAGATGAATTACCTGAAGAGTTGGTTCGTTGTGGACTTCCTTTCCTCCATTCCAGTGGATTATATCTTTTTAATAGTGGAGAAAGGTTTTGACTCCGAAGTATATAAAACAGCCCGAGCCCTGCGAATCGTCCGCTTCACCAAGATCCTCAGTCTTCTGCGTCTGTTAAGACTGTCACGACTCATCAGATACATACATCAGTGGGAGGAGGTGTGTATATGTTTGTTTGTTCTTCAGTGAAAAGAGAAAATTAGAAAAAGAAATTGATAGAAAACACAATGACTCAGACAGATCCATGGTGTATATGTTGTTTATGTGCTGTGTGGTGGTTTATGCCCTGGCTGGGCATTTTTAGCAGCAGCACAGAAACAACCTAGAAAGATTAATCCATGGTTATAATTGTGCATGTGTAAAAATAATAGGTGCTGTCAATCACGACTCCATAAGAAGGCCTATCCATGGGTAACAAGTGGAAATGTCAGTTTGAGCTCGCTGATGGGTGAAATTAATTCAAAATCAGTAATCAAAAGTAATTACCTTTAGTTTTTCAGAACAACGATTCAGTTCTAACTTTATAGTGTATTTTATGGATTCAGGGCATCAAATAATGTGAAGAGTTATCCAAAAGAGTAATGTACATTTTAAAAAATTAAGTTACGTTTTGCTGGTGTGGTTGTGTTGCATGACTCTGGCAGACCTTGTGGGAACATTCACAAGGTTAAACCCCATTGGACATAACTGAGAGTGATACATTATTACCCTCTGCCGAGTCATTGCACTCCCTGACTCAGACTATTTAACCAAGCTCTAGTGTTCTCCTTCTCCTGGTAACGATTTCATTACACCGGCTGATCTAAAGATTGTGCTCCTCTTTATCACAAACTAAGCATTTCAGCAGGTGGATTAGTTTCAGACATCACAGCAGCACCAAGATTACATTTGATCTGAAATATAGCTTAGCTAAAATGGAATTAAGTAACAATAACACCATGATTTTAATGAGTTAGTCTCTTCTTTATCCTTAATGTCCTTGCCTTAATGCCCCCTGTCAAAAAAATAAGCATTTATAAAAACACTTATACTTACTTATACTTATACACACAGCTTAGTCATGATCAGAATCCAGCCAGAACTTGGTGTACAATTTTGCAGCGTGTCCAATTCCCAACCCCCATGCTATGGATCAGTGAACATTTACAGCACAGGAAAAGATCATCTTTATGCTCATGTACGAATGAAGCATCAGACTTTTATAGTGTTTATGTAGCTTATATGCTTCTGTCGGCACGTGTTTAAACTGTTTAATATTGCAGTTACAATATAATGTGGCATTTCAAAAACAAAAGCGTTATTCATGCTTCAGCAAAGAATTATTCAAGCTTTGCCAAATAGGGTTTTAGATTTACAGTCGGATCCACACATAAGCACTGATATTCTGAAAGTGAATTTCATGTGAATTTCTGTGGCTTGGTGTTATTATCTTGGCATGCACACTATGTGGGAAGTTGATTATGAAGTTTTGATAGGACAGTACATAATATTGCTGTATAAACTGCAGAGCTGTATGCAGTGGGAGGATGTGACAGTATGGACCAGGTTAGAGACACAAATAGACAGTGCCACAAGGTTAATGAAAATCTACAGCGATCATGCAGGGAAGCGGTGCAGTATATAGGAATGTGTCTTAATGCTTGGAAACAACAGAAGAGCTTACAGCCCTGCATTCTTAGTTCGTCTTTCTCACGCTCAGTCATTTCTCTTTGTCTCCATTTGTCTTTCTGCTTATCAAACTCTGGCTCATTCTTCCTCTCTGGTTTCTATCCCTATCTTTCCCTTGCGTGCCTTTTCTCACTTTCAGTCTCACGGTATGCCATCTTCTTTATATATATATACATATATATACATAGAGAGAGAGAGAGAAAGTGAGAGAGAGAGTGAGAGAAATGTAAAACAATCATAATAAAACAACAATAATATAAACAACAATGAATTACACCAACATCCATGGGACGTGAGAGGGGAGAAAAATAGCAGTCAGTGAAATAATTCCAAGCTGTCATAACATGTTAGGTGTAGGATGCAGGATTAGTGCTTTAATGGCCATCATAATAGGTTTTAAACAGCGAACCATAATTACATCAGCCTTAGCATGGACCCAGTTAGTTATTCAGGCAATTCAGTCAATTTCTACAACAAGTCATCTTCCAGCCTGTCTGCCATTCATCCCTTCATCTGCTGTGTGCTGTCTGCCCCCCTCCTAAATTTGTCACCATCTCTTCCATCCATCTGTGAGGTAAAAAGGCCCATTCTTTTTCCATCAGTGCAGGCTAGATATTCAGAACTGGGGTTCATTCGGATTGTTTTAAATCAGTACTTTCAGTACGGATTATTTATACTATAAATGTTTCTCCCAGACTCTAATGTGCACTGACCAGAAATCTGTAGTGCAAACGCTGCATTTAAGCTGCACTTCAAAGAAGCAAAGTATTTACCCAATTTGTATGTAGACAGATGTACATATATATTTGATGCAGTACTTTGAGTGAGCATTAATACTATTTATTGTAGTTTGTGAGATTGCAATGGAATCTGTGATTTCTGTGGCGCTGTGTATGTTTGATAATCATCCTACTATGTGCTGTTATTTGTATCTGGAGGCATGGTTCTCAGCATATTTATTCAGTCATTCGTTTGTTAACATCTAATTATTACAATGGGCAGTTCTTAGGAAAATTGCAGCACACAGTGTGAAGGTCATGCAGAGTAGTAAACATGCTGTATGCTCAAACAACCATCAAGCAAATGGAGGCAGATGCACTATTTACAATCTAGAAGGCGATTTTGAGACTATTAAATAGATGGAATTATTTAGTGCTATTAATTGACTTGAACATACTGTATTTTGACTCTATGGGTAGCTTTACTCAAAGACATGTATAACCAGCACCCTACACTGAGCAAATAACTGAGGCATGTATTTGCACTTTAAGTGCACCAGGAATGGCAAATTAAGGACTATGATCTTTTCCAGGAAATATTGTTGTTCATTTTTATAATGGATAAGGGACAACCAGTATCAATATAAACACTGCTGTTTAGCAATTAACTCTCAGAAAATTGTCACTTCCTCCATTTTTACAGAGACCTTTAGCATCATTCAGCTTATTGTTTTAGTTTTACAGACACAACTTTGCTGTTTTGATTTGTGAATCATTTATCAGGGCATTAACAACTCCATATGTCATATTAATGTTTCCAATGGTTCAGCAAGACAAAAAAAAATCCCTTAGTCATACTCCTCAAATATAATAACTGCCAGAGGAATCATTTTTAATAGCTGACTATTTAACAATTCAATGAAATAATGAGAACAGGCGTTGGGGGCATTTTTTGCCCTTTCATCTGTAATTTCATAAGCATTTTTAGATCTTTAAAGGGAACTTTTACCCCCTGCTCCAGTTCATTTCTAACCCTACCTCCCTTATGTTTCTCTTATTATTTCATGCCCTATCAGATACAGAGTTAATTATCCCAGTGACCTTATAGTCACTACAGACAACTGTAGCCCCAATTTTGCATATATTATACCTTTGGATAAGAGCTCATTTTGCGATTTTTATGATTTATGTTACCTTTAATAGATTTAGATACCATCCCAATACAGTGCTTTCGGTTCATTGTATTTAATAAAAAATGCAATAGTAGATGGAGCAGGATAACAGTTTTAAACTGCTGTAGAGAAACCCCACAGCTCCTAGTGCCACATCTGGCTTATCACAACCACCAGGTCTCTAGCCAGATCCCAGCTCAAGCCCGGGGGGAGTGGGGGGGGCTTCAGGTTGAGCTGGTGGCACCATACCAACCCCAAGGGATATGTCTACCCTTTCTAAAGCCCTAGGCAAAATTTAGTTGTTACTCCGTCAATGGTTAAAACATTTTTTGGAAAAGAAGTCTGTAAACATGATCACTATAGAATTTTGTTTGCTAAACTGAAATATAAGTCTCAGTGTAGGAAAGTAACTGCATACAGTATAATGTAATGCCATGTTTATTCAGTGGAAGGTACCTTAACTGTGTATTCTAGGATATCTAGATACCACAAAGAGGAACCTCCCACTTTCTGGCTAAAACCTTTGAGGTATTTGTGGTGATATTCTGAACACAGCAAACTGGCACTACTTCTGTTATTGTTCTGTACGTATTCCAGTTAAGTCCTAATAATTTCAGTTTTGGTAGATATTTTTAACCTGACACCAATACAAGCATTAGTTTTAATTAACTAGCTTATGATTTGTTGTATTTTTCAATCTCTCTCCTTGCACAAAAGTCATAAATTATTTTCTTGTAAAACATCTGATGAGACCTAATTATTGCTTCTCTCTGTGATGTTACACTGAAAATTTTAATGAATGTGTTACTACATGCATAAGGGTTTTTATGTTAATATACAATTATTTTTAGGCCGATGTTTAACTAGATAGGCTAACTGATAACTGATACAGGTCTGTGAATATATTTTGCAGCAGTAAAATATATCTTCAGTATTGTGATGAATTATTTTATAATGCAATTTCTCCTGAGCACGTGTGCCTTAAAAAGGCCCAGACTCTGCTGTGTTACACACCTTAACTTAGTCAAAGGTATTGTGCTGTATCACAGCACATGGCATCTCAGGTCATATTACAGAGTTAAAAGTATTTTGATACTGTGGTAACACACTGTCACACATGGTGAGTTACACAACAATTCCCACCGTGTTATTCATTATTTAGTGCAGTGCAGTTTCACTTGCTGTTAATTCATGCGTATTACTGCTATAACTATTAAATTTCTTTGCATTTTAATTCCTATTCCCCCTACCGAAAGTACAGAGCTGCCACACCGATAATCAGTATTGTTTTTGACTGGTGCACTTTTTGTTCTTTACATCCTGCTTCACCACCAAAGTCAGGTTTTTTGAGAAAAAAAATGCATAGATGTGTAATTTTTTGAGTTCCTGAGCCAAACACACACCCACAGCATACATTCCTTAAGGGTTGAGTGGGGTCTCCCCTAAATGTGTGGTTTTGACTTAGTCCATGATAAATGGCATGCAATACAAACTACTGTATGTTTAATTTGAGTGTGTATGAGACACAAAGCAGCAGCTTGAAGGAAGTGACAGTTATGCTTACCCCTATGTGCAACTCCACTTTGTCAGCATCAGAATAATGGAGCTATCATGCAAAAGTACAACCTGTTTCTGTGAATACCAGTGTGACAGACTGAGTCACCACTAACAACAGTTGACTGGTATTGTCAGCAATACTCTTTAAATACAAAGAAACTCACTTTGTAAAGTGCTTTTGTTTTTCAGCAGAGCCCAGTGCAAGTTACCGGTTTAATTACAGTGTAATAAGATGTCGTCCTAAGCGAAGGCACACAGTTGATTCACATCTCTGTCAGTAAATTGATCTGAAAGGGGGAAAATGTGAGTCAACTGACCTGTGTATCTAGTTCACTGCGTGGGAACAGTAGAGGAAATTTTAACTACATTACACTGGCTAAATCTGGTCTCCACTGAAATAACCTACAGTAATGTGTGACAGTCTGAAAGCAGACTTTTTTTTATACTATTCCATCTTTAGACGCAGCATGTCAATAGACTGGCGGTAGAGGTGTGAATGTTTGCCTGTACCTTTTCACAGCGTTTTAACTATTTTTTATAGGCATAAATATGTCCTTAATCTATCTGTAGCTTACTTCTAATCATCAAACTGACACGTCAAGACAGCACAGAGTATAAGATGAAGAGAGCTATAATTATCTGTAAGTCACTTTTTCATCTATTATATTCTGAAGTAATAGATTTCTGAAAACTCAAAGGTTAACATTATACAACAATATAAAGTGAGGAAGTGAATCCCTCCATCGGTTTGCTTTACACATTCATTCATTTTCTGTCTATGGACTCACTGATTAATCAAATAATTGTTACGGCACTAGCTGGTAATGATGTAAGGCACAAGCATTGTAAGGTGGATAGAGATCATGGTGAAGCTACTGCATACTGTAATTTGCCACCTCAGCAACAGAGAGTTTGGTGACAAAGGAGATTAGTCGGCTTTGGTTTATGGAGCCCTGCGGACTCACCTGTCTCAGAATAGGCCGTGCCAAGTGCTGGGTGCCTTGAGGCCACCGCCCTGGTCTCATGCAGGGACACAGGTGCTTAATCACGCACACAAACACGCAAGTTCTGCTGAATCATGAAGTGCTGGTGAGGGTTGAAAGAGTGGAAAAAAGAGACAGTAAGCCTGATAAAAATGGGAAGAGAGAAGAAAAGCAACAAAGAGAAGAAGGCAGCATTTGTTACACCTTGTGTGTGTGTGTGCGTGTGTCATACTGAAGCAACAGTGGTGCCTGTGCTGTGCTCCCCTGATTGATTTTCTATTGTGTTGACCTAAGTTCTTTCTGTAATTACAGCTTGTAAAACTACACTAAATGAAGAAAGAACAATGGTTTGTATATGTGATCTGGTACTGCTTTTTGTCTGTTTACATGTCAGTACATGCTATCGACCTCTACGCTTTTAAAGCCGTACCTACTTGCAGTTTATCAAAGTGACTGCAGCAGTACCTTAAACAAAGACAAGTTGAGCCTATAACAAATAGTATACAATCCATTCATTATACAGAACTGCAAATGACTTTCACAGCATGATAATTAAAATGAGCCTGGCCTCATTAACATGTGCTCTCAAATAGCATTTAGTTGTAGGACATGCATACAGTAGTGAGGAGCAGGAACGTGACCGACAGCAGGATTCTCTGTGAAAGAGCTATGTTGGGGCAGAGCCTTTAACTGATGACTATACAACTGTTTCCAGCTATGTGATGTGATTTGATGTGAACTGATGCGATCTGTGAGGCTGATTGTTGTGGCACTGTCATGTCTATGAGTGTAATTGTGTGAACTTGGATATTTCGTACTATCTAGCATAGATGTGGCATATGGCGGCTTGGTAGCACATATAATCTTTTTCATTCCTGAAATACACAGGGTTTTTTTTTGGGGGGGGGGTTTGCAGGCAAATGCTATGATAGGCTCACTACAGCAAAAACAATCACGGAAATAATGGCTCAGCATGGGTTTGAAGGAAAATTATTTAAAACGTCCAAGCAAAACATACACATATTTTTCAAAGAATCAAATAAATTTGCCTGAAAATAAATCACACACTTTTGGAGGTGATCTACAGCAACTCTCCCCCCACTGACAAAGCCCATGTGACACACTGTAGGCTTGCAAGGAGCTTTGGAACAGGTGTGAGTTAGCCCAGATTCTTTATTGCTGCTGCTCAAAACACACGTAGCCAGGGCTACACAGCTGGCTGTTTCTATTAATGTCCCATCCCAACAAGAAGACCTTGGGACTTTTTTGCAAAGCACACAAAGATGCGATTTAATTTAAAGGTGTTCTCAGGACACTGAGTGACAACTTTTCTAAAAACCTAAAAACATACAAATAATGTCAGGAAGCACAGTTTTTTTTAAATCTGAGAAACAGCTAGTGCTGTTAATGAGTGAGATTTACAGTTGTTTGTAATGTGGGAAAGGAGGAGATACTATATTGCCAGTTGTTTATTTTAAATATAATAAGTAGTTTTACAGTATGCAGTATGTTTTACCTCCAAGAAATTATGTAATGTAAATGTAGTTTTTGTTGAGGCTGTTTCATATAGGTATTAACTGAACTCTATGATTTATTTGTAGGTCTGTTTGTGGTGATGTTGAATTGTTTTATATTATATTGACATTGTTATTTCTAACTCCATTTATTTCTGTGAGAGCAGGGAAAATTAAATCAACAGCAGTGCAAACTACGTCATCAAAAAATAATGATACAAATAAAACTTCTATAAAACAATTTCAATAAAGCATTATGACCTTCGGGAAAAATTTTGTTCTAGAAGACAAAAAAAAATCCCAACATCAAATTGCGCCTTGTAAACTCTGAGTCTAGTCATTGTATATGTTATATTCTAATTCCATAAATTAACAGTTAATTAACAGTTCAAAAGTTAACATATTCAGTGTTTTAATTTGATCTGCATTCATTATATTATACATTATAGAAATATGGCTGTGGAAATCTTGGAAATCTTGAAAATTAAAGCAACAGCAGTAAAAAAGAAAAAGCTAAATTAGTAAGTAGAAGTGCTGTGCAAAATCTACTCACTAATAACCATTTTTGGATAAACACATTGCATTTGTCACTTAAGCATGTGTGGATGCAAATTTGGTGTCCAGTGCTACTAGGCACTTGGCCACGGAACAGTGAGTTCACGTTTCCTCCTCTTCACTCCTGCATTTTTCATCAGTGTCCAAGCTCCACAGTGGTGTTTGTGCATGCTTGGTCGCATTTTGTACAGCACATCTTAACATGTGAATTATGAAAAAAACAACAAAAACAAATTGACATTTTCATGTTAAGAATAACCATGGTAGCACTTTTTATTCAGCTCTGACATTCTAACAAGATAGTTTGTTGTTCCTTTTATATCCATATCATATTGTATTCTGCTTTGCTTAGTATGTGGATGGATGTTTTCCTGCTGGAGGACCCAGTAGATACTGTAGCGTTTTTGGTCACTGGCATCAGCAGATTTCAGAACCCCACCCTGTTTTCAGTACTGCGTAAAAAAGGCCAGGCAGCTTGCTGAAGGCAAAGCAGACCTTTGCTATCTTGTGTGTAGGAGTTGCAGCCTGCAGGGGGCTAAAGAGCTCGGTCACGTGTCTTTGTGTGTGACAATCTGCTTGTCACACATTTGACATGTCATGGGGAGGCAGACCTCTCCTTGTTTAACTAAGAGGCACCCAACCGGCATTAGCAGTATTCACTGTGTGTGGAAAACAGTGATTTTGTCTAAGCAGTTATTTGAACAGACATTTCGTAAATGAATACTATGCTTTTTTTGTCCAAACATACATTATTTCTCTCCATAATTTTCCCTTTTTGTTACATTTTCCTCACAAAACAACAAGCAAGCAAAGTCCCACAGACACAGGCAACATCCTAATGGACTCCTTCTGTCCAATTTTGTCAAGCAGACAACAACGAAGGACAATGCTTTTCCCCTCCCTTTCTGTCTGTGTTCTTGTCCTCTCTGTTTTAAGACACAGCTCTCTGACGATGAACATAATGTGCCTTGAATCATGTTCTTGCTCAGCTCACTGAGTGAAGCCTACTGTTGGCCCACGGGGTGGAAAATCCCAGACTCCACTGCCTGAAAGAAAGAGTTTTCTCCTCGTGCTGTCGCTAGTTGCTCTTGTTAACTGAGAGTGTTAATTGCTTGACCATATGGTATAGAGTCTAAAAGTTAATTTTTTAGATCAGTGGTGCTAAAGTAGAGAGAAAAGCATAGTGTTGCCACAGCTACATTTTACTTTAGCATTATGGTTGAAATATTTAAGTAGAAAAGCACAGACTAACACACTGTCTGGTGTTACAGGTCACTGTGTATCACACTATCATTGTAATGATAAATGCTGTATACTTTTGGTGTACCCCTGTCTGTCCTTTTTTCATCTCATATCGTCAGTCTGTCTCTGTTTTCGGCGATTTATTTTATTTAACATAAAAACTGACGTCTCCACAGTAAAGGCATCTGACGCCAAGAGGCTGATTTGGAAAAAAAAAGAAAAATAATTAAAAATAATGCTAAATATTTTGAATTATAATGTTTTAATCATATTTTTTGTGTGATATTGTGCATGCAGTGCCCTTAAACCTCTGCCATCTTATGTTTCTGAGCCTGAGGTGTAACCGTTTCGGCAGCTCCACAGAAGTCAAACAAAATCAACATCTGCGGTTTCTTCCAACATCTGCTCATTATTTTGTTTTGAAACTCATGTCATATTTTGATATTCAGGAACAATGTTTTTTTTTTTTCATGATTTTGTATTAACCCCCTCCAGAGTTCAGAGTATGAAAACAGTCAGTGAAGGCTGCTTTGATAGCACACAGATGACAGACATAGTATGGGGGAGGGGCTAAAGTGATAAGAGTGGAGATTAGGCTAATCTTGGTTATTTTTGTTAGCTTGGCTGTTGGTGGTTACTGTGTGTGAGTAGAGGGCGGTTTGTGGGGAGTTACACAAAGGAAACAGATGCAATGCTCATCCTGGTATTTACTTGGGAAAAACATATACTGTATCTCCTATCGACTCCATGACTGGCTCCTCCATCAGACACATAATAATACCAAATACCTGCTACGAATGAGGTTACCCCACTCATGGCAGACATCCTGTAATGATGCATTGTGTGTTAATTAATTAAGCATTTAGAGTTTTTCTTCTTTCAGTTCCCAGGAGCTAATGCTGTGGTTGATAGATTTAGTGAACCACTCGTTATCCATCTGTCACGACGACAACTGTGCTCATCCATTCAAACGCAACAGTTTATACTGTCTCACATAATTAAGATGCTGCCCAGTTTATATAGACAGGTTTTATTATGGATGTTCATATGTGACTAGACATATATTATTTCTTTTATTTCTTTTGATTATTTTTTAACATAGTGTCCCATAATGTATTTACTATTGTATGTGCTACAACATAACCTCTAAGTTCATTGATGTGTTTGAGCTTTAGAAAGGATCAGTGGCAGTATGTCCGAGCTTTAGAAAGGATTAGTGGCAGTATGTCCGGCCATCTTCACGACCTGGCATATTGAAGACAGCGGTGTCGAATATTATCACCCTTAATTATGTTTCATTAGAGGCAATCTGCACCAACTAGCTGGCCAGAAAGTGCAAATCAGTAGTAGGTTTTTTGATAAAGTGACCTCCTGTTTCTGTAGTAATTATGACATTATGAGTCTTAGTAGGTAGGAGGTCAGGGTGGGTAGATAACACGTGGGAATTTCAATGGGGAGCTGTTTGTTTCCAGTTTTAAACTGGTAGTAAATATTATTACTTTAGTAAGTCATTATTTTAACCCAAACCATGATAATTCCCAAAACTTAAATACATTTTTTGTTTGCTGAAGTATTGTCTGTGCCCGTCATGATTATTAATATAATCCTGACAAAGAAGGTCTGGCTTGTGATAGATGCACACTGAGCTGAAAGGTGCGTCCTTGATGTAAACTGTGTTAGGAAGGGTCCAACTTGCTGATGTTTACATGAGCACAGCAAGTCACACTGCAATCCAGTCAAATCCCTCCTGCTCTCACATGGGCACTAATCTTCCCCGACTGCCTTCTTAGCACATCGACGACTCAGGCTACAACGCTCGCCTTTGCATTTTCTCCTTCTTTCTCTCTTTTTATTTTTATCCATTGACTTACCTGCATGTTGATAAAATTTATGAATAATGAAAATGAAAATAATGAATACAAACTACAAAGAAATAACAGATCCACATAAAATGTAAAATTGTCAGTTAGTTGTTTTTGATCAGTTTAACATTTAGTTTTCTTGTTGAGAGTATAATGAGATTAAAATCACTCGCCAAGCGTCAGTCAACTTAAATTGGCACTATGACTGGTAGAAGGGGGAACTGCTAGCTTGCCTTGTTTAATATTTGCACACATAGATATGTAAACATTATAAGTTGTCATTTTAGCAGGCGTTTACTGCTTTAAAAGTTATGGTATGCACATTTTGGAACACTGGCGAGAGTCAGGTTAGCTATGTGAAGATGAGCGAATTTAACTCTGGCTCCATCTGCAAATTTAAGACATATGAATGAGATGACATATTTATGCTACTTCTTACATTTTTTACATGTGGTCTTTGTTAATATTTGACAGAGCTGGGAACGCTCTGGGTTAAAGCAGCCTTGGGCAGATGTTGCATGTGTTCAGTCTCTCCATTATCTCCCAGTTATCTCCCAGCACTACTTTTTGCCTTCTCTCCATCATTGACTAATTGAGGACTCTGATTCAGTTCCTGGAATGATGTTGTCAAACTGTTGTGCTGAAACAGACTTGCATAACCAGACAATTAGAGGGAAAATGGGTCATTTGGGAAAACAGTTGTTCTTGAAACTACTGGCATGTTTCTGAACAATATGTCCACACTCGCTGCATTGTTTTCTCACTGCATTGATGAGTTATCAATGCATAGCTATTGATGTCTGAATTACAATACCGACTGCATTTGGAGATGTCATGTATACATGATATACACGATGTTGATGCTGAGCTGATGTTTTTATTTTGTTACCACTGCTCAAATTACAGGTACAAATCAATAGAACATTCAACCTCCTCCTCATCCATAAATGTATTTACTTGTTCCCCTGATGCACTTAGCCTTTCCCTGCATAGTGCACACTTACAAAAGCCTTAACTGTAAAAATGAAACCCCACAGACTCTGAAAAATATGTCCAAATATATATGTCCAAATGAGGACAAAAGGCTTAGTACACTGTGCGGACAGTGCATCAAATTACTGATAGACGAGGCCACAAATGAAGTTCATGCAGAAAATATCATAAATGTGACCCCTGTAGCTGTGTGAGCTTCGCTCCCAGAGGATGCTGCCTCTGCCAATGCAGCTCTGAACGGTAGAGCACAGATTAAGGCAGAACAGAAGTGTTGAGGTTATCACGCTCACACGACCAAAATAGATGCAGAGCGGGTGAGACAGCAGGCAAGGCAGCTAGGCTTGCGGAACAGTGTGATGTGCTTAGAGGAAGAACAAGAGAATACTGCTGACAGACACAGAAATTATTGAAAACACCGCAGATGAACAGTACTCCCATAGGAAGGAGCTAGTTGGAGAAAAGGAGTTTTATGTTAACTAATGATTTACAAATTAGCAAGGGATGACTCACCCAGTCAAATGAAAGCATTGGTTAATGGCTGGTAGTAAAGCTACTCCTGTAAACAGTATCATCAAACTTTCTGCCACATCACACATCTATTAAAATATAAACTAATAATTTCCTTTTAGACACTGAGATTTATTTGTTCTATGTGTAGTCTGTGTTTATTTGATGATCGAGAACATCCATCTGCTGAGGTCATGAGGCTACACTCGAAACAGTTGCAAATCGAATGTGTTGTAACTGCTCAAAATAAAAACAAGAATAACTGTGACTACAGCATACAATGAATAAAATATGTCTCTGGTCCATTATTTACTTTGTAAGCTGAATAACAAATAGCAGTCACCAAAACAAAGCAAATGGTAGGCAACACATGAAGCTGTGATTCTGAATGTGTTTTATTACTGCAAATGTCTGTAATATAAAATAACTTATTAACAGTGCGGGATGAGCTAGTCTGGTTCTGATGGTATTTTTTTTGATAACCTTTTGTTTTCTTTTGTCATCTCATTGATAATATATACACAGTTTTAGGCTATTCATATTTAACTCGACTATTTGCGAGGATACTCAAATGTTTTCATCCAAAACATGATTAGAGCTGTGCAATGACAAGAGTTTGGCAATATGATAAATATCACGATATGTATCGTGATACAGGGGGTTACGATTTGATATATTGCAATGTATTTCAATACTGCAAGCAATGTGATGCATTGAGATTGTTTAAAATGTAATTTTAGGAATTTTCTGTGGGAAAATTGTATAGTGTAGCATAAATAATATAACACCACATGCAGTAAGAGTTAAAAAAAATATATTTTTAATGCACTCAGAACTTCTATTTAGTTTAAACATGCAACATCTATCACTGCCACAAATCTTTGCATGTAAACTATATCCCAATAATTGATATTTTCTTGCACACTCAACTTAAATGATCAGCTTATAAAATATCAGACACTATGTGTTCCTACTGTCATAACTAAAGTAGCTTTGACCATCTGCTACATTCTTCAGTAATTATAATCCAGTTAAAATTGCATCACTGCTACTTTTTTTTGAAGGATCTTGGTACTTTTTCTGTTATTCTTTGCTGGATATGTAGGGCAGAGGTGCATGCACTGAAGAAACAATGTTCACCTCTTTAAGGTCTTCTCTGTTACATTAATAGATCACTATTTGTTTTCAGCCTGTGTGAAGATCCAATCGATCACCACCTGCCTTTTAATTAAGTCTCTGGCTACAAATTACTGTTGTGCCTCATTACCTAAATGTACTGACTCTGTGCCAGTGATTCAAAGCTTTTTTGCAGGAAAATCATTGTTCTGCAGTTTTCACACAACTTTCACGTGGTTTTCAAAGAACATGTGAAACACTGCTGAAAATGTTTCTCTTCTTGTGTAGTCCACTTCACGTTCTACACAGATCTACAGATTGATTAGCTTCTCAGAACATCCAGATTGCAGCCTGAAGCTCTGAAATAATGCCAACCTTATTTATGTTTATTCCTTGCTGATCTATACTGAACACAATTATAGCACATTACAGTCATGTAAATTCTAATTACTTCCAGTAAGCTGCATTTTCTTTGGGGGAACAGAATGGTACTAAAATGTGTATCCTATGTAGAACAATCAGTGCAAATTCATGACATACATTTTTATAAACAAAGAGCTTAGTGGACCAAAACCTTTTTTTTTTTTTTAGAAGAGACAAGGAGAAAATACAAGGCTTGCTAAATCCCAGTGAATTCCCATTACATGATAATATGATTTTTCAAATCCAAGTTCAACTGTAATTTTGTGCTTAAGCAAAACCAAAAGAGATCCAAAAGGAGATTTACAAGACGATGTTAAGCAGGAGAATTCCAGATTTTCCTGGAAGCAGTTTTGTCATCCTTCAATGTAATAGCCAGTGGTGGATTTAATCCCTTCAAATTAGTCCCTTGCTAATCCTCACTAACCTCAAACAGAGGTCACTCGTGTCCAATTTGAAGATGCATAAAGAACACTTTGTAATTGTGTGTTCAAGACCCACAGCTTTATGATGAATAATACTCCTGCATGCTCTTTTCTCTGGCTAGCTGAATCAACATTGTGTTTACAGTACATACATTGGTCTGACGTCGCAATCATCTAAACCCAAGAAAAATGTGAAAAATGTTGCATCACCTCTATGGTTTTGATACAAATACTACCATGCAAACATATTCTCTACGATGACTCAAATTTGGCACAAATGTTTAGTTTTTATTCTTTATAGAATTTTGTATTTACCTTCCTGGTACCTCATCTACTCTGCTGTATTGTACTGTTGAATGGATGGGAAAGGTCCAAATGTGAATGACTGCTGTGCTGGCTGAACACAACCAGTGTGTGACCTTGTGCTACTATCACTTCACATCTTGGCTGCTTGTCTCTACTGTATTAGAGGATTATGCTGAACTATGCCCCTGTCCGCAGTCAAATTTAAGCTTGATGCACTTAATTCTAAGCCTATATTTTGCTAATGCCAGCCAAGAGTATTGGTGGGTGGTTTTGGCTCTTTGTCAGCGCTACCTATTTCCTGTAGTCATGCAGTTTATGAGTGCTTACAGTGGCAGAGAGAGCACTCTAAAAATGAATACAAATCTTTTTAGCAGACACAGAGCTTGGTCAACTGCTTTGTTGTGTCTAACATTAGGAACACCCATCCATTATATATATGGCTTATCCTGTTAAGGATAACAGGCATACAGTCACATATCCCAGCTGATGCTGGGCGAACACCCTAAACAGGTCGCTAGTTTATCACAGGGCAGACAACCAATCACAATCACATTCACACATACTTTGCAATGTATCAATTAACCTAACCTGCATGTTTAAGATCTTTAGAGGACTCAATTTTACCCTGAAACACACTGCAAAAGCCAAGTGAAGCTTTACATAGTCATTGTTGTTCATGTTTAAAGTCGGGGTTTTTATAGAATAGCTGCCTGTTAACTCTGTCATTTGCCATGCTGCTTAACTTGAAATTGAATAATTCAAATGTGAACAGAGAATCACTGTGCTTCTTGTTCTAGTGAGAAATCATTGTATTTTTAAGTTGGCTACATTAGTATATTGTAAAGTAACTTGAATATAACGATGCTTATTTTACTTGACAGTAGTAACAAATACTTTGTTAGTGCTGTGAGGCTTTTATTTTTAGATCTGGTTTGATTTCACTTACTACACATGCTTAAGAAACAGTGCCAAGCCCATATGTTAATCACTCCTTCCCATCTACATTATGTGTGGCACAGACACACTTTCCTTTTTCTCCCTTAGTCCTCAGTCTATACTATAATCTCATAAATACTTAGTCACAAAGCTGCTCAGTGATGATCCAATGTGAACATATTTGAAAGTTGTGGAAACTGAGGACTGTTAAGGATTTTGAGTTCTGAGACATATCCTAAGCATGGTATAAGGCTGGCTATCTACAATGGGAACATAGGCCCTGTTTAGATTTTTTAGAATTATTTATGGAAGTGTATCTGTGCTGTGTGTTTCTTTCCTTCCTCCTTTTGCAGGCAGGCTGGAGCTATAACAAAGCAAACTGATTTCCCACTGGGATTAATAAAATTATTTGAATGTTGTATATTGAAAAGCCTTCATTTCCTTCACCGAGTCTGACAGTAGACCTCTAAACTCTCACCCTCTAAACATCTACTGCGTCACCTTTGCTTAATTCTTTTTGTTCTTACAGTCTTTAGTATGTGATTAACGTATCCATTATCATAAGAAAGAGACTGAAAACATACATACATATTTTATCATTGGGAACAATTGAAACAACATGCTGTTCCAGTGGTTACATTTGTGTTCATATATTCCTATGTCACAATGAAGGTTATCCTGTATAATCCTCTGACCTGACCAGTCATATACACCCAGAGCCTCTATTATTAAGAGCTCTAATAATAGATTCCTACCTCGTGGCTACCTGCTGCCACTAGCAGACTTTTCAGACTGATGCTGCTGCAATACAAACCCAAACAAATCCAGCATTTCGTTAATGAGTTTCTACATCTTTCCTCTCTGACTTCCTCCTCTGACTCAGCGTGACCCAAAGGACGCAGAGGCTTGCCAGCAAAGTGAAACGATCCCTGGGAAATTTTTAAAAACCTCTCTGTAACCTTCACACACACACACTCTTCACCTTACCACTTTCACCAAATATGCACACACCCATTGTCTCTTTAGTTGTGTTCTTCGATTATGCATTCTTTTAAAAGGAAAGTGCAGACAAGCAGTCGACCCTTTTCTATTTTTGCTTGGTGTGAATCATTTGCTATTCAAAGATGAACCATACTTCCTGTTTTACAATCCTTTTTGCATTCCTCCAGGAATATGTACCTTTAATAGTTCCCTTTATCTCGTTCTGTCTTTGTTGTTGTCTCTCCCATTCTCTCTGTGGCTGTTGTTCTTTCCTATTATGTCATCAAACTGTGATGAACGTGAAGACAGAGTGAGAGAGAGTTATGCTAAATTAAGAATAAAGACATAGGCAGCTGAAGAGATACTGGGTGCACTGAGACAGCCGTCATGTAAGCTAGTAGCTAATTTTAGCCTTTCAGGGCAGTGCATTGTATCTCCCTGTGGAATAGTTGAACCATAGAGGGATCTGAGCATCAGCTCAGCCTCTTGTTCTCTTCTCTGTTCTGTGTGTGGACACTGTCCTTTATGCAGAAAGGTTATGGGACAGTCACAATAGACTGGGGTGGAGAGATGTGGATTCAAAGAGCTTTTAAAACACCTGGGGTTCAGGGATTTTTAGCAGCAGATTTTGCTCAGCAAAAGTGGTTTGGAATTATGCCAGACGTTATAATTAAGCTGTCTTTCTCGTCTGTGGTTTTAAAGCTGTATGAGAGAGGGCAGCGTGGAAGTGCAATTTTCAGTGGGATAGAAATTGATGTTGTTTTTATACATTTTATGTATAACATGCTGTTATAATAAACAACATAACGACAGATGTACTTTGAAATTCCCTAATACCCTAACCCTCTAGCACTAATGTTATAAAAAACTGAATGAAACAGGCTCATCGCTGTGCTTTAAATCTTACTCTTGCAAAGTTTACATAAAATGCAAAGACATTAACTTAAAAATAGATTTTAAAAAATAACTTAAATCTTTCATTCAACAAATTAGCAAATGGGGCAGGTTTACTGTGCAGAACTAATACATTGTGGACTATCATTTTTCTATATTTAACTTAATATTGAACTTTTTTAATGGGGAAATTGAGCTTCAGTGTGAGGCTGATTATGGAATAACTAACCTGGAAAGAGGTAATGGGTTTCTCATGTTAATGAGAAACTCTGAATTAGTGTCCCAGCCAACCAGGCGTGAGTCAATTCTCTTTGCTCAGATTCTGTGTAAATGAAACAGCTTCTCATTGCAGATACGGTTACTAACCCCTTTGATGACTTTCTATTCTGAAACCTCTTGCTCCGATTAAATAGCCACACCAGCAGTAACACTTGCCCCAGTGCATGGCACTTAAACACATTTACTGGCTGATTACTGCAGATGTTGATTGTTTCCTTCATCATTCAGTATTTTACTCCTCTCATTCACTCTGCACTACCTACTCAGTGCTGTATGTGTGTTTCCTCCACTGGTCAATTTGTTTTGGAAAGCAGCCATGTTGAATCATAAGCAGTTCAACATCTATGGGTGCAGAGATGCTCTCTCTCTCTCTCTCTTTCTCATGCACGCACACACACACACACACACACACACAAAAGGAGAAACCCAGAGAAACGCACACTAGTGGCAACCATATTCTCTGGTGGCCAAACAGGTACTCCATGCCCTCCACTTCAAAGGTGACTTTGTACTTTTTTTTTTTTTTTTTGAAATACCAGTGCATGTGATGTTCAGAGACACTAACAGATCCAAATACGAACCAATGTGCATGTCTGTCTTCAGAATTTGAATTGTACATTTTCACACAATAAAGAATGATGCCTAACTGAAGTCTCTGTCTGTCTCCTATTTTTTCATTGGCAGATTTTCCACATGACCTATGACCTGGCTAGTGCGGTGGTAAGAATATTTAATTTGATAGGGATGATGCTGCTTCTGTGTCATTGGGATGGCTGTCTCCAGTATCTGGTGCCTCTGCTTCAAGACTTCCCTCCTGACTGCTGGGTGTCCCTAAATGGAATGGTTGTAAGTATTACACTCTTCTTTTTTGTTTATTATTTTGATATCAGTATGTGACTTTTAGGCCTTCTGCTGCATTACCCTGTTATCTCTCAAAATTATATACATGTAGACCTGATGAAAATCTACAGAGTAGAGGAACAATGACCTTTTCACCCATTTATTTTTGCTCTCTGATACCCTGTTTCAGGGGTGCTAGTGCAAGGTCGGTTTTACCACTCCCGAACCAGAGCAGGCTCTGGTACCACTTCCTCTGTCATTGTGCAATGTAATCCCTGCTACCGTCACAGATAATTCAGGGATGTAACTACAATATACTATCTACACCTTTAATTTCTTTGCCAATTTGGAAATATTACATTTTTCACAAGACAGATGATGAGTATCTCAGGTTACAGTAAAAGCGCTAAAATGTGAGTTTTTCCAGGCACAAACAAAGACATGTAGGCTAACATAGAGCTCAGTGTAATTGCATTTATGACAATGTAATCATTACAATTGGTATTTTACTAACTCATAAATTACTACTGTGACATAACGTGCAGTGTGGATACAGACCTGGCCTTGTGTTGTCAGTGTTTAGAGCGGGAGTCTATAATCTATTAATAAGTAATGCAGGAACATTGCTGTTGCAGGTACTGTACGTTAGTACATTTACTTCAGTGAGGAAAAATAATAATAATGCCAACCCAGTGATTCTGAAACATCATAGCAACTCATAATGTGACTCCTTCGAAAAACTACAGAGATTTTTTTTCCCCCCTATATTCTCACAGTGTAATTTTCTGTCTTCCACCTCCCTGTCTTTCTCTGAGTTGGGGTCAAACGGACTGTGGTTGTTCCTCTCAAAGCAAAGTGATAGTGTAGAAGTGTGTACAGGCCTCATGGGTAATGCTGATTGTAAATGCTCGCCTGGGGAACTCTTCTGCCTTCTCATCTCCTTCTCTCTGACAAACATTTCTGTACTCCACATGCACACTGACTGCTCAGGGGCATCAGACTGGAGGTTCACATGTCAGCTTTCCTCAACATCCTCTGTATCCCACTCTTATTTTTACTTTGAGGCAATAAGTTGCCCAAGTGAGCCCAATACCAACTAGCATGTGTTATTCATCCAAACAGACATTATCCATCTCTGTTTGCACCAAAATGAATTTGTAGTGATACCATTCCCCACGTAACTGTCACGACTCGACCTTGCTAACTGTTCTTTACACAAACCTGGGCAAACAGCTCATTATGTAGGCAGACTTTTAAAAACTTTCCTTTGATGAAACAGCACTCCAGATTCATATTTACAAAAAATATCTTGGCAAGATGAAACCAAAGAATGATTTGCAGTACATAGAAATAACATTACAAAAATGTCTCACAGCTTGTCATTGATTTATAAATGTAAGATTTCCAGTAACTAGCATACCTTTAAAGATTAAAGACTCTCTGTCTGTACAGGAGTGGAAAGGGACAATAATACTTTCAAATTCTAGACCAGTGAAGTAGGATTACCATAAATTGAATGAATCAGTAGTCTGGATCTGTAATCTTTGTTTTCCCGTGTTTGGATATAAAACACACATTTTGACAGCACAGAGTATATTACTGGACAGAAAATAATGACACAAATGTGCAGTCTGTTGGGTATAATTGAAAACATCTGGTTTCATCTTGTCAAATGTTTTGCTCCATTTTTTTGTGATTTTGGACTACAGGCAATGGGACTATAGGTATTTTATAAATGTATACTTTCAGAGGATCTCCAAAAACTAATCTTACAATTATGATTTGTAATATGATTTGTGGGTTACCTTTTCTAAAAGGTGGGTAAGCTTTATTAAAGCAAATCAAATCATGTTTAGTATAAATTGGGGACTGAACAACACATGCAACTTAAATTCCCCACAAATCATTATACACATTTGTAAATTTTGTTTTAACTAGTGGATCATAAAACGCATAATTGTCATGTTTATTAAAACATATTTCTCTCCCTAGAAGAAAGATACAGTAAAAACATAAATGTTGAGAAGGAACAGCTCTGCCTCCATCATTCCATTCCAAATGACAAGAGGACATTTTATAGCTTTAATTATAAGTTATAATTATAATCATGCGAATATATATATATATATATATATTAATTGAATTTGGTTCGTAATTAATTTCCTGATTACTAGTGATTTGAAAAACCTTGTTTTTTTGTGATGAATGTCACGAACCTTCTTTCATGAACCTTCTTCCTGAGATATACAATCCTGCCTAAATGAGATACATAGGAGTTAAATGCGCTGTATATGTTGGCACTGTGGAATGTCAGTTCAGGAGCTAATATTCTTTTTCTGACTGATGTGGTAGAATGAGCTTTTATTTGTGGAATCTCTCCTCTATGTTTTCTTGAATAAGAAGAGGACTGTGTGCTGAGTGATCTCACAAATGCAAAGTGAAAAGCCCAACCCACATTTGGGATCCCTCTTCTCACACCATCGCAATGCATTAGTGTTCATCAGCTAAAAATCTTGATGTCCCCTTCTGTTTACTGCAGGTATAAAATCATAATGTGCTTCTCTGGCCTGTCAGCAGAGAGACAGTCACGTCAATGTTGCCTTCAGAGGTTGTCTCTTTCAGCTATATTTGCTCAAGAATGACAACTTTAAATTCAGATTTAAAATTTAAATTCAGTCTTTTTTTTGTCTGTTTTTGCCTCATACTTCCTTTCTGTCATGCTGTGTGAGAAGAAGAGTGGGGCCAACAAGAACTGCAGATACTGCTGAGTGGTGCAGAACACGGTGTAGGGCTGTTATCTTCTTGACTAATGGCCTGAGAGTGGATTCTTACTCTTTAGAGGCTGCATTTACTTAATCACCAGACAAGATAATGCTGCTGTCACTGTTTTGGCTCAGGAAAGAGGGTGATGGGCTGCTGCTTTTGTCTGCATGTTCGGTGTAAAGATGTGTGTGCAGCAGCATGTGTGTTTCGTGAATGTATGTGTGCTTACTGTTTCTGTCCAGGCTCATATTAAGAGACAGACAGCTGAGCAGTAGCCTACTGAGGCTTCATGTCTCAGAGAGAGTTAGGAACAGACAGATTGGCAGATACTCTTGGTAGACATGCGCACATACACACACACAAAGAAACCAGAAAGGCCTGACTAACCATGCATAACCGCCCTTCAGCATCAGTCACTCTTCCTGGCCTCTTTCATCCCTGGACCACACACTACTTTTCCATCTCTTTCTTCCCAAACTCCTGAATGAGTCATTTCCAACAGCTGGGCTCAGTGCAGAGTCATGAATTAAACAAACTTTTTTTTACACTGTACTTGAACAAGAAGGTATACTGGCTTCACCTGAGTTAAAAATAAAACTGCTTTAGCTCGACATTAACAGCACATTTTTGCATACTTGCAAACAGACTCCTGTTTTTTTCACTGCCCTCTCCTGATTTCCTCCCATGGTAAACAGTTCTCGTACATTTCTGCCAATTTGTCCCTATTGTTAACACAACCTGTTCATGGCACTCTGCATTTTAAGTAAGTATTGAGTATTGTTTTCACCTGAACTATTATACGTACAAACAGCGTGGCACGGCATGTTTCATGAATTTCTAAATTTTATAGACCAAATTATAAATAGTGCTTTAATAAAATAATAAATAAAAATCAAATTAATCATCACAACAACTCAAACCTTTAACTCTGAGGAAAGAAAGAGGGTGGGGGAAGGCTCCACATTCGGTCCTTCAACATAAAAAAAAAAAGACATCTACAACTTCACACTGAGACACACCACTGTGTGTGCTTTTCAAACCAACTTACAGCCTGGTACTCATGCCGGGCTGCAGATTTCTGTACTTCCTCATTCATTCATGTGTTTAAAAACAGTATTTTCCTAGGCTTTCACTATAAAACTCTGCTGCACTTAAACTGTTTAATCAGCTATTGAATCAGTCTGGTACTCATGTAGGAGTGCAGATCGTGTGTTATGTGATTGTCCAATTAAAACTGGTTAATGCTCTAGATTAACTTTGTTTTTGTTTGTTTTTTATGTGGTGTTAATTGTTAGGCACATTGCATATGGCCATCAGCCTTAATGAGTTCCTTACAGATAACAGGAGGATGTAAATACAGTTGTCAGTTCACAAATGCATCAATATTTTGATGAGAAGAATCGATATGTCAAGCATAGCTAGGGAAGCTAAGGACACACTCAACAACAATGGTGCTGAGTTTTAAAATACTATCAGGACATTTGAAAATGAGTGTTGCTGCTGAAATCATTTTGATGGAAGATCACTCTTGTTATATGCGATAGCTATTATCAGCTGGAGAGTGCAGGCAGGTTGCTTCCCTGCTTAGTTTAACCTTTCTGATTGAGGGTGTGCTAATCAGTGAAAGTGGCTGGCACGTACTTAGCTGCACATGATTGGACACCAAAAGAAAAAGAAAAGTCACCCCACTTATCAGAATACTACACTTGATGTAGAAATTTCACTAGTTAAAAAAAAAGATCTAACGTGCTTGAAATATTAAGTAATATGTTAAAGAAAACAGAAGTATCACAAATGCCAAAAAGTCACTAGCTCCACTGATTCAAATGTGAGAATTTCACATTTCAAGGAGATTACCTTGGGTTTTAGGAAAATGCACTGTAAAGGGCATTTTCTCACAATTTATAGACCAAACAATAAATAGTGCAATAATTAATAACCTAATAATTACAATAACCCAAACTTCTAACCCTGAGGGAAGTAAGGGGGTGGGGGGAGGTTCCACATTCGTCCAACATGAAAGTACATCTACAACTTCACACTGAGACACACCACTGTGTGTTCTTTTCATACCAGCTCACAGTCTGGTACTCATGCAGGGCTGCAGATTCCTGCACATTCTCATTTATTCATGTGTTTAACAAATATTGTGCTTGTACAGCACAGCTTATAGCTTGTAGTTACTTGAAAAAAAAATAATATTTTGCTTGTCTTTTTCATGCATGGGACATCTTGTTGAGTTTTGGAGTTATGCTACTGAGTAATTAAAATCAGTTGATGCCTGTGTTTACATCAGCTACTTTGCTAATTCAGTTATATTCTTAAATATTCTTCTTAAATATGAATAAAAACATGAAGGAAGCATGACTGAAACAAGAAAATAAAAACAAAGTATGACCAATTTTGGCCCCAAAACATATTCAAAATATAAAATCTACATGTGCAGGCACATTATTCAAGACTGAAGTGTTTTTCTTTCCATGAGAAAATAAAAGCAAATGTATTTTCTAGGCTTTTCACTATAAAACTCTGCTGCACTTAAACTGTTTAATCAGCTATTAAATCAGTATGCATATGTGGGCGTAGAGATCAGAACTGAATCACAGAATGTGATTTTTGTTATGTGCCTGTGTTAGTTAGTGCTGGAGCTGTTGAGGGGCAAATCCTGTCCTTTCCAGCCACGCATTACATCCTGTCTCATAATTATTTGTCAGAACCAGCAACAACCGACGCCTCTGGGTCACACTCAGCACCGGAACACTGGTGAATAATCAGTTGCCTTCCTGGTCATATAATCAGTTACAAGTTGTGTCAGGGGACTTTTGGAGATGTTGTGACAAATTAATTGAAAAGTTGTTAAATATACATGTTCACAATCAAACACTTGGCTCAGTCTAATCATTAAAATCTAAGTTGTTGATTGGAATACTTTGACAGTTGTGTAGGATGAGATTAGATTTAATGCAAGTGATAATGACGTCTATGAATTCACTTTTCTGTTTCACTTATAAACAACAGCAGAGCTGCTAAAAGGTGAATATGCAGGATCTGATGTCACTGATGTCCAGTGCTTAATTATATTTAGAACTAATCTGAAAGAACTGAATACATCTGCTGTGGTAGCCACATTTTTTTTAATCAAAGAAATTATGGAGGATAGAAAAAAGTAGGAACTGCATATTCTGGAGAAAATGTGTTAATACTACAACAGCTCTCTTCCCAAAGGACAGAAAGCTATGCAGCAAGATTGCAGTCAATCTGGAAGACTTTTGTTTTTTAACACTCCTGGAAAAATCTGTTTATGTCTGTCTTTTGATTACAGCTGTAAACTGACAAAAGAAATTCAATATGTGCAGACTGATTCTGATTCACAGACACCTATTTCAGCCAGGATGTGGGAAAATTTATTCCACGTTTACATGTTTATTCATTGTTGATTAAAGATATGAAGCCATATTTAGATAAGTTACATTGCTGGATGTTGCTCCAGGCAATTCCTCAACATCCATCCATCTATTTGCCACATCACCTATTCACCCACTCCTTTCAGACTTCATCTTTAGTCACAAATCTACTGAAATGTGCC
Source organism: Ctenopoma multispine (assembly GCA_034779795.1). Classification (NCBI taxonomy): domain Eukaryota; kingdom Metazoa; phylum Chordata; class Actinopteri; order Anabantiformes; family Anabantidae; genus Ctenopoma; species Ctenopoma multispine. The sequence continues at coordinate 6,224,179 of JAUYWH010000004.1, forward strand.
CAAAAAGTTCTTGCATCTTATGTTCCATTCACGTTCAGAAATATGACATAAACCTTGCAATGCAATGTGACGTCAGCTCCCAAGCCCTACATGGCCCATATAACCCAAACAATATGCCTATGTGACAAGCTCATTATTCAATGCAAAGCATTTGAAAGAGCAGTGCAGACAGTCTTTATTATATCTATTAATCTGTGCACTGAACACATTGAAGGACAAATAGAAAAAGGTGCAGTGAGTCACTCACGCTTATCTGGCATCAATTGGGAAAAACTACATTCCCCTGCTTTTCCATGCATATAAATATATATCAACACAAAGATTCAGCAGTGCTGCTCAATATACAATGACCCACCATCTCAACCACACATGCTAAATATACACATGTGAAAGTACACCCAAGGCCCATGACCTCACAAATAGCATTTGTTCTAGTTGCATGGTTGGGTGATTATTCAATGTATGCTGTGTGACAGTAAAATATTTTTACAATTTTCTGCTAATCGTCATCACAAATATTTCCATTCTAGTGGATTATAGGTATAAAAATTGTGGTTATGTGTTACACTTATTTTGGTGGCTTGTTGAAAGAAAAAAGTGAAACTGCGAAGGCAAACAAACTGGACTATATTTGCTATTAAAGCTGGCAAGTATAAGTATCACAGATTTTCTAATCAGTCTGCAAGAAACAACTAATCAACATGAAGACAAGAACTGGTGAGTCATCCAGGGCAGATGATTAGCTGAAAATCCAACCATTTACTAAAAATGAACAGTGTGAAGTTGAGTAGAACAGAGAATCGCATGAGAGAATGGCAGGAGAGAATGGCAGGATGAATCACGTGGAACTATGTCAGCAAGTGAAGAAGACAGAGATTAAGTATGTTATTTTAGAGGTTTTATATTTATTACATTAGCTATTCTCTTTGAGGTGAGATAGGTATTCAGTTTAAAATGCTTGATCAGCACCTCTTGTTCACAGGAGGTGAAACTATTGGAGCAGTCAGCAACTTAGCTGTGGCTACAGGGCTTGTACCAGAGAGCTGTCGCATTTGTCTCAAGATAGGAGCTTGCTGGGTTTCACAGATGTAGCCTCAATGGGCCTGTGCAGTTGCTCCCTAGAGATTTTGCACACCCCCTGGGGAAAAGGCACATTTTCACATTTGACATGTACTGTATTAATGAGGATTCTAAAACTTGCTCTTAGTCCTCCTAAGGCTAAAGCTGTGGACTAAAGAAAAGTAAGAAAAATATCTGGGAATTGTGAAATGCAATTGAAAATTCTGATTCTAACTGATAATATGAATGAATTACTGAATGGCCATCAAGGCTCAGGTGCTTAAGGGTTCTGGGGCTCTCATACCTAAAGTGGCTCTTTTATGATGTCTTCCAAAAAATAAACCCTGAAGCAACTGAAAACAATCTAGTTTGTTCAATGTAAAACATGACCACATCTGAAGGGAAAACTGCGTATAGCTGTTCCAAACTGCCCATTCAAAATTGTGAAGAAAAGCCTGGCATTCTCACATTGAGCATGAGAAGAAAGTCCTTAAGGAGAATGTCCAGCCACAGCAGAACTATGATCTGAAACACATCAGCGAGTCCAACTTAAAATGTCAAAAAAAAAACCTAAATTAACTTTTTGGAGTGGCTAGTCAAAGTCAGACCTAAATCCAATTGAGATGCTGTGGCATGACATTAAACAAGCTGTTTATGCTCGAAAAACCCTCAATGTGGCTGAATTAAAACAATCCTGCAAAGATGGCCAAAATTCCCTCACAGCAATGTGAAAAACTCATTGCAAGTTATTGCAAACGCTTGATTGCCGTTGTTGCTGCCATGGATGGCACAACTAGTTATTAGGTTTAGGGGACAATAACATCTTTACATAGGGCCAGGCAGTTTGGACAGCTTTTCCCCATAATAAATAATTTAAAAAATGCACTTTGCTTTCTGTAATACTAGAATTTATTTGATGATTTGAATAATCTAAATGTGACAAATATGCAAAAAAAAACAAAAAAACAAATGGGGGCAAACACGTTTATACAGCACCATAGCTGGTTCAGCTGGTGGGTAAGGTAGACCTTATTTTAGTCAGTTGTACCAATAAGAATTAATACAATCACATGCAGCTGTTGTTTCACTTTATTGTGTAAAATCTGCACTAAAATACAGTGCCTTGCGAAAGTATCCGGCCCCCTTGAACTTTTCCACATTTTGTCACATTACAGCCACAAACATGA